>PVKB01001114.1:0-436852 GCA_004027205.1 Ctenodactylus gundi
TTAAAGCATAACTCATCTAGTTCACGCTGGCCTCAATCCCGACCTGTTAGGCCGCGCTGTGCTCACCACAACTTCCGGGCCTCCGCGTGATTTGGCACCTGTCTCCCTGTCTGATCTCATCATCTCCTCGTGCTCACTCTGCTCCGGTGGCCCGGCCGTCTGTCAGCTCCGGGCTGTGCTGAGCCATCTCCTTCCTCGGTGTCTTACTGGCTTTTCTCGGGGGTTGGAACACTTCTCCTCAATTCTTCACGGAGACGGATGCACCTGTATCGTTCCTCCGGTCTCAAGTATCACACCTCAGGTCGCCACTTTATGTAGACACAAGCTCCATCTCTCTGGCGAGACTTAGCAAATATTCTTTTACACTCTTTATGGCAGTAGTAACTACCTACGGTTATTTAATTTATATGGTTTTAAAACTGTTTTTGCTCCTCTTCCCAACTGGAACAATAGCACCTTGAAGACAGAGGTTTTATTTTTTCCTTATTATAACAGTACCTGTAATAAATATTTGTTGGGTGAATGAATGATACCTTAACTTTAATTCAGGTGGATGTTGTTCTTAGATTCCCATGCCAAAACGTTGTCCTTAATCTTCTGCCTGGGGGAGTTCATATGCATCCGGCTTCGGTGTCCTGCTGCTGGCTCCGCAGACCCCCACCTCCGCCCAGGCTCACGTGCTGGAACACACGTGGCGTCCGCCGGCACGGCTGGGTGGCTGGGAGAGAGGGGTGCGCCATGCACGCAGCGGCCTGGTGCCTTTCCCTACCCGCGGTCTTCGTGGCCACTTCGTCCTCCGGTCTCTTGTAAGATCTTACGCAGAACTCACGCCTTGCATGTTCACATTTAGACAATATAATCTGTCTCCTCTGGTGATTTAATTTCCTAAAATAATCCTCATTCAGTAGGGAACATACCCAGTCCAACGTAAGTACACATTCTGAACTTTATTGAGAGTTCTGGCTTTCCCCTCCTTTCCCTAATCTGGACTTGATTCAGCCGAGAGCTTCTGTGCAGGTGAGTGTGGGTGGGTGAGCTCGGAGGTTGTGTGCTTTTCTTCTGATCTTCTCCCCGCGCTCTCTCCGGCTCCTTTAATTCTGAAGTACAGGCAGACAGGAGGGGTGTGGGGAAGCAAGAGTCTGGGCTCAAGGCATCGCTCAGCGCTTAGAGTGCTCCCCACCATGCGCAAGGCCCTGGGATCGGTTCCCCAGCACCACATGAAAATTAGCCGGGCCTGGTGGTGCACGCCTATAATCCCAGCACCAGGAAGGCTGAGGCAGGAGAACTGCTGGGACCTCGAGGTCAGCTTGAGCTACATAGTGAATTCAGACTCAGTTTGATTACAGAGTGAGACTGACCAGTGCTGCAGCAACGTATTTCTCGGCTGTCGCAGAGAGTAGATAAACCCCGCAGTACGCTGCTGGGACTTCCTCGGTGGTTTCCCTGGCTGTGGCTTATCTTTCTCATGGCCGTGTCTGCTATAACTTCTGAGACTCCTGAGCCTCTCCTGTTGATCTGGCTCTCATACCCTTGAGAGCACGATGCAGCCCAGAATCCTTTCCCCACACCGTCCCACCCTTCTCCCGCAGGGCCCACAACCGATCCCGGCAGGCCAGCACTGGGGCCCTGTTGTCGGCGAGGATGCCAAGGTCTCTCTTCTGCTGCTTCCAGCTTCTTCAGGCTCTGCAGCCCCCACAGCCTTTCTCATTTTTTGACCTGGAGACACGTACTGAACCCTCTGGTGCCCCCTCTCTGAGCTGGAGGTGGATGGAAAAGAGGCCACACTGGTGCAAGGTGGGCATGATGGGAAAGGAAAATGAAGCCACAGCGACACAGCTCACTCTGGAGGAAATCTTTTTCTTTTTCTCCCCTCCAAAGACACTCTCAGGAGCTAGGTCCATAGTTCCGTGGAGATCTTGCCTGGCTTGCCCAAAGCCTGCGTTTGAGCCTCTCAGCACTGCAAGACAAAACAAAGCCCTTTCAGCATCTTCAAACTTCAATTTGCAGGCAAGGGATGAATGGCCAACTGAGGGTCACAGAGCTGCAAATTCTGCTGAGGAGATCTAGCGCCTCACTTATGAATGTATGAGTGTCTGACGTTCATTATCTTAAAGGCTTCGGCCAAACAGAAACAGAGTTTTATGTTAACATCCCGTCTGTTGCATGTGACTGGTACCCTCTGAAACATTCCATGTCTCAAGCAAGAAAGATTTTAGCCTGTGTATGTAACTTGTGAGTCTGTGTAGCAGTTTTTATTAATTCTAAAATTGCACCATACACTTTTTAATTTGTTCTGCAGAGTTCACAAAGGCCAGTGGCTAAAAACTTTTAGCTTCTTTCATTAACTAACTTATACTATCGGGACTATATAAATCTACCACAAACAAAAAATATTTTTAGTAGTTTCAGGTGTTCTGGGTGGTTGGTCCAAGCTTTTGCCTGGCAGATTCTACTTCTCTCCCTTGAAGTATCATTTTTCCAACACAGCTTTCAAGGCAGCAGAAGGTAGTTCTGCGTTTATTACTTATGTGTTGGTGGAGTGAGAAAGAACAATTTCTAATTTCTGCCAGTAAAATTCTTTTCTGTTCCTGTCTGTTGAGCTTGTGCTGGCAGTAATCACATCCTCCCTCTCCTTTTCTCCCCCAGCCTTCACAGAGATACATTTGGGCTTCTGCTGGATTGATGTAGGAGCAGTAGAAAAACTCTTCTGTGTGTAAAACCATTAATTCCTTCCAGAGTTCAGAAATTAGGATTGAGTAGCCTACACATCTAATTGTCTTCTCTGCCATAAGCTAGTGAGAGTTTATGAAGACAGATGAAGAATTGAATGCTTTGTGGTATTTTTGTTAGCAATCTATCTCTCTTTAGCCCTTACTAATTATCTCTCCACTTCCCATCTCTGTTTATTGACTCACTCTTGTCCTTCTCCTCCTCCCTCTTCATTTACATCTTCCTTCTTTCTCCTCTTCTTGCTCTTCTGAATGATATTATTCTAGATGTAAGTGGGTGTTTAATATGTATTAGATGGATGGATGATTGTGTGGTAGTATCTACCTGCCTGAGTTCCCATGAGCATGATGACATTTAAGAAGCCTCTTGCGAGGGCTGCTTGATTAGAGAGCCGTCTGGGACTATAGATCCAAGCTCAAGTGGCTACAAAGCTGTTGGCGGAAAACCACAAAGCGGAGGTCTTTGTTCCATTGGGTGCTAACTACCCACGGACTCAATAAAAACAGGAATAGTTTGAAATGCACTATGTGCTCCTAAAGAGTCATGGTAGATGCTCACATGCTCTGGCTTAAAACAGAAAACAAACAAACAAACAAAAAACCACGGTTCAATTTCACATCACTCCCAGCTAATGCCTGATCAATCAGTTATTACAGCTCTTGGGAATCCAACCCACCCAAATAGATGTTAATATTCAGTTTTATTTTATAGTTGGTAAGGTCATTAGTCGAAGATGATTGTTGGGCCCACTGGGGTACCCTCCTGCTGAGGCCTGTTTCCTTTACCAAGAAGACCATATTGTCTCCTACCAGGAAGAGGAGTTGCTGGAGCTCACCATGCAGGTTTCTCTCTCCTTTGAAAGTTCCTTACCTTTTAAAGCCGTATGTATTTTTTCTTGTTTTTTTCCCCTTTTCTCTTATTTCCTTTGCAGTGCTGTGTATTTAACCCAGAGCCTTGCTCAAGTTAGGCATAACTCTATAACTGAGCTATATCCCAGTTCCTTTTCTTATAAAATACCATTTATGATCTTTTAGCATATGCAAGCCACTGTGCTACATACCTTACATACATCATCATCATATTTAATTCCTCTCCATTTTGTGATAGAATACCAAGTTGTATTCTATCTTCTGTTATCTGGGTAAATTTGTTTGTTCCGATGGCTTCAACTATCACCATCAAACTCAACTTAAACTCCAAATCTAGGCATCTCTCCATATCACTGTGTCCATATTGCCATAAGTTCAATTAACGTGTCCTCATTGATGACTTGCCATTACCACTTTTTAACTCAACATCTCAGAAACTCTGCTCATTCTCTCCTTCTACATTCTTACTGGGGTATATTATAACACCATCTTTGCTCTCACTCAGGCTTAAAATTTTTAGTAATTTTACACACACACACACACACACACACACACACACACACACACACACACAGAGCAAAACCAAGTTGTGCTGAGTTTTCTTCCCTCTGTTCCCTCCACCGTGATGCTACTTTGGGCCTCCTCACCTCATGCACAAATTATTGCAGCTGACTTCTTGCAATTCTACGCACTGCATTCTTTGATTCTTCCAGCCACCCACCATCCTTGAACAATATTTTAAATATTTTTTTTTAGAAACCAGTTTGATGCTTTATTTTTTCACCACTTTATTAGTATATATGTAAAATACAGGATGGTTACATTGAGAATTTTGTGCATGTATGTATTATGTAAACTTCACATTCACTTCCCCTCCCTTCTTTTCACCCTTTGCCTCTTCTCCTCTGACTCCCAGTATCTCACCCACTTGACTCTACTGTTTATTTGTATTCTGGGTTTCTCATATTTTACATACCCATTTCTCAAGTCCCTTCAGTTGCCTATGGCACAATGAGTTTTCGAACTTCATTGGTACCTCTCTCTCTCTCTCTCTCAACATACAGTCTCTATTCTAGTAAAGCCCAGGGTCTTCTATGACCTTTACTGTAGGTTGCTGGTCGTAAGAACTCCTTTACCTAGATTTTTCTCCCTCACATTTTTTTTTCATATGTTAAAAATCAAGGACCAGAGAAATTGAATTATTTTGTTGAAATAAGCAATTGAGATGAATTTAATCCTGTCCTTCTGATGCTCTAGACTGTGCCTTTCCCCTTTAGCTACAATGCTTGCTTCAAAATGAGGTTAATATAGTGTAGAATTCATTGGCAGGAACTCAAAGTGCATTTGTGTAGCACCTGCCTGGTAAAGCAACACCAACAGCAACAACGAACACTATTGGGTCAGGCCGGCATTAGTCTGTGAAGACCATCTCTTTTGTACTGGACCCCAGCCATGGCAAATGAAGGTGCTTTCACATCTCCTTCTAAATTAATCTGCAAAATATGGCTCAAATTTAATAGCGTTTCAATCTGTGATCCCTAAGGAAAACTTAGATTTCCAAAAAAGTGGTAGTGGAATGTTCACAATTTATTTCAAAGTCACTGAAAGTCTCCCTTAAATTTTATATTCAGTCATAGAGGATTTACTCCCAGTTGTCCTGGATTTGTACTTTAAACTGCACCCAAAGTTCTAACACTGGTTTTTTCATGATTCTAAAAAAGGATTAGATAGCATATGTTCAAGCTGAGCAAGTTACTAGGATGCCAATGGTGTGTTTCTGTAAACTTTTGACTGTGGATTTCCTATGCAAATAAGACTTCTCTTGGTCTTTGCTGGTGTTGCTTTTAAATGAAGACATGACCTTTAGTTCAAAAAGATATCAAAGGTTATTAGACTCTTATTCAAATTCTGTCATAGGGTCCTTAAAGTGCAGAGATAGGAGTTTGCGACCTGGTTAGTAGTTTGCTCAATAACCAACAAAAGTCTTCCTCTGTCTTTTTTTATTCTTCCTAAGATAAGGGAAAGTAACAGTTGTCTATTTTTATCCTTCCATGAGTATCAGGGGGTTATGGATGTTGGTAAGCATTATTGAAAAAAGGGTGTATTTTATTACATAAAAATCTCACAAATACAATCACATCATGACACTAACTAAAGTGTATTCCAAGTACGTACAATGAGAAGTTCTTATTCTTACTTTGTTGTTCTTAAGTATTTGTTACCAAAACTTTGATGTTAATCTGAAAAAGTCAGATTCTTAGAGACAGAAACATCAAATTTGACTTAAGCTTTCAACACTTATGGCTCAGACAAATCTTCAAGTAGAATTGTAGAATAGGCAGTTGTCAAAACCTTCTTTGGAATTTTCTACTCTTTCTTAAGGCTTTTTGTGTATTGGCTCTCAAGGCTAATTGCCAATAGTAGCAGGAGACATGTCAACCTCATTCCAAACTCTCCAAGCCATGATGAAAATCTGATATGTAGTAAACATATAATGCTATCTTAGTTCCTTTTTGTTGCTGTGACAAAATACCCAACATGCACCATTTAGGGGAGGAAAAGCTTATTTTAGCTCACAGTTTCAGAAGGTCACAGTCCATTCATAGGTGTCTGGCAATGGTTGAGGGAAAGGTAGCTCCTCATGGCATTGCAAACAGGAAGGCGAGAGAGGGAGGAAAGGTGGAACTAGCATATTCTCTTTCAGGTCCTATCCCAGGGATCCATTCCTTCTGGGTCAAGCCTCAGTATTCTGCCTCTTCTGGGTTAAGCTCTAGGCATCCACCCTTTCCAGTCAGTCACCACCTCCCAATAGCACACAGCTGCATAGGTATCCTACCACATCCAAACACATGAGGCTTTTGGGGGACACTCCAGATCCAAACCACAATAATTGAGGAACAAAAGGATATTTAGCAATCTCACCAAAACAAGATTCAAGTTTAGCAGAGAAAACTGCTCCTGTAGCTCCATCAAATATTGTAGCTCTTTGTCTGGCACCAAGGTAAACTGGCAAGATGTGAGCTCCGAAGGCATTTTGTGCCCCCCCCCCCCCAATAATTGCATTATCTCTAGCTGCAACCTCCATAGTCTTTCTATTGGGTTGGCTCCACTCACAGCCTGTGGTCTTCCTTTGCAGACGTTCCATGTTCCTGACATCTCCAAACATCCAGTGTCTCCACTGAACTTTTCGGCTTCCCTTTCACAACTTTATGAACTTCCCTTCTATGGGCACATTGCCTGTTCTCCAAGGCCTTCTAAAATATGGGTGGAATCCTCCATGATCCCACAACTCTCACATTCTGCTTACCTGTGAAACCAGCACCATGTGGATGATGTCAAGGTCTGTCACTGGCTTGAGCAATAGTCTGGCCCCCTTGGTCCATGACTGTAGAAGCTTCCAAGTTTTTGGATAACTAAACTCTTTGGGGATTCACTTTCCTAGGTTGCCTGAATATGCTTTAGGGCATCTTTTCAAAGCAAAGTCTTTTGCCTTTGTACCCTTGAGTGGATAAAGACTGGGATCTTGCTGATTCTAACCTCAAGGCATCTTTCCTATTGTCTTGATGCAGAGCATTTGACTTCTTTTTAATGCTCTTCTGCAACCATGCTCTCTTTTGTCCTAACTTTACTGTCCCTTTCAGCTTTGCCAGACTGAACTTTTTATCTTTATTGGAAGCAGAATCTGTGTGACAGCATAAACATCAGGCTATTTCAAAAAATTTTCAGTCAGATTTAGTCCACCACCCTTTGCCTTACTTTCAGGCAAAGTCTCAGGACAGGGGAAAAATGCTAACATGCTTTTTGCCCAAGCACAGTACACATGGTTTCTAGAGCAATTGCCAATCAACTCCTCCTTCCCACCTGAAATCTCTTGTGTTCATCCTTTATAATCTATACTTCTATTACCATTTCAGTCCTCTGAGCTCTAACCAGAACCTCCTATCAAGCTCAGTTTACCACATTCTAAACCTCTAGCCACTATCTCCAAACCTTTCTAAACATCTCCATAGATCAGTTCCAAAGGCTAAACCACATTGGGGTTTAGTAATGACTTCACTTCTCTGGTAGCAATTTCCGTTTTAGTTACTTTGTTGTTTCTGGGACAGAATACTTGGCCCCCAAACCTGGGTATGGTGGCACATGACTGTACTCCCAACATTTGGTAGGTTGAAGCAGGAGGATTGCCATGGGTTTAAGGCTACATAATGAGTTCAGGACCAGCATGGACTACAGAATGAGACATTGTCTCAAAAAAAAAAAAACCCCTGATATATACAATTTAAGAGAGAAAAGATTTATTTTAGCCCACAGTTTCAGGTGTCAGTCTATTCATGGGTGGCTGGCAATGGGAGGAAGGTTTTGACAGTGAGCAACTGCTCATAACATTACAAGAAGAATGAGAGGCCCCCAGACAAAGCTGGGACAGAAGTATGCATCCTTCCAGGCCACATGCTTATGCTATACCACATGCCTGTAAACCTCCATATACCTGTAATTTTCCACATGCCCATAATCTGCCACTCTCAAGCAGGACCTACCACCTACCACAACACATGAAATCCATAGACAAATCACAACATCCAGATAGATGAGAATTTTGGGGAACATTCTTGACCAAAATACAGGTCACTTTGATTAAGTTGTTTTTCTAATTAAGACAAATTATTTTTGTCTTTAGTCTTCATTCTGACAAAAAATTTAATTGTCGTAAGTTGTGAATGAGGATAATGCTGGCATACAGTAGGAATCATTACCCTAAGACACAGATGCTTATGGTGGAGCTCAACACACTTCAGAGAGTAAAATTTGAGGAGGAAGGCCTACACAAAACACAGAAATCTCTTGTTAGGAAGAAATTCAGAATTCAGCATGGGACCAATTCAACACACAGCTCTAGGCAATTTACATTATAGATTCCTGAGTTCCTCTGAATCATATTTTTGAAAGTAATCAAGAGCCAGGGCAAATGCTGAGAGATAGCTCAGCTACCTTTCTTTAGAAGCAAGCACAGAACTAAATTCTCCAGCTCAGGGAGTTTTGTTCTCTTTATGATGATTTCTCAAGGACAGCAATAAATCTTATTGACTGACTGCAGATTTTACAATGTCCCTTAGGAGCCCATTTTAGTATTCCATCCCCTTGATACTTAAAAAAAAAAAAAGACTTGCTGGTGCACAGCCAAAAGTATTGTTAGTAATTCTAAATCAATCCCTCCCTCCTTCTCATCCATGAAGAAGAATAACTGGTGAGCTCTAGTCTCTTAAAGTTTTGCCAGTACATAGGCAGCTGGAATGCAACCCATCCCTCCCTTCTTTCGTTGTCCTAGTTGTTGTGTTAGCTGTGAACTCTGTACAGTTGAATATTGCTCTCTACCTTATATTTACATTTTTATGCTTCTGTCTATATATTAACTACCTTGAGTTTTTTTTTTTTTTTTTTTTTACCAAATTGATCCTGTTGTCCAATTTTTTCATTTATCAAGATCACTATCAGGGTTTTTTCCCCACTGTATCTTACTTACCAAATAGATTGTTCTTGAATCTGCAGTATCAGAAAGCTATAATCAGTGGCACCATTAGAGTGTATGTCCCAATAGGGAACGAAAAGAAACCAGGTTTACTGCAGAGTACAGAAGTAAAGACAAAGGAATGTGAGAACGTGAGGAAGTCTGTAACTGAAAACCAGGTAGGAGCCACTTAGCGCAGAATATCAGGGAGGAGAAAAAAATAAGATTCATCCAAAATAAAATCTTTCCTATTACCCAGAATTATATAATCTTGATCATCTCAGATAACAGGCTATTCGAAGTTCTCTGGCCATCTAGTTCAGAATAATATAGTTTGAGCTCTTTTTGTTTTGAATAGTTTTCTTTGACAACAATAGAAAATACATCTTGCTCAGGTTCCAAAGTATTTTTTACTTTTTTTCTTAGACCAGTGTCCCTACTGGTGAAATATTCAATGTAACTGCAGCTGTCTTGCTGGGAATGAAACAAAATTTAAGTACAGAAAATATAACCTTGTTTCGCTGGTCAGAACAGTCATTGCTTCAATAAAAAAATGTACAATATGCACGAGCCAATTGTTTACTGACGGACCAATCGTCCTGGATAAGAGAAGCAGGCCACATGACATTTTGTGTGCTGGTGTGGGTGAGAATCAGCAAATTCTAGAAAAGTAGGTTAAAATTCTGGGTGTCTAGTATAATTGCAACAATTTAGTGTCTTTTCTGCCTTCTTCACTCCAGTGTGAGAGCTTGAGGGTAGTGATAATATCTTTTTATTTTGGGATCTCCAGGTCTCATTTCACAGCTCAGGAAAAAGAAAGAATTCAATAAGTAGCTCATTAGTGAGTGAATAAACAAACACATAGATGAGTATCTCAAGTAATCTATGTATTTATGAAGGAAAATAAATGTCAATGTCTATATTTCATAGAAAAATTATTCATTTATTTCTTTAAAAATCACTAATAAAAATATGGTTTGTGTATAATCCCACTCTACAATGATGAAATCATAAAGACCTTTCATTTACATATATATAAATTAGTATTATATATTATATATAAATTAGTATTATGTAGATAATATATATTATATATATATAAAGAAGAAAAGAAGGGAGGGATGGGTTGCATTCGAGCTGCTTACATACTCGAAAAACTTTAAGAGACTAGTGCTCACCAGTTATTATTCTTTGTGGATGAGAGAGAGAAAGAGAGACAGACAGACAGACAGATTAGTAGTATATATAAATTAGTTCAGGAAACATATATAAAAGAAATTCATATGCAGTTATATTTATACATATGTGTTGTATGTATCTGTCATTCTATTTAAGAGTAGGTGAACATGAAAATCAAGGTCATCCTAGTACAACCTGGGTTTAATCAGGGAAAGTGCAAACAGAATTGTGAATCTGATGTTAACTGACTGATAGTCATGAATGGAGAGGGGACAGGTTGAGAACCATTTAGACAAGGGAGAAAAAATATATAAGCAATGAACAAAAGATGAAGAGTTGGGATAAAATTGATAATGATACAATTTGACTTTTACTGTACAAAGAACTTTTAAAAATGAGGAAATGGTAATACATAAACATGTCTTTATTAAAAATTTAGGCAGTTGGAAGGAATTAATTTTCTTTTTAGTTCTTTTTTTTTTTTTGGTAGTTCTGGAATAGTTCTGGAAGGGTTCATGTATGCTTTGGAGGCAGTTATATCACCAAGCCGCACTTCTAGGCCCTAGTGATTCTTGTTTCAATGTGTTGGCCAGGCTGACCTTGAACCCTTGGGCCTACAGGATCCTCTAATCTCAGTCTCCTCAGTAGCTGGGATGAAAGAGGCATGCTACCACTTCTACTGATAGATTTAATTGGCAGTTCTAAAGCAGAGAATGATATGAGGAAAAGATTGTTTTGCAAACTATGCCAAGAAGAACCGAGTATAAGAGGGAGAAAGCCAGTCATTACAGCAGCTATCATGGAGATAATGATAGTGAGGTGTCTAGCGCCTGGATGAGAATGATGACTATGGGATCAGGTAGGGAAACACAGATGAGGAACACCTTCATTGACACAAATATCAGGACTTGTACTGGAATGGATCACAAAAAGTAAAAATTAAATTTGGGATTGTGTTTAAGAAGAGAGTTAGAAGATATCTGTCAGTAACAATAATGGAGAGGTTAGGAAAGTCTAACACTTTGAATCAAATAATTTTTGGCATGTGACATTCTAGTGTAATTGAAATAGCTACCTCTGAAGCTGTTGTGGTTTGGATCTAGAATGTCCCCCGAAGTAGTGGAATACCTGTGGAACTATGTGTTGTTAAGAGGTGGGGCCTGGTAGGAAGAAATGAAACACTGAGGCTTGATCTGAAAGTGGTGGATCACGGGGACATGACCTGGGAGGATATACACTGGCTCTCCCTTCCTTGCAGACTTGGCTTCCTGTCTGCCTTGCTGTGAGTAGCTCGGCCTCTGCCATGTGCTTCCACCATTGTTGGCCACCCGTGAATGGACTGAGATCTTCTGAAACTGTTAGCTAAAATAAGTCTCTTCTCCCTTAAGCTGTGAATGTTGGGTATCCTATCCTGGTGACGAAAAAGTAACTAAGACAGAAATTCATCAAAAAATTGGTAATAGTGAGAAGTCAGAGTTAATTTCTTTTTTTACAATTTTGTTAATATGTATATATGTGATACATAATGCTTACAATGAGCTTGAGTATTTTGTGCATATATATATCACATCAGCATTACAGACCCTTCCCCTTTCCCTTTTTTGGCCCTCCCACACCCTCTCCCTCCACCAAACTCCCACACGCCCCCTCATTCGGTTATATGAAATGGCATATTATGGGTTTCTTATATTAGAGAAACCATTCAATATTTAACCTTCTCCTTCTGACTCACTTCACTGAGCATGATGGTCTCAAGTTGCTCCCATTTACCTGCAAAAGCCTCAAAATTATTTGTCTTTATAGATGAGTAGTACTCCATTGGATACTACAATTTGTGTATCCATTGGTCAGTTGATGGGTATTTTAGTGTCTTCCACATTTTAGCTATTGTTAGTTGTGCTACTATAAACATAGGTGTATATATAGATATGAGTATGTATATATACATATGTATATATGAAATATGTATATATACATATCTTTTATATGATGCTTTTGAGTATTTTGAAAAGATTCACAGAAGATCAAAGGGGACACCTATTTTCAGCCTTTTGCGAAATTTCCATACTGCCCTCCATAGTGGTTGTACCAGTTTACAATCCCACCAGCAGTGTGAGAGGGCTCATTTTCCCCCCACAACCTCGCCAGCCTTGATTGCTGTTCAAGTTCTTGATATATGCCATTCTCTCTGGGGTTAGATGATATCTTAGTGATGTTTTGACTTATGTTTCTCTAATGGCTAAGGATGTTGAACACCTTTTCATGTATTTACTGGCTATTTTAACCTCATAATCTGAGAATTATCTATTTCTGTTGCTCATTTTAAAATTGGATCTTTGCATTTAAGGGGTCTGTTTTTCTTCACTTTCCTGTATATTCTAATTATTAGCCTCCTCTCAGTGGTATAGGTGGTCAAAATGATTTCCCATTCTGTTAGTTCTCTCTTGGCTCTGTTGATAATTTCCTTTGCCATACAAAAACTTTTTAATTCGATGTGATCCCATTTGATTGATTTTGGGAGCTATTTCTTTTGCATTACGTGCCTTTTTTTAGAAAGTCCTTGCCTATAGCTGTATCCTTTGGATTTTTTGTCTTCCAGGAGGTTCAGTGTTTTGGTTTTGGTAGCTAGGTCTTTGATTTGATTTAAGTGCATGATGACAGATCTGTGTCTAGATTCATTCTTCTGCAACTGGATGTTTGATTTTCCCAGAACTATTCGTTTAAGAGTCTGTCCTTTTTTCCCCAATGTCTGCTTTTGGCTCCTTTATCAAAGATCAAGTATCTGAGGGTACTTGAGTTTGTCTCTGCATTCTCAGTTCTATTCCATTGGCCAACCTGTTTTTATGCCAGTGCCATAAAGTTTTTATCACTGTTTCTTTGTAATACAACTTGATGTCTGGTGCTTTTGTCTTGTTACTCAGGATTGCGTTGGCTGTTCTAGGTTAACTTTGGTTCCATATAAATTTAAGGATTATTTTTTCAAGTGCTATGGAAAAAGTTGTTGGTATTTTGTTAGGAATTGCATTAAATATGTATATCAGTTTGGGCAGTGTAGTCATTTTGATTATATTAATTCTACCTATCTAAGAACAGGGTTGTGTTTTCATTTTCTGATGTCTTCATCAATTTCATTTTTAAGTATAACATAATTTTCTTTGTAGAGGTTCTTCACTTCCTTGGTTAGATTTACTCCTAGATATTTAATTTTTTGATGGGCTATTGAAAATGCATATCCTTCTGATCTCTTTCTCCATGGGTTCACTGTTAGTGTACAGTTTAATTTTTTCAGTACTTCGGGGGAGAGGTAACTCCAGTGCTTCTCAAAGTGTTTGGTGAAGTTGAAACCCACAAGTAATCAGAAAGATCACACACTAGGATCAAGTGGACTTTATTCCTGAGAATGGGTTGGTTTAACATACGTGAATCAATTAATGTAATACACCACATCAATAAAAGCAAAAACAAAAGCCACATGATCATCTCAACTGATGCAGAAAAGGCCTTTGACAAAATCCAACATTTTTTTGTAATAGGAACCCTGAGGAAAATAGGTATATAAGGGACATTCCTCAAACTGATAGAATCCATATATGCCAAACCTACTGCAAATATCATAGTAAATGGAGAGAAATTGAAAGCATCCCACCTTAAATCAGGAACACGACAAGACTATTGACTTACACCACTCCTATTCAACACAGTTCTTGAAACCCTTGCCAGAGCAGTCAGGCAAAAGAGTGAAATATAGGGAATATGTATGAGAGAGGAGGAAGTCAAATTATCCTTATTTGCAGATGCTATGATTATCTACATAGAAGACCCCAACAAACTCCACCATGAGATTCTTAGAAGTAATAAACAAATTCAGCCAAATTTCTGGATACAAAATCAGTGCTAAAAAGTCAACAGCATTTCTCTACACTAACAATGAACCGATGGAGAAAGAGTGCAGAGTTATTTTCTAAGCCTTCCTACTTTTCAGCCTGATTGCTCTCTACTGTAGAAATGGTTTTCTCTTTTCTTATTTCTTTAATTCACTAGTGGGCTCTGAACCATATTGGAGCATGACTTCTGCCTTTGCAAGAATCTTGTGCAAACTCTGAAGCCTAGGGATTATATGGTTTACTCATTTATTCAAGTAGTATGAATACAGTACCCTTTCCCTGTCAGGAACAGTGCTCAGTGCTTGTTGTGGTTTGGATCTGGAATGTCCCCCAGGAGCCTTGTGTTCCGAAGGAGATTCAATCAGGAGGGCTAACACATCGATTCCCTATGTTGCTGAGAAGTGAGGCCTGATCAGAAGGGGTGGCTCACTGGAACATGACCTGGAAGGACATAACTCCCTCATTAGCTCTGGCTTCAGTAACTGCTACTTCCTGCTGGATGCTGTGAACATCTTTTTTTGTGTCTTAGGCCCTCCATCAGACCTTTCTGCCATTACTAGCAGCCCGTGAGTAGACTGAGACCTCCTGAATGTGTAAGCTAAAATAAACCTCTCTCTCTTATGTTGTGAGTGTTGGGTATTGCGTCCTAGCAATGAGAAAGTGATTAAGATGGTACTAGAGACACAATGGTGAAATGTGGACAACTGAGTAGTCATGGAAACAATAATTACAATATATCTTACCCAGGTGATAGAGTCATCTTTGCTTGAGGGTAAAGTGCACAAAGCTCAACAGAGCTTCGTCTCTAGCTCTGTTCTCACCTGGTCAGCAGAATATCCAGTCCATTTCACATCCTTCAAGGTATTTGAGTATTCCTTAGAAAATATCGTGAGTTTTGCTTAGCTACCACATACATAGCCCCTCTTTAGGCATCAAAGTGCATGGAAATTCCTAGATTTAACCCTACTTCAGAATTGCTAAAGTAAGGCATTGAGTCTAGCAGGGTATGAGACTGATTTAGTAGGATATTAGGCAGTGAAAAGCGTGAAGTTGGATGCTGATGCTCTCTTGAGTTCTTCAAAATTACCTCAGAATTTGCTCTGATGAAATGGTACCTAGTTTTCATAGGAATGTTTCTCAGGCTTCTGTTTGTTCAGCAGAACAAAGACAGGCAACAGTTCCTTTGGTTCTACATATTTGAAATTTCTTTTGATGTGACTGGGGCTGGCTCCCTTTGATAGAATGCTGCTGTTGGCCTCCTGTGGATTTCTTCTCTGCGTCTCTTCTTTTTTTTGTCTAGTGACAGAGTCTCTCAGCAATTTAACTGCTGGTTCTCCCCCCCCCCACTATGTATGTACATGTATATGCATATATGTGATACATAATATTGACAATAAACTTGAGTATTTTGTGCATATATATACATATATCTATATCTATCTATCTATCTATCTATCTATCTATCTATCTATCTATCTATCACATCAATGTTACAATCCCTTCCCCTCCCTACTTTTGGCCCTCTCGCACCTAGCCCATCCGCCATAACTTCCACTATCACAATTTGGTTCTATAGAATGCCTATATTCTGGGTTTCCCAAATCAGAAAAACCATGCAATATTTAACATATTTAATCTTCTGAGTCTGACTCACTTCACAACTCAAATCACCACTCTTTAGTTCAGTTTTCTCATCTCTAGAATGGGCTGTAGTAGCCATATCTTGATGCCTGCCTCTTCTCTGGGTCCAGCAGAGCTCTTTATTGGGATGATTTGCTGAAAGTTCTTTTATTCTGTATCATACTATATCTTTGTTGAGATTATTTAACATGGCCTCACCCACCAGTCCACAAAAGAAAAGAACTATAACAATGAAATACATAAGGCTAGAAAATATGAAAAAGAAAAAGTGAGAAGTTAAACTTAATATTCCTTAGCTGAGTACTAAAAGGCAAATGTTTGTAATGTTCAAAAGACATTCAGGTTATCATTACATCAATCTATTTTCTTAGGATAAACTTACATCAAAGGCTTATTAAGTGAATTGCTACATTAAATGAACTTGTATCCATACCATATAAGTATATTTCATGTAAGGCAATAGATATAATAGCATACTTAGTTATTTCAGAATTTTTTTAACTTGCATAAATTATTTACTCACATTTCACTAATTACTAACATTTTGCCAGATTTAGTCTATCATTATATCTACCTATCCATCCATAAATTCATGCATACATAATTTTTAAAGATTTTATGCCAATTCCCCAGGTTGAATATAATTATTATGTTCTGAAAGCTAACATGCTATTAAAATGATAATTATTAGGTAAATTTCACATATTTTATTAGGTGTATAGTACTGCTTTAGAAGGATACTAATCAAATGAATCAAATACCAATCTATTTGTTCTGTTATACTTTCTCTTTAGATGTTTTCTTTCCTTCATATTTTTTGGTGCTGCTTGTCTCTCTGTCTCTCTCAAAGATTCATTGAAGTATTTTGTATAATGCTGGGATAGTGGTCACGAATTTCTTTAGGGGTTCTTGGTCATAAAAATTTTTTACTGTATGTTCAGTGAGCTTTGTCTCCATTAGGACCACTATTTGATTAGTAAGTTCCTTTTTAAGCCTGCTGATCATTGCTTGCATTTCTTTGAGAATATCTTGTTTGAACTGGTTGTTGAACTCATTTATTTGCTTTCTGACTTCATTCCCTATGAGTTCCCAATTTTGGGCATTTCTGTGTGTGTTCAGTTGCCTTGTCTTCTTCCCATGTTTCTGTTGTTGAGGGGCTTCCCTTTAAAGGCCTAGCTGAGGGGTGTCTTTGAACAGCTATGAGGGTGTGGTGGGGTAGTCAAAATTCCTCTGAGTACTGTACTGGGAGTAGGCAGTGAGGGGGAGCCTAATAGTCTGATGGCCTTTGAGGTGTCATGATCACCCCTAGCCCTCTCAGCAAAATTCTCCCACCTGTCCTGGCTTCCCTTCCCTGAAGGTAGGGCTCTCCACCCTTAGAGGTGCTTCCATTACATCTGAGCCATTTAGAGGGTTGGTGGCCTTTCCCTCCTCTCCACAACAGTCTCTTGTACCAGTTTCTTCGTAGGTACTGTTTAAGAGTGACCCTAAAAACCCTGATGTGTTCTTTTGAGCTTTCTTTTATTCTAAATATTTCAGTCTCAGTCTCAGTCTCTCTCTCTCTTTCTTTCTTTCTCTCTCTCTCTCTCTAAATGGCCCTTGCTTATGTCATTGCATATTTTGGTTCTACAGCACTGCTTTTGATTTAGGCTCCAGAAGGCTTTTTTAGGGGGAGCTCACATTGCACAGGCTGATTTTTTCAACGCTGGGTCTACTAGCTGCTGTCAATTCTCATTTCTCCCAGATCCATGCTTACCTCAGTCTGAGGTTCCAAGTCTGTGGATGCTGGCAGCTCTGAGCTGCACAGAGTTGGCCTGGGGCGGCTTTCTGGGCTGTTGTTTTCCTCCACTTCTGTCCTTTCAGTTGTTGGAGCACTAGCTTGGTCAGAGGATTCGGGCTCCAGGAGGGCTTCCTCCCATTTGCAGATGCTGGCCATTGGCAGTGGTCCTGGGGCAGCTTCCTGGGCTGCTCTTTTCTCTCCATTTCTGATGTTTCTTTGGGACTTTTGATCTTCCCCTGGCCTCCTTTCAATTGTTGGGCACTCCTCCCTGTCCTAGCTACATTGAAAAGGAGGTTTTTGATTATATTTTCAACTTTTTAAGTGGGTCTGTGAGAAGAGATTGTGCAGTCCTGTTACTCAGCCACCATCTTGCCCTGAAGTCCTAACCACTGGTTCTTTAGGCCCATGTAACCCCACAGGCATCTACCTCTAGGCCTGAACATTGTCTTTAAGCCTTTCCCCTGACAGAAACTTTAGAGCAAATTGTTCTTCCTTCTTTCTGCTTTTTCCTCTTTTCTTTCTTTCCTTTCTTTCTTTCTTTTCTCCCTTGCTCCTTTATACATGCTATTCCTTTCTAATTTTTTCTTTCCTTCCTTCTCTCTTTCCCTCCTCATTTCTCCTTGAAAATTGCCTAGAAAATGGATTTTAAATGTTATCACTACAAAAAGATAAGTATGTGAGGTAATTCACATATTAAATAACTTTAACTATTGTACAAAACATTACATTGCATAACATAAATGAAAATAAATACTTTTTAAAAAAGTTGGCTCATAATTTCCTCTGGTACTGGCTCCTTTGCACACGCTGTTCCCTCCTAATGCTTTCCCTTCTGTCTTACACATAGTTGGTTCCTTTTCACTGTTTATGTGTCAGCCTAAATGTCACCTTCCAGTGGCCCTGCCTGTCTAAGAAGTTCCCTCCTTCTCTTTCTGTTATTCTCAGATAGTTAGGCTTGTTTTTTCTTTGTAGTCTTATTATGGGATCTCCTTATATATACTTGCTATGACTTTTTAAAAAATTCTATTCCACTAGGCTATAAATTCTAAAAAGACACAGGAACTATATTTAGCATTCATTCAACAGCATACTGATATAAATAAATATTTAAATCAGCATGCTTTATTGTAGGTATTCTAAAAGTAGTCAGTAAATGAATTGAAACTAACCTTGAATTGAAACTAACCTTGTAAGAAGGCAAATATGCCAGTGTTAATCAACAAAGCAGTGTGATGCGGAGTGTGTCAAGGCTTTCTATTGATGGTGAGGGCCCAAAACTTTGAGGTGAAATAAATTGGATGGGAAATCTGCAGAAAGATTTGTATTTTAAAACGTTTTTAAAATTGTATGTGAGAGTGAACAAGCAACCCAGCTGAAGTCTTGTGGAGTTTTACAATTGCAGAAACCCCAGATGGTTTTGAAAGCTAACCAGCAATCGAGCATGACTGGCTCCTTGACCTAGTTTTTTTTTTCAAAAATCCCTCCTGAGACCATCAAAGGATTAATTATTAGATTAACAGACTAAAGATTAATAGTGGCCCAGGTTCAGCTGATGTACAAAGCTGATGTACTGCATCTATATCCTTTCCCCTGTCTCTTGCAAGACTATTCTTCTCTCTTTACTCTTAAATTATTTTCCGTAGCTTCAGCATATGACTGAAAGGATTGTCACCTATGAATTTTATGTTTTCTTTTAGTATAGTTAAAAAAACAGATGTGAGGTTCGTGAAGAAAGTGGGAAGGATAACCAGGTGTGATCAGAAAATGCAATCCTGTGTGGCTTCAGAAAGGTCAAATATATATTTAAATCTTCCTGAAAATGGCACTGAAGATTATTGAGACAATTTTCTGTCATGGATGTGAGAAAACAGAAATAGAGACTTTTATAAAACCTTCTTATTATCTTTTCTTAGAAGATATCTTCATTATTCTTAGACTTTTTAACTATATTAAGACCAGATAAAACAAATAAGCCTAATATGAAAGAATAGCATTTTTGAATGTGTGTAGTAAAACTGTAACAACTAGAAGAGAAAAGCCATTGTTTGTGTCAGTAAAACTCCAAAAATGCTTGTCATGACTGAAGCCAAATACATGCACACCATGTGCCTTAGCAGTTCTATATATATATATATATTATATATATATTATATTATATTATATATATTATATATATTATATATATATTATAATATATATATATAATATATTATATATATATAATGATTTTTAAAATATGGGGACTACTACTGCATGCTGCTGAAAAGCAGGGTTCTTAATGACAGCTTGTGACAAGTTTCAGCTTTTTCAATCAGTTGTAAACTGCTATTGAGACAAGGTGAGTTTTAAAGTGTGACCTGTGGGCTCCCTGGTCTGTAATTCCTGTGCTTAATTTCTCCACCATTTCCTCACACACAGCTTAAATTTCTGTGCATGGCATTGGCTTTGAGATAACTCCTCCTTCATTCTTTCCCAGCCAGGGTAACCTTTTGGTTACCTGGACTTTTCCAGTCCCAACATACAAAGTTTCCAAGTCCAAGCAGTTGGCCAACTGTCAAATGATGCTGAAAACTCTGACCCCACTTTGGGAGGAGGGAGACCATCTCCCTTAACACATTGCCTACCTGCCTGCTCTCTCAACTTATCAGGTAACTTTACATTGTCATCTTCTGCCTAATTCCTGATTGACATGCCAGCTAAACAGCCCAATCCCCTACCCTCATGCTGACTAATTGATCCACACTAAATAAAAGCTCTGTAATCACCCCTTCCATGCTCCCCTTTTTATCCACTTTATGCCTTTATGCTTTCCCCCTTACCCCCTTACCTCTTTATCTCTTATGTCTTATGCCTAGACTTCCTACCCAAGCGAGGGGTCATGGAGGCTTTATGCCTGGACCTGCTGCCCAGGTTTAGGTCATGGAGACAATAAACTTTCACTACAAATTCTCTTGATGTTGATCATATTTTTGGTTCTGCCAGGGTCCTTCTTTGACCTAACATGGTCTAAACCATGGATCACAAAGAACATTTTAACATGAAATTTAACTTATTGTCAGTTTATTGGAGTTAGGGGATTATGCTGTTTCAGATTCCTCTAAGAAGTATCATCACAGAATATGAGACTTGGGTTTGTGGTTTTGATCCTAACACCAAGGTTCAGAGTTCTCAATCAAGATCCAACCCAATGATGACATTGGTTGTGTTTTTTAACCCTGATGGAATTGCATGAGCTGAGTTTGTCTTTAGGAGCAGTATGGTGAACTATGAATTTCATAAGGGCTTGTTACCATGTTTAAGAAACGATGTGCACAGAAAAATCACCCAAGAAATCAGTAAGCGATTCCACCCTCTATCATGCCCATGCTCCACATCACACAGTGCTCGGGTGCCGCAATTTATATCAGATAAAAACATTACATTGTGTCCTCATCCACTTCATTCATGAGACCTAACACTGTGACTTCTGGCTCTTCCTCAAAGTCAAAATGACCATGAAAGGTAAAGGATTTGAATCTATTCAGGACATTGAGGCAGCCACAACAGTGCACCCATGATAAAGGACTTCCAGAGCTGCTTCAGAAAGTGGAAAGAAACACGGGATAAGTGTGTTCAGAGTGAAAGGGAGGATTCTGAGGGGAAAATGGCAATGTGTCTTTTATTGTAATATATTTTTATTTACATATTTGCTATGTGTTTGATTCATACCTCGTACATGCATACACATGGACACACACATGTGTGTGTTATCTATATGTCTCTATATACTTATATGTACATAGAAACATAACTATTAAAAGCTTCAAACTGAGAACTACCAAACGTCTGACAACAGTAGGAAGGAAAGATAAATTGTGGTGTATTCACACCATAGCATACCATTGTCATGGAGAATTAACATCAAAGGCTGTACTCAACAATGTGAAAAATAAATTCACAGATGTAATATGTAGCAGAAAATAGATACAGACATTTATGTAATTGATTCAACTTAGATCAAATATGAATACAAGCAAGTCTGAAGTAAGGATAGTAATTTCCCTTAAAGAAGAAAGTAGGCACTAGAAAAGGGTAGTAGGTGTTGAGGCTTCTGAAATGCCAATATTACTGTAAGTATTTATTTAGTATTGGTTAAGTGGTTATATTCAATTTGCAAAAATTCATTAAACTTATACATGCTTATATATTTTCTATAGATATATTATAAATTAAGTCTTAATACAGTTCTCCTTTAGAATTCCTTCTTTTCCCAATTATCAAATAGTTAATTTTTCCTCTTTGCTTTCATTATTTTTGTTAGTATCTCAAAAGTTTAAAAGAGAAACAGGTAGCAATGATTTAAGTGGTTAAAACTAAATGAAAAGAGAGAGTCAAAGAAAGTTAGAGGAGAAGGAGCAGAAGTGGGAGAGTGAAGGGAAGGGAGAAGGTAACGTGGGACCCTGACTAGGCCTGGGATGGTTGTAGGTAGAAGGCAGCTCATAAGATAATTGATAATGTCATTTCTCAAGACCAGCAGGAGTGGAGCCCCTCCCTCTTATCCCAGGCCCAGGATGGCCCGCAGCTCAGGTTGCATCCAACCCAAATCTCTAATTTTCCCCTGCTTCCAGACCCTTACCAGAAATCACGTGGTCAGACCTGCCATGCAAATTAGACTACTTTCAGACTCAAAATCCTTCCAATCAGTAAATGACCCTTGCCCTGTTACCCTGGCTGACCTCCTCCCGTAAATTGCTTATAAGCCTGGCCCTCACCTCCAATAAAGGAACTGTTAACACTGATTCAGCCTCCCGGATGTGATTCCTTCATACTCACTCCGCTTGTGACTCTGTTCCCCCAGATTTCTGTGATTTCTATGGTTTCTGATCACCAGTGGCCAACAAAGGCCAGGGACCCTGGAGACCCCGATAAGGTAAGGGGAAAAGAAAAAAGAGAAAGAAAGAAGAGAAATTCCATTGCTTAGTGTCAGACAGCCGCCATCTTCTTTCATCCTACCCACCACAGAATAGCCAAGTTCTCCACAGTCTGTGGGATTTGTCAGGAAGTTATGGCTGAATGGAAAACAGAGAGAGAGAGAGAGAGAGAGAGAGAGAGAGAGAGAGAGAGAGAGAGAGAGAGAGAGAGAGAGAGCGCTAGAAGGAAAGGGAGCCTTTATCTTCCCTGAAGCTTTTTATGAGTCACCACCTGCAAACTGTTCTGAAAATGTTCCTTCTTTTCTTGTCACTTAATGATTCAATAGTTACTTTGGGAAATGTATCAATAAAAAACCAAAACATTAGATTATAGTTTTCAAATCAAACACGTTTAAACTTTATAAAAATTCTCTGTTTATCCCTTAATGTAAGCAAAAACACTAAGCTTACTTACTCTTTCAATATCATGCCAGATTTATTCTTTATCTGTTTCAACAAGTGCTAATGTAAGCTAATTGCTTTCAATGGCCTGAAGGAGATAAAACTAAAATCTACTTTTTGACAACTCCTTTGAGTTATTGAAACTTGGCCTGGTTGGGGTGAATGAATGAAGCCACACAATATCAAGATGACTCAAACATTTTAATCCCAGGTATTATTAATGTATAGCATGATTTGTGATGTCTGCTATGTGTTTCCAGGGCATCTACATAAAAACTCACCAGTGAAAAAAGCCGGTTGACACTTACCTACACAATGCCACTCATCAGAGATGTCTGGATGGTCCATTTGCCATCCCCAGATAAAACAGAAGCGTAAGCATTGGTACTGTCTTTCAATAAACTATAAATCAAACTTTCAGCAGTCAAAAACTGTATGGCCTAGAGTCATAGGTCAAAGAAATTTTAGAGATACCCCTGTGCCAGCCCCTCATTGCTACAAATGACAAGACAGCATTAATTTACTGTCACACAAGTAGTCGGTGATTGGAGCCCAGGCCAATCCAACTGTATCATCCTGGTAAAATATGTTGCATATCATACATTAATTTTAAGAATCTGATTTCTGATGGATTTCAAGGTAGAGAGAAGTCTAAAAAATTTTCAGTTTAAAATTTTAAATATTTAACCATTATTACAGAATTGGGAATAAAGATTGTAGAAAAGATATCTTCCCAAAACTTCTTTAAAAATTTCCCACAAGAATATCACTCTTCTTTTCTTCTATAAACATTTCTTCCTTCTCTCTCTCAGTATAGCGTAGTCCTTCATTTTCTGTTTTTATGCATTAATTATTTTTTATTTTGAGTTTCAGCAGGATGATGATTTTGAAAATGATTATGTGCTTCAAAATGTGTACATATGTCTTTATAAAGATTTATTCATAAGACTATTAATGTATGAATAAAACTTCTGTTTTAATGATTGTACTCAAGTTATATTTCTTTATAAAAAATTTTGGACAGAACCTTCCTTTGGATTTTTAAAATAAATTCTTTCTTAATCTTGAATAACTGTGAAATTCAAAGGTACTTGACAGTGAAAATACTTTTACTTAGGTAAATTTTTACAAATTCATTTAAAAATGTTTTTTCTTTTTCTCCTTGGGAAAAGCCAAGATTTAAGATAATTAACCTAGATGTCAGAGTTTCATAAGGTGATGATGCTCTTGGCAATTTACCAGGTATTTTGACACAAATTAATTTTGCCTGCTATTTGTGATAAGTAAGCAGGAGAAACTATATTACTATTTCACAGATGTGGAAACAAAGACCAACCGGTGAAGGGATGTTGCATGGTGACATAGCAATTCGGTGGTGAGAAGTGACTTGAAACTGTTTTTTGTTCTCTTAAATGCTTTGATTTTTTAAAATGCCACAATGCTGTATTGCTATCCGCCCTACTTGTACTTCCCCATCAACTGCCCTCCTGATTTTACACGGTGCTTCTAAGGTGGCATATTCAGAGAATATGCCCAGGAACACATATCGGATTAAGAATTCTGGCTGTGCAAGCCTCCACCCTCCTACCCAAATGAAAAATTCTGGCAAGGCCATCTGTTTAGTCAAGCATTTGCCTGATGGCTGTGGGAGGATCGACAACTGCACCACCATGGAATCAGGCCCTAGAGAGTAAATATTGAAACATGTGTTTGTTTCTGTACATGTGCCTCAGGGCTCAGTGATGGGCACATTTTAAGGATCTAAATAATAATAGTCATGACGATGCTGCCAGCCCTAGTACTACAGTGGTACCTGGGCTTCGCTTGAAGGCTTGCTGTGGTCATTTGCTGATTACACACATCCTCTCTCCACTTGTGGTGTCATCAGCCTGCTCCCCGCTGTCCCTGTACACTCCTGCCTTGGCTCTCTCCTTCCTGCTGTCTTAGCTGTATTTTACCCTTCGGAGAGACATCTCGTGTGATTCCATGGGTTCTTGACAACAGAGCTCTAAGGAGATGCCTAAATTTCTATTCTTCCTCCTCTGTATGGTGGGCCTCCTACTTTCCTGTATCAGTAGAATCAAGTTACCAGAGTTGTCAAGGATTTCTTGAGTAGAGTGTATACGGGAATATGCAAGACAAACACAAGCTCACAAGTTGTACCATCAAAGTCGGTTCTGAAGCAAAAGAACAAGATCAGCTAAGGAAAATAACCTTTACCGGGGTGCGCAAGCGTATGTATATCGGTACCTAGAGGACAATGAGAACAACAATGAAGAAGATGGGGATAAACAGATGTGGCTTTGAGGAAGAAGAAAATCTAAGGTCAAGTGGGGAGTCAGTGGGCTTAGATCCAATAACCTATATTCCCAAACTACCTCAAACAAAAGCATAATCCAGATTTTAAAAGTAAGTGTGCCATCAGTCTCAGCAATAAAGCAATCCTAACCCCTCCCTTCAAATCTGATTGCCAAATAATTGAAGGCTCTCATACTTAGAATCCTAGACACTTCTCCCCCTGCCCCAAATTATTTTTTTTATTACTCTGAGTTGGCAACACATAATAATACAATTAGCTTGAAAAATTGGTGTCTATATGTATCTCAATCATTTTTGCTTCCATCCTCCCTTCCCATCTTACCACCACACCCCTTTCCCTCTACACAAACCTGTCTTCCTGTTTCCTACCATTACACTCTTATTTTGCCCTTTTATATATTTATATATTAGGTTTTTACATTAGAGAACCCATGTAGTATTTAACCTATTGTATCTGACTCATCTTACTAAGCGTACTGATTTCAATGTATGTTTTCCTACATATGACTCAAATTTCTTTTCCTCTATGGCACAGTAATACTCTATTGTGTGCATACCTTACACCGAGGGACACACTAACTGCTTCCAAGATTTAGCTGTTATAAATTTGATAGGTTTTAGTTTTCTTTTTTTTCCATGACTTTAAAAATCACTTTAAAAACCTGTAACAAAAATAGTCATTCCTTGTCCATTCTTCCTTCCTCATCCTCAGATCCTGATCCTCATTGGGACCTATGTCCATTTTTCTTAGGTTTTTTTTTTCATTTCCTTACATTTGATGTATTTCAACATTATATGCTTAAACTTTTACTTATTGTTTTTTCGTTTGAAACACTCTTTATTGATATTTTGTTTTTGCAAATATGTACCTTATATATCTCTAACTTTTTTCTCTCTCTACTCCAGGTTCTCTACAGGCACATTTTTAATAAATTACTATTCAATGTTTATATTATTCGGATGTAAATACTGTCTTTTGCCTAACTAGGTAATATACAAAAAATTATCATTCCTTGTTGTGCCACAATTTGCTTTCCTTGGAGTAAGAATGCTTCCGTTTTTAATGACTTTGTTTCTTTTGCACCTATTACTATTTCATTTTATTTAAATGCTCCAAAGATTTAAAAACTACCCCCAATGCTAATTCAATGTGGTTCAGCACAGCAGATAGCTTATCATCTCTCTCTCTCTTTCTCCATTCTTTCTCCCCTCCACCCCGTGTGTGTGTGTGTGTGTGTGTGTGTGTGTGTGTGTGTGTGTGTCCTTGAGAACTTTCTGCCCCCATCTCCTGTCTCAGTCTGGACTAGTTACTGTCCTGCTGTTCTACTGTTGATCCCCTGGACTGGAGTTTGTGTTTTCTAAATTCTTCATCTTGCTATTTCTTGAGTTACTCATTTGCTTTTAGTGTAGCCCATTTACTGGAAACACCCTAAGATAGAGTATATGGAAGGTCTAGTTTCGAGTCTTTGCCTAAAAAGTCTTTATCTCATAATTGATAATTTGATCAGTATAGAATTCTAATTTTTTTAGGCTTTCAAAGGCGTTTCTCAATTATTTTACAGCTTCCATTTTGCTCCTAAAATCCAATGACTTCCAATCCTTTGTGACTTGTTTTGATTTTCAGAATTTTCTCTTAGGCTATTTTCTTTTTAAGTTTGGATGCCTCAGTGCCCCCACCGCCCGGCACCCTGCGTTTTCTCTTTGGTATTTATCTCTTTGTCATTAGTCCTTGGTTTCAGAACTTTCTATACGTCTTTATCTTTTACACCTTCTGTTTCATTTTTATGATCATGCTTTTAGTTATTAAAACTTCTTTCCTCTAACTATTCTTTCCTTTTCAGTGTTTGCCTCATGAATGCAATAAATGCAATAAATTCTGTTTTATCACCACAAATAATTGTTATGAATATTTTGTTCTTGGAATCTTTTTATTCTTCCTGTGCTTTCATTTTTTTTCTTTGCCTTTGTGGGGAGCTCTGTTTTTCATGTTGAAAGTTTTCTTAAGATGTGTGTAGTTTTTGCTCATTCCTTTATATTTAGGAATTAGAAATTGGATACTCCGTGTGTGAAGGCCGTGGAGAATAACAGGTCGTCTGGAGAGCTTTGTCATGGAGGACCTCCGAACACTTGCACTGGGTAGCTGTGTTTTCTTGGTGATCATTCAATTTCTCCAGGAAGCACTTTCCATTTTTTGTCTGAGGGAAATACCCTGAGATTTGTATGAGCAAGGAAGAGCTTGAAAGAAGCAGCTCAGTGGAGAATCATCTTCCTCTTCAAACTCAGGCTCCCCTCTGTTCCATTTACAGCCTCCAAGCCTCACTTCTCCTTAGTGATCCTCATACCCCAAGACTCAGTCCTCCTAATCCATTTTTCCAGGCAATATGTTTTTTATTCTTATGCAAGCATAAAAGAAGAGAGCCAGCACTGTTATCTTTTGATATACTGATTTCAATCAGATCCCCTGTTAGCAGCTTCACTCTTGCACCTGTCTCTAGGGGCGCTGTCCTTCTGAGGCTGAAGTCTTCTATAGAGAAGCCATCTCAGCTTCTCATTCATATTCTGCTAGAACTAGTGTTGTTTCTTCCTTTTCTCATCTATGACAACTGTTATTCCTTCATTCACTGAGTTTTTCTTTCTTATTCTCTCTGCCTTAATAAATAAAATATTTCTCTACCTCTGTGTTCGTGGTATTTTCAACATTTGAAAGCTAGGTAGATGCCTAACCTGCCATGCTTAGCATTGTCACAGATGGTGTTCTCAGTCAGGTGGTGCTGAAAAGATTAGAGATTAATTGTTCTGCAAGGCCGAACAGAGAAGCCAAAAATGAATAAGGGGAAAAGTCAAGCCATGATGCACTTTCAAGTACACTGCAACTAATCCACCAGAGAGCTCTGGGGTGTGTGGTGCTCATCAGAATTATCTTTCCTCCAGAAGAAACCCTTGAGCCTTTATTCCATAGACTCACTGGGATGTGGGCTGCCTTTGGAAGGGATGACCCTTGGGAAGTTCACTTCCCGAGCTGAGGCCAAGTTTGAAGAAGCAGATAGCTGTGGGTTCTCTGCTGACTGTACTTTTCTTAGCTGGGTAGCAAGTTCTCCTTGAGGGGAGCTCCAGGTGGCCGTATCTGACATAGACAAGAATCTCATCTTAGATAAAAACTCACCTTTATTAGAATATAATTCACATATTATACAATTTACCCATGTAAAATTTACAATTCAATGACTTTTAATATTTCATTGCATTGTGCATCCATCACCACTATTCATTTCAGAATATCTTTGTTACCTGCAGAAAACCCTGCTTCCTTTAATTATCACACCTCAGTCCCTTCATTGCCTCAGTCCTTGGTGACCACTAATTTCTGTTTCTATAGATCTACTTACACTGAATATTGTACTATCTGAGCTCTTTTGTAACTGGCTCCTTTCACTAGCATAATGTTTTCAAGGTTCATCCATGTTATGGCATGCACCAGTTCTTTATTTCTTCTTATTGCTGAAAAACATTGCTCTCTGTGGGTCTTGCTCATAAAGTCACCTGTGGAAGGGCATTTGGGTTACTTTTACCCTTTGACTGTTGCGAATAATGCTGCTATAAATAGCCACATACAAGTTATTGTGTGAACACGTTTACATTTCTCTTAGATGTATACTGGGAAGAGGGGTTATGCAAGGTTATGCGGTAGCTGTGTTTCACTATTTGAGTTCCTTCAAGAATGTTTTTTAAAGTAGCAAAGGGTTCCTGTTGTTTTCTACCTTCACCAGCAATTGCTATTTTCTATCTTTTTTATTACAGTTATTTTAGTGGTATGAAGTAGTCTCCTTTACAGTATTAATTTGCAATTTTTTGCTTTTCTCTTTTCCCTTCTCCCTTGTTTCTTCCTTCCTTCCTTTCTTTCCTTTAGCTTTTAATTTTATTTTTAATGGTACTGGAGGTTGAACCCAGGGCCTCTTGCATGATAGTTAAGCTATATCTCAGTCCTTAATTTAAATTTTCTCTATAGATGATATTGTGGAGCATCGTCTCATGTACTTATTAGCCATATACATAAAAAATTTAAAAAATTACATTCAATTTATTTTTTTTCTTTTGTTACTCATATTTTTAGTGTCATATTGAAGAAACTATTTGTAACTGAAGCTCATGAGGATTTGCACCCATGTTTTGTCCTAAGATAGTTTGGCTGTGAGCTCTTACAATTGACCCATTTGAGTTAATGTTTCTGTGTGGTATGAAATAAAGTTCCAAGTGAGCACATCCTGCACCAATAAGAAAATAGCAACCGAAGATGCATTTCTTCTATGAAACTAT
Source organism: Ctenodactylus gundi (assembly GCA_004027205.1). Lineage (NCBI taxonomy): Eukaryota > Metazoa > Chordata > Mammalia > Rodentia > Ctenodactylidae > Ctenodactylus > Ctenodactylus gundi. The sequence continues at coordinate 29,571 of PVKB01001114.1, forward strand.
AAAATACAGCATCACTGTCATTCTTCTTGTTGTTTTTTAACTCTTTGTCACTGAGACATTTTTCTTTAAAATTCTACTTATTTACTTATTGCTAGTTCTAGGTTGTTCAGCAAAGTAATGATCACTCACAGAGTATTTAAAATATGCCACTTAGGGATCCTTGCATGGTCAACCTATATCCATCATGCAGTTTGTTTTGAAGAGAGTTGTCTTAGTCTTACGAATTCAGAAAAAAGAAATGGATTGGTTACCCAGTTATTTTTGAATTAGATACCAGAGATGCAAAGAAATTTAAAACATGGTCTCTCTTCTGTCATTGAGCTCTTAGTCTGGTATGCAAAAGTGACACATTATACAAAGAATTTCAATGCAATATCTGAATCATTATGTAACTGCTCTCCAAATCATCCTGTTCTTGATATTTCATCTTAGCAAAGAATATGATTTTTTTCTCCCTTAGGATCCTATACTGGCCCGTGATGGTTTTTTACTTCTTTTTCTATGCACTTGCACATCATTATAAGCAAATTTGCTTATTCTTTTGGCAGAAAGCCTCACAATTTTATGCTTGCGTGTTTATACTTCCTGATCTTAGAAAGCTGCTCTCTCTTTGACACTGCCATTTTTGTTAGTGGGAAAAAATCTATCCATTGCAAATCTTTAGCAACCTGTACTGTCTCCTGTGATCTCTAAATGTTTACCCTTAATGTTTTTGTTGAATTGACTGTCTTTGTTAACTTGTGAAGCTAGAAATGATTTTCAAATTTACATATGAAACATTTTACATAAGTGTCTTTTTTCATCTTAGTAAATGTGATCCCTTAAGAGTAGACCAATTGGGACAGAAAAACATAATCCAAAATCAAGAACTATAATTTATTTATTCCTATTTTATTTATTTCTTTATTTTCAAGACAGGGTCTCACATTGCTGCCCCGGCAGGTCCTGAACTCACTATGGAGCGCAGGCTGGCCTTGAACTCCCAGTAATCCTGCTGCTTACCCTCCTGAGTACTGGGATTACAGGCGTGCGCCAGCATGCCCGGCTTATGTGGCACTGGGGAATGGAACCCAGGTACTTAGCGCTTGCTAGGCAAGCACTTTAACCACGGAGCCATTCCTTCAGCCCCAAGAACTATAATTTGTAAGTTACATTATTGAGTGAGAACATAACATTTAAAAAATTAATGTAGGTGCTTCAGTAATTTAATGTGGTGAGAAAATAAGGAAGAAGATAAAAATCTTTATCTAATATTTAAATTTTACCACATGTTTTTGGTTCTAAGATGAACACAACTTATGTGAGCTTCAAATATCACCTTAAAATAAATATACTTTGGTCTGTGCAATTTCGTAGGTGCTTTTTCTGCCATCTTTTATGAATTCTATCCTCCTCTTGGCTGCATGAACTCTGGGAATCAAGCTATATCTTGGTTTCTAGAACCTGGACTAACTAGCTTTCTTTACTTAACGTGGGCCATTTGTTTGCTTGTTTGTTTTTTTCTTTCTTCCTGGGGGGGGGGGTAGTGCAACACTCTCAGAATTCTTTTGACTTCTCACATTTCACTGCAATCTTCCTGAGGAATATATTCTGTCTGGAGACCTGGCAAAAGTTAGTGTCGTGTTCCCCGCTTTGAGATCACATTATTGATTCTCACAACTCTCAGTGCTTTGAAGACATGGAATTAATGTTTGTTCAGAGTTTAAGGATTTTAAGGTAAGTGACTCTGATTACTGGATGTCCATGGTAGAAGTTTACAAAATTGCTGAATGTAGACTTAGAATAGCCCTTAAGTTAGTACTTAAAAAAATTAAAACCATGAGGTCCAGTTATATTCTTGACTTTTGTCTCCTTCTAAACATATATAGCCACAGAAAACAGGCTCAAGTGAACTTTGCTGCAGGAGTTGGGCTCTTATTAATAGAGATTTTAATATAATAAGGAAATTCAAGAAGTAGGATATAAAACACAAAAAGACAGCAAGTATAATTCAAATTTCACTAATGTTTCCAACTCATGACTAGAAGAAAACTATTGTCTTTCCTTGGGTTTTTGCCTTCAGTCAAAGAACCATGGAGGGGGTATTTTTCTGTTTATATTTCCTTCTTGTAATCTCACTGTTTATACTGCACCATGATGAGAGGAGTGTTGTCTGTGAAATCATTATGAGTTATTGTTGGCAGGAACAAGAACAGCCAGAATGAGTGATGAAAAGAGAGCGAGGCAAGGGTCTGGTGGGGATAGGGTGTGGAGCTGCAGCTGCCGCCTCAGCGTGAGAGCAGGGGCCCGGCGCGCTCGCGGGAGGGTGGTGGCGGGCACCTGGTCTGCTTCTGTCTCTGCACAGCCCGTTTCCATGCGTTCTCTGCTGAAGCTGGCTCTCGGTCCAGAAGGAACTGGCACACTATTTAATACCCGAAGGGGTGAGAATAGACAAAAACCCCAGGATACCTCTGCACAAGTAAACTTAGCAAGCCACGGAAGCGTGGACAGATTGCCAATCACAAAGCGGGGTGGGAAGGGCTTCTATGGTGCGGTTTCACCCACGGGAGTACATCTCTGGGCACCCAGAAGAGTAAGATCTCTGGCAGACAAAAACCTTATCGCCGGGGTAGGGAGCTGACTAGAGACAGTGGCCCTGCGCTGTCACATGGTCTAGAAGGCTGCTTAGGATAAACGGGCACACAGAAGCAGCAGCTCCTCTGCGACAGGCCCCTTGGCGATCCTTCCGGGGTGGTGAGCCCCACCCCCGCCCTTTTCACACAAAAAACACCAGTCCAAAGCTCCTTGGCAATCCCCCGGGTGCACTTTCTGGGACATACCAGGTTCCTAGCAGTCACTCAGGATCACAAAACCTTGAAGAGCCGGAAGGTGACTTAGAGGTCGTCCGGTCAGCTGTGTATACCCGACAGACTCCGGGTGAATCACGAGTCTTCATCAAGTTGGCATCTGCCGGTGAATTTACATGATGTCACTCCAGGGCTGACAATTGAGCAGCTGGCTGGAGCCGTGTTTATGTGGGATGCCTCATCCACAGGCGTTAGCCGGTTAATTTGATGAGAAATCAGTTCTTTCTGACTCAGTGGACTGTAGCACGCACAATTCTGCCTGGTCCGAACTTCTTTTTTCTTTCTGCCACTGTCTGTTTCTGTGATCACTGGCTGCTGCCCTCCCACGCCACTGCTGGCTCTGGTGGGCTGGCTCACCGACTCACTCTTCTTTTCTCTGCCCAGGCCCCAGCACACCACCTTCTGCGCTCTCTTTCCACAAATTTGGAAAAGAAAAGTAGAAATCAGTCCTCCTGTCTCACCTAGAAGATTGATTATACATCCTCAGGCTGAAATTCTTGGTTTTTCTCCTGGGATTAGATTTCTTCTGTTTCTAATTTCCTCCTCAGCAGTTCATGGGAAGAACTAGGCAGACTCTGACCGGACCCAAATTGGTAACTGCTGAAATTTAGTTCCAGAGAATAACTTCAAGTTGAGTGAAGATATGGGAGCCTGTGTCCTCAGGCTAAAGGGATACTTAGCTACAGAAACAATGAGCCAAACGTGGGTCAGGATGTGGGTTTTCTCTTAGACCTACCTGGCAAAAATTCTGTCTCCTAACTGGAGGTCCTGAGACTGAAAGAAACCAGTCATCAGAGAGAGTAGCATTGATAGGAACCAGAGAATCTCTAGAACCGAGATAAACAAAAATAAGAAGAGACGGATTTCATGTTGGGGATGTGTACAAACATTGTCTGTCCATTCTGTTTATGAATCAGAAGTAGTCCTAATCCTGTTAGAGAAACTTGAGAATGCTGACAGTTGAACATCTACAGTAAGTGGTTACAAAGGAAAGAAAGCCATAAAACCAGAGTTGGTGCTTTTCAACCTTGGCTTCACACTGGAATTATCTACGGAGCTATATTAATCACTTTTCCATTGTTGAGACAAAGTATCAGACAACCACAGAGCAGAAAAGGCTGATTCCGGTTCGTTGTTGTAGAGGCTTCAGTCCATGCTCAGCTGGCTCCAAGGCAGAAACTGCATGGTCAAAGGACACGGTGAAGAAAGCCTTCCATCATGGCGGGCAGGGAGCAGAGAGTGTGGGATGAGAGCCAAAGAGATGGTGAGGGGGTGAGGACAGGAAATACTCTTCCAGCTTATGCCTCCTGATCTAGTTCATCTAAGTAGGCTTCACTTCTTAGCAGCAAGTTATAACACGAGTTTTAAAAAATATACTGTTGGATGGGTCTTACTTTCAGAAATTCTGGCTTAATTGATCTGGGGTGCTGGCTGGCATTGGATAATTAAAGTAGTCTAAATAAATCCAATCTAATAGCCAAATCTGAGAATCACTCTTCTGAATGGAAATGATTGTGTGTAACAGGATAACTTTTCAGAGGGTAAGTTTATTTTTCTCTTGGGAGAGGTACCATAAAAGCATCTTGGAATCGCGGTGGGGCTCTTCTTCAGAGGGAAGTTCTTTGGAAATTGAAGGTAGTTTCTTTCAGACAAGCTGGTGCATACAGGACCCCTCTGGAGCTGGAGCTCAGCAGTCCCTGTCTAGTGGAGAAGGAATATAGTTAGATGCTTTGTGCTTTGTCAGTTCAAAAGAAAAGGCTGGTCAACACTTAGCTGCAGAACCTCGGAGAGAAAAAAGGATGGTTCAGAGTTGCCTGACATCCTGGCAGGTGTCTATCTGTGATTCTTGCTGTGGTTTTGTTGCTCTGTGCCTACAATTTCCTTCTTTTTCTCGGCAAGTTACTAGCTCCAGTATCAACTCTCCTCCCTGAAGTTTTCCCCGACCCACTCAGGTAAAATTAATCTACCTTGCATCCCTAGAGCACCGCATGCATATTTCTATTCCCAGACTTGTCACATTGTATTACAGTTATTTCTTTACATGCCTGTCTTCTTCCCTTGCTAGTCTGTGAAGTTTTGAAAAGCAGAGACGTCGCTGTTCATATTTATGTAATAAATGTCCAGAGTGCCTGACATATGGGAAGTGCTACACAAATGTTTCTACAATGGATCAGAAACAGTAGGTTAGGTTCCTAGAGAGTTCGAAATCCTGTTTTACAATGCCATTGGGATATGCATACAACCAATGAGTGGTAGAAGGGAATGACGTGGAATTGTTTCTCTCATTGACGTACTGTGACATGTGCTGAAAGGTAGGCCTAAATAAGAACATACAATATGTAATACCCAGCATGCCACCAGAGAGTGGCTCAGGCACATGGAACACCACGTGTAAGGGGTGAAAGGGTGACTGGAGGTAAAGCTTGGAAAATTGTCTGGAGCTTGTAAGAAGCTAAGACTGCTACAGGAGACACTTGGATTTACGATGTTGTGGGACTATAGGTATGACAAAGCAAAGAATGACAAAATTAGATTTGTTATTTAGAAAAGGAACAATCTGGTGACTTTCTTATGATTTATTATAGTATAGTAAAGTGGGGAGGCCAGGAAGGAGGCCTCAGTCCAGCTAATAGATGGAAAATGTTTCTTTTATTTGTAGTTCTACACAGTAGACTGATTGCTACAGGCTGAATCATGTCTACTCAAAATTTCAAATGTTGAACCTTTAGTACATCAGAATGGGGTCGTGTTTGGAAAGAAGATACTTTAAAAAGTAATTATTTTAAAAGGAGGAAAATTAGCTTGGTTCCTAACGTGATGTATCTAATTTTCTTGTAAGAAGAGAGAATAAAATATAAACACTCACAGAGAAGAGAGGTCATGCTGAAGACACAGGGGGAACTTGGCAAGCTAGGAGCAAGGTCACACTTCTCTTGGTTAAGTCGCCCAGGCTGTGATGTTTGATTATGACAATGTTAACACACTGTGTATTAGTAAATTCTTGGGACCTGAGAAATCATTAAGTTATATGCTGCTCTTACATATTATTTTTCATGACCCCAAATCCTACTCAATACAGTTTAGGAGCCAATAGATCTTTTTTCTAAGTGTCAATTAATTTCAATTGCTCATTTTTGATTTGATCTTTTATTTTAGAGAGGGTCTATAATATATTTAAAATTCTTTATTCTAGGTATTAGTTCTCTGTCTGAGATGTCGTTGGCATTTTTTCCCCTGCATGAATGTATTAAGAAGGTTATCTCTTCATTCTGCTTTTTTTTTCCCGTGCTAGCTTTTTTACTTGATATAATTCCATTTCTTGATTCTTAGCATTTTGTGTGTGTGTGTGTGTGTGTGTGTGTGTGTGTGTGTGTGTGTGTTTGTGTGTGTGAACAGGTGTTCTGTTTAGAAAGTTCTTGTCTGTGTCTGTGCCTTTAAGAGTTTTATCGGTTTTATTTTTCAGCAGATTCAGTGCTTTTATTATTATATCAAGATCTTTGTTTCATTTTGACTTGGTTTGAGCAAAAAGTGAGAGACGTGGATCTTGGTTTACTTTTCTGCACATGGATAACCCGTTTTCCCAGAATCATTTGTTATAGAGGCTATCTTTTCTTCAGTGTATTTTTCTAAATCTTTTTGCCAAAAAAATAAGACGGCTAAAGATGTGTGAGGCTGTTTCTGTATCCTCGATGCTATTCCGTTGGTCAACATGCCTATTTTTGTGGCTTTGTAGTACTGTAGCTCTGCAGCGTAACTTGAAATCTGAAATTATCATACTTTCTGTTTTGATCTTTTGCCTGAGGGTTGTTTTGACTATTCCATGTCTCTTCTGATTTTTGTATAAGATTTAGGAGTATTTTTTCTAATTATGTGAAGAATGCTATTGGTATTTTAACAAGAGCTGCATTAAATCTGTATTATTATTATTATTATTATTATTATTATTATTATTTGTAATACGGCCATTTTGACAATTCCTCCTATCCAGGAATGGGATGTCTTTGCATTTTCTACTGTCCTCTTCCATATTTTCTTTCAGGGTACTATAGTTTTGTTATGGACATATTTCACTTCTCTGGTTAGGCTAATTTCTAGGTATTTAGCCTTTTTTGATGCTACCTTGAATAAGTTTGTTTTCCTGGTTTCTGCGTTGGTGTGTTTATTGTTGGGTTACAGGAATGCTACTAATTTTTGTGTGTTGATTTTGTAGTATGTTGCTTTGCTGAATTTGGTTATTAGTTGTCAAGGTCTTCTGGTAGAGTTTTGGGTCTTCTTTGTGAAAGATCATGTTATCTGCAAATAAGCATGGTTTCAATTTTTCCTTTCTTGTTCCTATCTCTTTCATTCCTTCTCTTGCCTAATTGGTGTGGCCAAATGTTAAATACATTTAACAGGAATAGTAAGAGAGAATGGATACCCTGCTTTGTTTTGGGGTTTAGAAGAAATACTTTCGGTATTTCCCTCATCCTTCATTGTGATATTGATGTAGGGTTGTGCTATGGTTTGCATCTGAAATGAATGCCTCCCCAAAGTCTCATGTATTTGAATACAGTGGGATATTGTGCTTTTGGCGGTAAGGCTTGCCGGGAAGGGGCAGATGCTTGGGGCTTGATGTGGAAAGATTGTGTCAACTTGTTAAGATTGGAGGACACTCAGGGCAGAGCTTTACTTGAGGGCCGGGAGGTGGGAGAGGGGCACCTTAATGGCAGCTTGAGCTGAGAAAAGGAGGAAAGAAGATACACTGTTGCAGCCTCTTCCTAAAAAATCCTCTGGCCTTGCCTGGAGCTGGAGATGGTAGAGTTTGATTTGCTCCTGGCTTGCTGGGGTCTTCACTTGGCAGATCTTGGTAGTAGACTCACATCAGTCTTGTATCTTTGCCTTGTTTTCTTGGACAACCATCCACAGCAGGCTTGCACTAGCTGATCTGCGGACTCAGACTGCTGTCTTTCTGCCATGAGCCTGAGCAGCTGCTGAAATGCCTCCTGGCTGATTTGGACCATTTCTCCCTTCAATCGTGTAAGCCCTCCAAATAAATTCCCTTCATCTCTATAAATTCTATTAATTCTGCCTGTCTTAGAACCCTAACTAATACAATAGTTGAGATTTTTTACAGCCCTGATTATTGAGAATATTGGCCTATAGTTTTATTTTCTTCTTTTTTTTATTGGGTCCTTGTTTTGTTTTGGTACTATCATAATGTTAGTTTCATGGCATGCATTAAGCCGTCTTCATTTCTTTACAGTTCCATAGAAGCACCAAAGAAGTCTTGGTTTTAGTTCTCCCATGAAACTTTGATAAAATTTAATGGTGAATTCATTTGGTCCTTGGCTTTTCATAATTGATAGGGTTTTAATATTGCCTCTTTTATTTTCAGTTATTGGTCTATTTAGGGTTTTTTATCATCTCAGTTTCATTTTGTAATTCATGTGTGTCTAGAAATTTACTCACTTCCTTTATAGTCTCCAATTTATTGGAATGTAAAGTTTTGAAATGGTTTCTATCATCCTCTGGCCTTGCCTGTTTCTGTTCACCTTGCCCATTTCTAATTGCGTCAATGAGTTCTGTCTTTTATTGTCTTGGTAAATTTGGCTAAGGATATTTCCACTTTATATTCTGTAAAATGAGTTCTAAGGGTGAGGACAGATTGTAGAGACTAAAATCATAAATAATCACTGTTATATCCCCCTCCCATGCACACACACATGCACACACACATTATATAAAATTCCACACATGCTTTCTTCTTTTGGTATGGAGCCTATATGACAAAGACGGGGCAGGGTAGAAGAAAGAAAACCAAAGCAGTGAAGTGGTTGCTTGCATGATTTGTGTTTTATGGCTTAGATGTGATAGTTGACCCCCACCAAAAACTTCAAGTGTTGAGAGCCTGGTCACTAAAGCAGTAGTGTTCAGAGGTGAGGTCTTAGGAAAGTGGTTGGATCATGAAGGCTCAAATCTTGTTAATGCATTAACGCATTGATAGTTTCATAACTCAGTAGGCTTACTGGGAGGTGGGTTGAGCTGGATGAGACAGATCACTGAGGACATGGCTAGGAAGAGTATATTTGGTCTCCTGTTTGGCCTTTCACCTTCGCTGCTTCCTGGCTGCCACGGAGTGACATTCTTGTACCACACTCTTTTGCCACACCGTTCTGCCTTATCACAGCCCTACAAACAACAGGGCCAGCTTACGATGGACTGCCTCCTCTAAACTGTGAGCAATAATCATCTTCCCCTCTCCTAAGATGTTTCATGCAAAGGTATTTTGTCACAGTGACAAAAAGAGATGAATACATATGTAAACTTTATATTAAATTTTATTAAAATATTTTCATTTAAAAATAAAATTAAGTACATATGTATGGATATATGTATATGCCAAATAGACCAGATGAATAAATAGATTCTTACTTAGAAAATGAAAGAAGACAGAGGACATGAAATTGAAGCGTGACATTCCATGATACGCGCAGAAAGCAAACAATTTCAAGTTTACCCCCATAACACTGAAATGCACACATGAATCATAACATTATCTGAATTTTTAGAAAGAGCTCCAAAGATATGACTATATTTTCCATTTTCTTCAGCTATTTTAGGTATTATGAACAACCAGCTGAAAAGTCTTAGCTAAACCTATATATTTTTAAATAAAGAAATGTTTAGTAGCTTTCTGAATTATAATTTGATTCCTATATGTGAACATTTAAGTCCTTCTTCATTCCCTGGGAATACTTGGTGGGGTGATTGGAAGAGTGACTCACTTTCCTCCTCTCACTGACTCAGCTTTCCCATGTGAGCAGTGCTTCCGTGGGCCTCGCCATAGGTCCTGCTCCTGGCACACTGTCAGGGTACGCAAGGTTTGAGAGGCTCTCTGCGTTTGGTGGAATTACATTTCTAGTCAGCGTTCTGCATTCAATATAAGGTGTGAAAATGAGATTCTAAGAGGAAGCCCTCTGTGGGAGGGGTGCTTTGCCATTACTGACGGGGACCAGCTGCTTCAAGGATGGCCTCTGACTGGCTTTTATTAGGAGGACCTACAAGCCAGGCAGGGGGATCTGGCCTTCCCTTTTCAGTACTGCTGATGGAGTGTTATGTTTGGGGTCTGTAGTGTCCCCCAACAGCCTCATGCATTTGGGTGCTGCTAACAGGTGGCCTGGTTGGAGGGGATGGAACCAGCGCTTGACCCAGAAGGGGTCAAGGACTCCCTGGAAGGGTAGTCTCCCCCACTCCCCCACCGTTCTCCCTCATTTTGCTTCCCATCTGCCATGCTGTGAAGAGCTCTGGCTTTGTCCCCGCCCCTGCCACATGTATTCACCATTGCTGTCTGCCCATGTATGGACTGTAACCTTCTAAAACTGTGAGCTAAAGCAAATCTTTTCTTCCTTAACTTGTGGATGTCAGGTATTCTGTCACAGCAATGAGAAAGTAACAAAGACAGTTAAGTAATTGGAAGTCAAAGATTAAGTGTCCATCCCAGGTTAAAACTGTGCAAGTCCAGTGGCTCAGAGGACAGTGGCTGCACAGCTGTAAGGTTAGGTACTACCTATATGTGAATAAGGTAGGATGGCCTATGTTTAAGCACACAGGTATTGAAGGCAGCTTCCTGAGGCTCAAACTCCAGTTCTGCTGTTTGTTTATTGAGTTTCTTGACCTCACTGACTCCCAAATGGCCCATGTGATCAGACACACCTCATATTGTTGCTTTGAGAATGAAATATGATGTTGTATGTTAAATGATTTGCTTCTAGCTCATGTGTGACTAAAGGTTTATATTATTAACCCAAAGCTTGCCAATCTAGAGGAAAGGGGGGCAGTGAAGATGAGCAAAGGGCCAGGGCAGCCGCATGGAGCAGGAGGCGGGGTTGATACAGGCTGTGTCTCCTACCAGCTTGTTCTCCACCAGCACCGGGCACAGAGGAACCCCATGCTCCTCTCGCTGCTCAGCGGCACCAACATATAATAAAACAAGAGATCTGGAGCCGTCCTAAAAAGGCAGACAACAGCTGGGCCTTGCTTTTTCAATTCAGTTTAGTTTTGCTCCTGGGGAAGGCCTCTCTAGATTCTAGGGTTAAAAACAACATCTCCCCCTCCCCCTCCCCTCACCCTTCTCCAGTGAACCGTGGGGACTTAAGTTGCAGCTGCCCGGCTCCTGTGTGCTGGCGCCTCTCCGTTCCTGCCCATCCCCACCCGGGTTTTGGCTTCCCTAGCCAGACTTCTCTGCATAGCAGCAGAGGGTGTGCTCAGCAGCTCTGCCCAATGACTGAGGACCTGCAGCAGCCCCTGCAGAGAAAGCCAAGCTGTGATTCAGACTTCAGAGCATATTTGGGCGGCCAGGACAACATTCCACTTCGCGTTTCAGTAATGATGGGCTCTCTGTGGTCACTTTTGTGATTAATATGTCCTCTCCTCTGCTTAGCCAGCCCACTTTCCCAACTACCTGTGTCTTTATCTTTCTCCCTTCTTACTCATCTCCTCATTTATCTTACATATTATTCACATATTTCAATATCTTTGGATGTGAATTCCTCTCCAATTCTATGTTGTTATAGAACTGAATTGTGAATCCCTTTGGAAGAGTCTCACTCAAAAACAGATGGGGCTACTTAAAAGAAGCCCCTTGGCCAACTAGCCCAAAGACTGTTGAAGGGAAAAAGAGGTCCTCAGCTAGCCTATGTATCCCATAAGCATTTTATTCAGCCCCCAGCTTTCCAGACTTGCAGCCCTGCATATGATCCTGTGTGTGATCAGGCTGTTTTTTTTCCACAGAGTTTAGAACTCTGAACCTTCAGGGGTAGGTCTGCGGCCTCTCAAGTTGTGCTATGATAAGGCCATGTGATGCTTTCTACACGCACATTGTAATTCTGAAAAATGCTGATTTGCAGAGCAGACAGAACTACGATTGATTGTGTCTGAGATATTTAAAGCATAAGGATTAGATCTCTAGAATTCATCAGAAGGGTCCCAAAGTTTGCTATGATCAGGGTGTAGAGAGAGGTAAGCTGGTAGGCTGGCACTTCCCTGCCCCTCGCACCCCAATTAAACAGGAGAAATGCTGCTTTAGGAGGTTTGGTTGTTTGGTTTTGTGCTGGATATCCTTCATTGGCCTGCTTACACTTTATCCTCTGCTCTTCTCCATCTTGCTCGACTGACGTCTATGGGCTGCACCAACTGGGCTTTCTTGTGGTCAGCTAGGCGTTAGCTTCGACCACTGTGAGAAGCTGCATGAGACTTGAAGTGAAACAGAGAGCAAAAGAGGGTTATTCTTTCTCTTGACTCCTTCCCTGAGGCTGTGGTTTAGCAGTGGCTGCCTTCCTCTACCAAAGTCCACGTCTCTTGTCTAGTGCCTTCTCCTAAAGCTACAGTCCTGGTAGCCACTGAGCACCCTCTCTCTCCTCTTCCTGCCTGGGAGCGTCAATGCCTTTTTCAGCCTCAAGGAACTCCTTCCCTTTCTAGTTTTCCGTTGTCCCACCCAGACCTTTGTGAATAATGCCGTCATTAACATCTTTCCCCTGCCCCCTTTTTGAGCTTTCCTTCTGTGTTTGTATTTGCACTGTAACTGATTTAGACTTGTATTGCAAGATTTTGATTTTTGAAGGATTTTACTGCTAAATAAAATTTGAAAAACCACGATACCAGACCAATCAGAAGCATTGTGAGAACAAACGACCACAATCTTTCAAGAGCAAACTTTACCCAAGGCAAAAAGAAAACAAAACATTGTATTTCATGATCTTTACCATACATTTTAAATTTTCTATTAGGCAATACATTTAATTCAATGATCAATTTGGTAACTAAAAGGACACATTTTGTTTTTAAGTTTTAATCATTTAGTTTGCTTTTTATGTTGAACACTCGATGACACAGAAGCAAGCGAAGTCTAGCAAACCTTTCTTACTCGATTTGGATTCTGTGAGCACTATTTTTTCCATTACTGGAAAGACTTGGGTCCTTCAAGTGATTTTCTAAGGTGAGAGCTTCTCTCTATTTGCTTTTCTGTGAGAAAAAGTGGGATTGAAAATTGACTGCACGGTTCATAGCAGTAAATTCAAAGCCGTAGTCCAAAAAACTAGAATTAAGTCCAATACAAAAGATCAGTGATTCAAAGTACCTGATACTCAGTGAAAACGTTTTAAAAGAAAAAAAAAAACAGAAGTTTTCTGAATACTTTCACAGGACACATATGAACTATTAAGGGTTTTATCAACTCCGAATGGCTATTACCTGTTTTCTGCAGACTCATGGAGATAAGATGTTCTAACCAGAGGTGGCAATTAGGTTTCATCTCATGGGCTGACTATACTTGTTTTGACACTGGTGATTGGACTAAGGTTTCTCAGAGTGTGGACCAGCAGCAGTAACAACACTTAGGAATGTGTTAGTGTCTCAGTTACTCTTTTTCTCATTGTTAGGACAGAATAAACTACACCCATAATTTGAGGGAGGAAAGATTTATTTTAGCTCATGATTTCAGAAGGTCACAGTCCATTCATGAGCGGGAGGCTGAAAATGATGGAACCACTTGTCAGGGCCAGAGCCAGAATAAAAGCTCTTCATAGGATGGAGAACAGAGCCAAGTAAACGAGGAAGGGCAGAACCAGCAAATGCCCCTCCAGGTCAAGCCCAAGTATCTGCCCCTTCCAACCAGGTCCCACCTCCCAACAGTGCACAGTATCTTAGGTATGTAAGACTTTTAGGGAACACCCGAGATCCAAACCGCAACAGTGAGAAAAGCAAATTTTTGGTCCTTGGTGCAGATTTACTACTTTAGAAACTTTGAGGTAATCTCTACCTTAGTAAGTCTTCCAGATGATTCTGAACAATTAGTCTTCAGTACTACCCTGAAGATTCTAATTAGGGCTCAATAGGAAAAAAAAAACAATAAACCATTCATGTACCTGCCGTGAATGTAACAGGGAAAGATGGATATAAGTGTGAATTTTATTTGTGTTTTCAGTTCTAGACCAACTTGTCAAATTCTACATGCAAATGAGCTAAACAATGGCTACCCCCAAAGTTCTAAAGAACCAAGAGAACAATGAGTCAAAGGTGCCCATGGGCTTCTGGAGAAGCTCTTGACTGCTGATCCATAATCAGTGCTTTGGAGAAGAGTCGAGGAAATATGAGTCTCCCTGTAAATTTGGCAAGATGTGATAGTAATGAACACAATATTTATGGTGACACACAAAAAATAACTCAAAAGTGTTCAGAAGTTCTTGTCTTCTGGTCCAAAGGGAAAATATGAGTTTGTCATTGGAGGTTATGGGTATTTTTGGAGAGAATCTGTGTGAGAGGTGGAGAGAAATGAATGGGACCCAGAAAAGATGCCTTGGTCCACAGAAAGAGAGAAGGGGATAAGAGAATAAAATAATAGGCCCAAGAGGTGAAAGCAATGGGGTCAGGTGGGAGGCAAGAGCCAGAGTAGGCTGGGCTGGGAAAGAGATTTCTTTCGAGATAAAACTGAGGCAGTTAAGGGTACAAGAAGAGACATGCAGGAAGGAAATTCTGAGAACTTTTGCTTTGTGTTAGCATAAAATTCATATTTGGTACTTTTGAGAGACTTTTGTAGTCTCAAATTGCTTTTTAATTTCTTCTATCATCACTGTTACTAATTTAATTGCTCAACTGGTATTTCTTTCAGTGCTAAAATTAAGTCTTACTTTGAATATATATATATATATACATATATATATATATATATACATATATATATGTACACACACACACACACACACACACACACACACACACACACATATATATATATATATATATATATATATATATATATATATATATAGTAGTCCTTAAAAAGTGCTTTACCATACTTTAGCTATAGTTAATTGTGCTGCTTTGAACATAGGTATACATAAATATATTTTAACTTTTAACTTTTATGCTTTTAACTTTTTTGGAAAGATTCCCAGAAGAGGTATGGCTGGATCAAAGGAGATATTTATTTTCTTTGAGAAATGTCCATACTGTCCTCCATAGTGGTTGTACCAGTTTACAATCCCATCAGCAATGTGAGAGGGTTCCTTTTCCCCCACAGCCTCGCCAGCCTTGATTGCTGTTCAAGTTCTTATTATACACCATTCTCTCTGAGGTTAGATCATGTCTTAGTGATGTTTTGATTTGTGTTTCTCTGATGGCTAAGAGTGTTGAACATCTTTTCATGTATTTACTGGCCATTTGAACTTACAATAGCTAAAATGTGGAAGAAACCAAAGTACCCAACAACAGACCAAATGGCTATACAAATTGTGGTATATGTACACAATAGAGTACCACTCATCTGTGTAGACAGGTGGTTTTGAGGCTTTTGTAGGAAAAAGACATAACTTGAGATCATCATGCTCAATGAAGTAAGTCAGACATAGAAGGTAAAATATCAAATGGTTTCTCTAATATGAAACTCAAACCAATCAAAACAATCATTTCATAGAACTAAATGGGGGAGATGGTGGGAACTAGAGGGACAGGATGTGGGAGGTTCAGAAAAGGGAGAGGAGAAGAGTTTATAACTCTGACGTGATATATGTGCACAACATACTCAAGTTCAGTGTAAGCATTGTCTATCACATATGTACATGTTCATAAAATGGGAAAAAGTGCTTTAACAAAGTGACACATACGATCGTAATGCTAATAACTTATATTTGTTTAAAAACTTACAATTCTATTTTTTCAAGCTCAGTGTGACCATTATGTATCTTATACATGTACTAACAAAATAGAATGTGCTCTACATTGATATCTGAAATAACAATATACAGAACACTATCTATGGAAAAAAGCTATACAATATAAAAGAAAAGACTTGATGACATATTTGTGCTTTATGCATGTGAATAAAGAGACTGTCGAAAGGTAATATCTTACTTTATTTGGGCTGATATTACAAAATAATCCAGACTGACATAAGTAATAGAGTTGTATTTCTCACAGTTCAGGAGCCAGATGTCTAAGGTGGTGTCTTTTGGCAATGCATTCCCTAGTTGTTGAAATGCAATGGACTTTGCTTTTTGGATATTCATTTGAATTGGACTTCGCAACTGGGAGCGAGAGGGTTGGGAAGCAAAGAGGAGCTTCTTATTATCATGTTCCTTTTGCCACAAAGCAGTCGGTCCCCCACTTTTTTCATTTTTAAAAAAATTTGGTAAAAAATTCACATAATATAAAATTTAACTTGTTTTTGGTGAATACACGAATTGTAAATTTTATAACACATTAGAACAATGGAGTTTGGGGAATTAGTGAGTGTCTGTGTCCACCCCATTTTCAGATATTCACTTCTTTTCTATCGGACCTTTGCCTCTCTTTCTACCCTGCCATTCATGTTGGGGCCTTTTTATGTTGCTGTTTTTGTGCATTTCATAAGAGGGACTCCCATCTATAGTCAGTCTTTTGTGCTTGGTTGATTTCACTGAACATTATTGACTCTGGGTAGCCCCATTTTTGTTCAAATGTTTCTTATCTGTCTTTTTTATGGCTGCATACTATTCCATCGTGTATAGGTACCACATCTTCTTTAAGTATTTCTGTATAGATGGGCAAATAGGTTGCTTCCAGGATTTGGCTATTATGAATTGTACTGGGGCTGGAGGAATGGTGCAGCAGTTAAAATGCTTGTCTAGCAAGAGCTAAGGTAAGCACTGAGTACCTGAGTTCAATTCCCCAGCACCACATAAACCAGGTAAGGTGGTGGTGCATGCCTGTAATCCCAGCACTTGGAAGGCCGAAGCAGGAGGATTGCTGTGAGTCCAAGGCCAGCCTGGACTCTGTAATGGATTCAGGACCAGCCTAGGCTAAAGAGTAAGACTCTGTTTCAAAAAAAAAAAGAAAAGAAAAAGAAAGAAAGAAAAGAGAAG
Source organism: Ctenodactylus gundi (assembly GCA_004027205.1). Classification (NCBI taxonomy): domain Eukaryota; kingdom Metazoa; phylum Chordata; class Mammalia; order Rodentia; family Ctenodactylidae; genus Ctenodactylus; species Ctenodactylus gundi. The sequence goes on from PVKB01001114.1 coordinate 46,291, forward strand.
AAAAGAAAAGAAAAGAAAAGAAAGAAAAGAAAAGAAAAAGAATTCTGCTTCTATAAACAGGGATACACATGTGCTTTTTTGGTATGTTGACTTTTTCTTTTCAGAATATTCCCAGTAGGACAGTAGCTTTCCATTCTCAGCTCTCTAAGGAACCTCCAGACTGCTTTCCATAATGGCTGTACCAACTTGTATTCCCACCTGCAGTGGAGTAGAGTTCCTTTTTCCCCACATCCTCACCAACAACACGTTTTCATATGCTTGTTGGAAAAACATCTGAGAAGTTTCTTTTCAGCTGCCTACTTCTTGATGGGATCATTTACTTTGGGAGGTTTTATGTTTTTCAGTTCCTTGTCTATTCTGGACGTTAATCCTTTGTCAGAAGTGTTACTGGTGAATATCCTTTCCCACTCTGTGGGTTGTCTCTTCACTTTGCTGATTGGTTCTTTTGCTGTGCAAAAGCTTTTCAATTTAATGTAGTACCATTTGTTTTTGATTCTTGCTGAGATTTCTTGTGCAATTGGTGATCTGTTAAAAAAAAATCCTTTCCTGTCCCTCTGTATTCTAGGGTTTTCCCTATATTGTCTTCCAGTAAGCTCAGTGTTTCTGTTTTGATGTCCAGTTCTTTGATCCATTTTGATCTGATTTTAGTGTGTGGTGACAGATCTGGGTCTGGTTTCATTCTCCTGCATGAGGACATCCGGTTTTTCCAGCACGATTTGTGGAAGAGGCTGTCTTTTCTCCAGTGGGTTGTTTTGGCCCCTTTGTCAAGGATCAAGTGAGTCAGGATGCTTGGGCTTGTTTCAGTATCCTCAATTCTGTTTCACTGGTCCTCCTGTCTGTTCTTATCCCAGTACCATGTAGATTCAATCACTGTTGCTTTGTAGTATTTTTTGAAGTCTGGGATTGTGATTCCTCCAGCTTTGCCCTTATTACTCAGAATTACTTAGAGATTCTAAATATTTTCTCATTTCATATAAATTTTAAGGTTTTTTTTCTAGTTCTGTGAAGAATGTAGTTGGTATTTTGATTAGCATTGCATTGAGTCTGTAAAGTAGCTTTTGGAGTATGGCCATTTTGACAATATTAGTTCTTCCTATCCAGGGACATCCATGGGATGTCTTTCCATTTTCTAAAATCTTCTTCAGTTTCTTTCTTTAGGGGTTTGTAGTTTTCTTTGTATAGGTCTTTCATCTCTTTAGTGATGAAATTTTTTAATTTTAAAGATGTCATTTACCTACTATAGTCATTCATTGTCTGTCACTATGAACTATCATAGAGTGGGTAATTTCATAGAGAAATAAGCTTATTTCAGTTCACAGTTCTAGGAGTCCATAGTCAAGGGACCACATCCGCAGTTGGCCTTCTTGCTGGCAGAGTGTCAGGATTGCACAAGGCATCACATGGCAAGTGTCAGGCAACATGCACAGGTGTATGTCTTCTGGTTTTCTCCTTCTTCTAATGCCACCAGGATTCAATCAAGGAGACTCTGACCTAAGGACTTTAATCCTAATCACTTCCCTAAACACCTTTAAACACCACAGTCAGATTAAGTTTCTACCCTCTGGCTTTCACGTACAGAACTTTCTCAGACAAACTCAAACCAATCAAAACAATAGCATCTGGGAAGAAAAAAAAATAATTTGGAACAATGACAGATTGAAAGCAGAATCACTGAGTCTATTTTAGTATAGCTAGGGAAAAAGTAAAAAACTCTTTGTGGGATTAAGAGAAGAATGTAAGGCAAGAAGTGTGCCTGTAAATAGCTGGCCTAGAGTGTATAGGGAGCAAATTGGACCCAACAGTCTAATACAGTGTAAACTGTACTATGCTTTTATACCCTACCTCCCTTTATCCTATCCTGATTTATTAGAGTTGTGTTTAAAGTTATATCTGCCTGAGTTATGATGACAGGAAGCAAGGAAAGGGATTTTCTCCCATTTGTGGTTGGAGTTGGACTTGTAGGCCTCTGAGGATTCAGAATCGTAGTGTTGATGGAGGTAACAAACTGAAGGAGACTAAATGGGGAGGAGTGGGTTCTTCCTAATTAGAGATTTCCTTCCTTGGATGAGATGTTGTGGAGTACGATATACACATTTAAAATTCCCCCTCTAAAACAGAGAGAGTATTTTTCAGAAAGTGCCAAGGAGGGGCACGTGATTTGTAGAAGAAATAAAACAGGAAAGGAAAAATTAAGAAATAATTATTTTTTAAACCTAAAAATAAAAACTATATATTGAATGGTACATGCCTATAATCCCAGCTTTTGGGAGGCTGAGGCAGGAGGATTGCAAATTGGTGGCCAGTTTGGGAAATTTAGCAAGAAAAAGGCCTAGTTGAGTGGTAGATTTAGTTGAGTGGTGGAACCTACTTGCCCAGCATTTGTGAGGCTGAGCAAGTGCTATACAATTTCTGTGTCTGTATGTGTATAAATGTGTGCGCATGAAAAGAGAGAAAGAAAGAGTGGGAAAACAAAGCTATATAAAAGATTAATAAAATATTTACAAAGGAGTTTGTCTCTATTGCTTTCTGATCTTTGCACTTCCCAAATTAGAAGGACTATTTGTTAGGTGAAACTGCATGGTGTCAGTTGACTGGCAGCACAATATAATTCTCAAATATAAATGTAAAAATAAATTCCAAAATACCCTACGATTTTTCCAAGCTAAGGAGAAAGGAGAATTAAGGGATTTATTTGCCTATAGACTTCCTAATTTAAAAGCTGGGAAGTTTTCCAATTCTGCTGATTAGGTCTTGAAGCCTGGGGGTACACAGTGGTTATAACAAACATCTGCCCCCTTAGAGACTAGAATCAAGAAGCACATTGCCCTAATTTTTTAAAGGAGGGAGGAAGAGAGAGAGAGAGAGAGAGAGAGAGAGAGAGAGAGAGAGAAAGAGAGAGAAAGAGAGAGAGAGAGAGAGAGAGAGAGAGATATTTAAAGATAAGAACATGATGAACAGAATATGGCTTTTTCTGATACACAAAAGAACTGAAGGATCTTCGACACAAAAGAATTCAAATATATACAAATGAGAATACTAGACTATATTTCAACATTCATTAGCATATTTTTGAGCTTATATAAATTGTCATTGTATTTTTCTTCTCTGGTGTTATTGTATAACCACCTGCTTGACCTTGACACTAAAACAAAGCTGGTAGGCATTTAACTCTGTGGGGACCCATCAGTACCTTGGTATGTACTAGGTTGGCATTTATATGCAAACTAGCCAATTATCTATATTTTTCTTTGTTTTTCCTACAGCAGACTGGTGAAACCAATTTGTTGCATGTGTAATTCTAAAAAAGAATGTAATGCTAATGAAGGGGGGGAGAGGAGTTCAGATATACTAGCCAATAAACATAATTCCAGTGTTATCAGGATGACCAAGTACATTTTTATGTGTAAGCACTATATTGCAGATTGCTTTTTAAAGCAGTCCTTCATGGACATGAGAGAAAGGACCACTGAAAAGAAAGGCAAGTTACATTTCCCACCCTTCTGCCACCAGATGTTCTCCTGTTGCTGCTTCAGCAAAGTGAACAGAGGTAGCCAATTAACTTCCTTGAGTAACCAAATATTTAAAACAATTAAATACACAAAAACCTTTCAGCAGCCTTCATTTGTAGGCAAGGTAACCACAGAGAATCAATAAACAAATTGACCAAGCACTTGTAGGATGAATGTGTTTGTCACGAGGCTGTGTTTCTTTCTCGATGACAGTGCATCTGGCTGACTTCTTGTCCCTGACTTCCCCAAGCCCCAGATGGCTCCTTCTTTCCAAGCTCGGGCTCTGCTTCCCTGTAGGGTCTTGGAACTGTCTTACCTCATTTGTTGATTTGGGATTAAGTCATATTTGTTGGTTCCTTCCTGTCCTGGTGTCCCATCTGTCCTTGGTAGCTAGTCTCCTATCTTCTAATTACACTGTTGACTGAGCTTCCTGCCAATTTCTCATGTACTTCTCTGAACTTTGTATGTGAGTTTTTCCTGACTTCTACTACAGAGTACCACAAACTAGATGGCTTGAACCATAGAGATTAATTGTCTTATAGTTCTGGAAGCCAAAAACTAATAATCAATGTGTTATTGGTTCCTTCTGAGGGCTGTGAGGAACTATCTGTTCTATGTCTCCTTGCATCTGGTGGGTTGTTGGCAATCTTTGGCACTCTTTTGACTTTCATAGCATTATCCTAATCTCTTCCTTCATAATCATGATGTCATGATGTTTTGCCCGTGTTCCTGTCTCTATACATGGCATTTTTTTTAAAAATAAGGAGATGAGCCATATTGGATTAAAAGCCCACTTTACAATCTTATGACTTCATTTAAACTAATAGACTAATCTGCTGGGATACTATTTCAAAATAAAATTATACCTAGGATACTGGAAGTTAGGACTTGGAATGTCAGTTTTGAGGAGTACATTTCCATCTGTTAGGAGCTTGCTAACTCTTGTCCAAATGCTGTCCTGCTGATTTCTGTCAGTGGCATGCATGTGCCTTACCTTTGGTTGTTTATTCTGCCAATTCTTTGATAATCATCTTGAATTTGATTTGGACCTAGCGTAACTGTATTCATGAGCTTTTTGCTCTTCTTTCTAGGACATCACTGTCTATGTCTACTCTTGTATTCATTTTTCATTGTAGCTAGTTCTAGGTGGTAGGCAGAATAACAATCCCACAAAGATATCTCAGTTTGAGCTCCAGAATCTGTGAATGTCAGTGTTCGTGGCTAGTAGGCATTACGGTTAGAGATGGAATAAGTTGTTAGTACAGTGATTCTAAAATTGGGAGATCATTCCAGCTTGTCCAGGTAGGCCTAATGTAATCATAGATTCTTTAAACATGAAAGAAAGAGATAAAAGAAGGCAAGAGAAAGATGTGATAATGAAAAAAAAGGATAAAAGAGTTGCTTTGTTACTGGCTTTGAAGTTGGATAAAGGGGGTTGTAAGCCAAGGGATGCCAGTTCTCTGTGCAGCTGGAAAAGGCAAGGAAATGCATTCTGTCCCATAACCTACAGAAAGTAACACAACCCTATCCATATCTTGATTTTGAGACCTATGTTGGACTATTAAACTATAAAATTATAAGAAATTTTGACTGTTTTAAGCCATTAAATTTGTAGCAATTTATTATAACACTGATAGAAAACTCACCTATGTTAGAATAAACACTTCTGATATTTGCTCCCAATGCTTCAGCCGCCCTCAAAGCTCTCCCCGTTCCCTGTCTTAGGCTGTTCCCCTAGTCTTACGTTACTCCAGTTAGGCATTCTGCCACAACTTCAGATCTTGCAACTGCCAGGATGCGGCGTGGTGCAGTGAAATTTGTGTAAACATTGAAACAAAATTTTCTAATTTTGGTTTTGCTACTTCCAAACTGTGTGACCTTAGGTAAATTACTGAACCTTTTTGGGTTTTATATATCTTTCCCTTATCGACAAAATAAAGATAATAACACATACTTCGTACTTTTTGCTGTAAGGATTAATACTAACAACAATAAATGTACCTAATAGAGTGTATTGTACATATTAGGTACGCAATAAGTGCTACCTATTATTAAGTCATTATGAAATTCTAGCCTACTGTTTAATTTCTGTACCACAGACTATATTAAGCAAGGTTCATTAGGGATTTGGAATATAAATAAGTAAAACAGATTCTTGGTTTGAAAACAAGAGTTAGTGAGGCTTTGTATCTTAACACTTATTGTTAAATAGATAACTATCTCAGAATATTAAAACGTAAAACTTTCAAAACATATCCTATTTATGAATATTGTACATCACAATGAAAAGAAAACTTGCTGGGCATGCCGGCATACGTCTGTAATTCTAGCACAGGCAGGTGGATCATAAGGTTCGAGACCAGCCTGAGCAGCTTAGACCGACTGAGATACTGTCTCAAAAATTTAAAAGGTCTGGGGAAGTACCTCATAGGCAGAGCTCCTGTGGGTTCAATCCTCAGTAGCAAAAATAATAAACAAATATAATAAAATCCATTGATTTTTTTTTGCGGGGAGGCTACTCCAAGGTAGAAGGGACTGAATTAGCTGTGACACATATGGCATTATGCAATAGATATGGAATAGAAAGTTTTTCTTTAGTGAATAATAATATATTATAAGTTGCTTGAAAGCAGTTTGGCAGATTGTATGTATATCTTTTGTTCCTTCAGAAAGCTTTGCATCTCATCACCTAAATGTCATAATAAAGTTGAAAGCCACTAAGTGACCTTTAGAAAGGCAGAAATTATAAAACCTCTAAAAACTGTAAAATTATCAGTTAATTTATTAGGAAACTTTTTAAAAAGTTTCTTCTATCTCGAAAAGAGCCAAGGGGGAGGGAGCAAACAGTGAAAAAGTGACACCAGAACGCTGCACTAAAACATGATAGAATTTTATTTTGAGGGTTAAAAGAATTACCAATAGCTATTGAGACTCATGCTGTACTCAGGAAAACAGGGACAAGGTGCTCAAGTCCCCCTGAGTTTAAGTGCAGAGCTTTAAGGATCATATTTAAAACCAAGATATTTAGCCATCACCGCACCAAAGTAATGCAGCTTTGTTAGATATTTGTCAACTAAATGAATGAGATGAAATTTTGACACTCAAAATTTCATGATGAGTTTCTAACTCTGGAAACCAATGAACATAGGTAAAATATTCTTATTAAGAAGCAGAAATCATTACCCTTTGTCAATTCTTGCTGCTACACATTTTTTAAATCTTAAATTTAGAAAGAAAAATATATGAGGTTAGCTCAACAGTCACATTTTATGGGAAGGGAAAACAAGGGGCTTGACAGCTGGAGGGACAGATGGGATCCGAAGAATCATTCCAGTTGCATCGTGCAAGAGTGGTGGTTAGAGGGGACGCCAGAACAGCAAGTGTAAGGTGCAGGTTCTCCGGAAGGCGGGTGGCTCTAACTGGGCTAGAAGTGGAGTATGTGGGAGAGATGGACGCCTACTTCTCCTTGGAAGGAGCCAGAGATTGGCTTCAGCGAGGTGGAAGGTCAGAGTGTGGCACATGTGGTACACAGGGAAAAGTAACATTTGTGAGGTATAGTTATGTCTAGGGGAGAGTGGAATGAAGGATCAGGCCCAGGAAACATGGTGCCACTCTGAATCACTGGTTGGGAACAGGGTGCAGGGACATGCCATGACGTTTCTGAGTCCACTGGGCAGAGTCCTCTAACGATGAGGTTGTGGGCTTGGTCTAATTTTCAAAATGTCAACCAGGACCTTCTGACTGCTATGCTCAATTGCTAAAGTGTTCAGGGCTGGCCAGGTGGACAACAGTGTGAGTCTTGGCAAGCAGTATCCCTGCAATTTGATAATACTAAAACAGAACATCTTCAAATGGTAGGCCCCAGAACACGATCTGGGATTCTGCCAGACAAACGTGTTCAGAAATATGATGGTGAGGCCGTTGCACAGCAAGACTACTGGCACCTCCTGCCTCTTGTCTCATGAAGATGTGCCTGGCTTCCCTCAGCCAGTGAGAAAATTAAACAATTATGCCAAAACAAGACATAATCTGATTTGTGATGAAGCAGAGAAACTTGTTTTAATTTGGGCAATTCTGTAATTTTTAGAAGTCTGTGAAATGGAGAAAATGCAATATCAGATGCCCAGAGTCAATTGGGAATTTCCTAATTCATCTCAGTTATTGACTTAGGTAATGATTTCTGGCAAATGGCCTTGTACAAAGAGTCCAAGTCCCAAAGTGCATTTATAATTCCAAATGGAATATGTTGTTGTGATAGCTTGTTCTTTGGGTTGGTAACCTTGTTCCAAAGATTAATATATGGGCAGAAACATGTACTAGGAGGGTTTGTTCTAGTTTACCTAGGTGAGCAAATAAGTACCAGTGTGGCACATTTTAACCTAGTTCAAATACAGACAAAAATCTGAGCTACTAGTGGTTTCTGGTTGATGCTCTGTACAACTCACATATAATCACAAATAATTTATTTGTTAATTAATTAATTTAGAGACTGGAGCTCACTCTTTAGTTCAGTCTGGTCCTAAACTCACTACATAGCCCAGACTAGCCTCACACTCATGGCAATTTTCCTGCTTAAACCTCCTGAGCACTGGGATTACAGTGTGTGTCACGATACCCACTACTGGTACTAGAGAATAAAACTCAGGGCCTTGCATTTTTCTAGGAAAGGGCTTAACTGCTGGACCCTTAGCCCCACAAATCATAATATCTCGATCCTGTCTTCTAAGTTTATCCTAAATCAATCTTCTTTTTCATTGCATGCCTTCCTGTGATATTACTCTAGATCCAGGCCCATCACCTGTATCACCTGTATTGTTGAAAGAATGTCCTAACTGATTTTCAGTCTTGCTCTCTCCCCGACTTCTTTCTATTTCTTTTCTATCCTATATTATTTTTAACTATTTAGACTGATCTTTTGCATTTTCCTGGTTAGAATCTTTGATAGCATTGTATCTTCTTGATACAAAGCCAACATTCCTTAAAAATAGGCCTGCAGAGATGTTCACAATCTGCTTGCCATTTGCTTTGACAACTCGTATTTTTTCTGTTCTCACCTTGCTAAACAAATTCAGCTCCGTTCTTCTCCTCCCTCTCATCTCTGTCTCTCCTTTGTATTTGCCTTTAACTTCATCCATCATCTCTTCTTCTCTCCTTCTCTCTTCATCTACATAGCATGAACTACGATTCTGTGTTTAGCTCCTCCCTCCTCTCCTTCAAATTTCATGACTAATTTCTGTTCCCCTTTCAGGATCAGGCAGGCACTACTTGTGCTTTATCATCATAGTTCCCTCTTCATTTGTGGCCCACAGATAGGCTTCATTTCCCGGCCTCCATTGCAGCTAGATGTGGCCCTGTGACTAAATCAAGTGTGAAAGGAGGTGACACAATGCTTTCAGGCTTGGCCCATACAAAATCTACCAGAAATCCAATCTTCCACTTATCCCACTATATGGCATCGGACTGCAAAGACTTCAGAAGGCTTCAAGTCCAGAGCCCTAAGACAATGAGGGTACCTGGGAGACTATAACCTGAGTGAGAAACACATCATTAGTGTATGAGACTGTGGAAGACCTGGAGTTTGTATGTTTCAGTGACTAGAATTAATTACTTCCAGCAGATCTTTTCTTAGTTATATATTTCTCTGAGAAATCTTCTTTGGCTGGAAGTATCTGTCTTCTCCATTCTGCTGTAAGTTCAGAGACAACAAGGAATATTAGGTTACATAGTCCTTTTCGTTTGGTTCTTATTACAGCGTCTGTATGCAATGCATGAATACACACACATATTCGTTGAATGTTAAATTAATGGCCTTTGTAGTGAAGCTTAGACAATTCAAATTTGAATTTTTAGAGGTTAAATATATAGGACTGTATTTGAAAAAGTACATTTAGTTCCTGTACTAGACACAGTGGAAATTGTGAAAAACTGGAAAATTCTTTCATCTAAATAAGTAAACAACTTAGAAGACCAAATCAGCATTCTGGGACAAGAAATTCAATACAAAATAAAATTTATCCCTCAGTTTGGCACTCCAGCTGTTTGGCCCTTTGACTTCATTTAGAATAAAAAATGATTATAAGGACACTTGTCATCTAGCGTCTCAAGAAGAAGCTTTTGAAAAGTTGAAAGAGGCTCTGGTTTTTCTTCAAATTTTAGAACTCCAGACATTTAAAGCCACTTCAAAGTGTCCGGTTGGAGCACTTTGTTACAAAACACAATTATTTGTCATCTACTTATGAAGAAAATGTTGTCAAGAGAAAGATGCTTTTCATCCTTTTATCATTAATATAAAGAAATTTATGATTCTTGAATAAACTGGATCTCTGTCCTTATTGCAGATTTGTGTGTGTGTGTGTGTGTGTGTGTGTGTGTGTGTGTGTGTGTGAAATGGTCATCTGTTTCTGTCTCAAATAGGATGGATTAGACTTCAGAGTGGCCCATAGAATTGTCCTGGTAAACTGATTTTCAGAAGAGATAGAGAGAGAGCACATGCTAGAATATTCTCCATGTTAATATAGAGCTTAAGGCCTTCATATCTCATGAGTCTCATGATTTTATTTTTAATAAAATTAGTCATGCCTTGGATAGAAGGAGATAGGGCAAAAGCATAGTAGTCATAATTTGCTATGCTTTTATGTTTCTTTATCATAAAGATTTTACCAGATTCTTGCCTTACCTATTTTCTGAAGTAAGGTAGAAAACATGGTTTTAGGTACACACTTAAAGCAAACATGGTAGTTGTCTCTGTTAAATTCATTCCTTGTGTCTTTCTTACTGCAAAAGGCTGACTTTATGTCCAGTGCTAGGTGGCAGAGTATGATTTATAAACCAAACTTTACTACTCTTTTTTTGTAGCATGGTGTAGCCATGTGGTCCAGCTCTATCCAATAAGAGTTGAAGTTTGCTGGGAAATTTTTGTATTTTTAATATAAAGGGACATGTTCTCCTTTCCTTCCATCCCTCCCTTCTCCTCTCTTTCCCACCATCCTCCCCTTCTCTTTACTTTAACAGCCATTTTTTTTCTACCATGAAGATATAAACACTCTTTAGATGACAAAGCAGAAAAATCAAAAGAACTACGATGCCTGGCATTCTTGAGCAAAGAAACTGGCATTATCCCAGATAAATATTTTTCCTTAGCCTACCTGTAGTAGGAGAAAACTAAACTTCCGTGTGTTTAGGATTTCATTAGCAATATTTTCAGAGACATTGAAAAACCTTAATCAACATATAGAAGAGGGAAGGGGAGAAGTCATACTGAACCATATTTGAGCCTCACACCAGATTCCAACGCATAGATTTCCTTTTGCTGTCTGGCAATGAGTCTGGAGCACAAAAACAACGTACATTCTGAGTCCGCCAACTAATGGTAGAACTGGCGAGATGGGAACAACAGCTACGAACAATAATCAGTTACTTAAAGGTTACTTAAAAGCAAAAGCCTGTAGGATGTTTTAAAAATGTCTTATAAGGTAAAACACCATTATGAAAACATAGATACTATATAAGACTAGCAGACAGACAAAGATATTATTTTCATATAAGATTTAAAAAAAACTATCTATAAATAAGAACAGGAGTGATTATCATGTGTCAGACCTGGCCAAACACATAGTTCATGCTATATACATGAATTTGGCTGTGAGATTACAGAAGGCAAGTCGTCCTCAAGTCTGGAAAGTGATAAAAGTCATGGATGTATGTCCCTATTAACTTATTTATGGGGATTAGAGACTTTTGGTTACATTTTAGTTTTAGAAGGGTTAGAATTCTAAAATCCCCTTATCAAATGCCAGTTCAGGAGCTGGGCTAGCTGAACGTTTAAGCTGATCTAAATCATATGGAGAGAGAGCAAATGCTTGGAATTACAAAACTTGGGTTTGGGGGTGATTTGCTCATTGACGTTGGGATAAATCACATTGGTCTTCAGTTTTCTCAACTGCACAATGATTATAAAAATACTTTCCTTCTGTTCCTTCCAAGGTTGTGGTGAAGCAGAGATAACATATGTGGATCTTTCTGTATACTTTTAAATGTTATGTGAATGTTAATTGTTAAGACGGATGGGATGAGAATGGTAACTCATATGTCTAGAGTGGTGTCTAGTATTATGCAGGGATTACTAATGCTTCTTAATTACTTCCTTGTAGATATCACAGCAGACTCCTGAGCTCTGTCACTCTGTCACTCTATAAACATTCGTCGCTGGGCTCAGGGAGCAAACAGAAATCTAGGGTTCAGTTGCTGGAGTCGTGGCACTGTTATCAGCTAGCACATTTGTGGTAGCCCCTTAATATTCCTGCCAACCAGAGGTGTGATTTTCAGCTCACAGACTCCTGTCAGTTTCTGTCAGAGGTTGAGAGATTTTTAATGCAGGAAGAAAAGTCTTAAAAGCTTTTTGCCTTCTTGGTTTTGAAAATAAAACTGTTTGTCTGAAAAACCAATATTTACGTGCCTGACAAAGGCCTATCATTTATTTTTAAAATGTACTGATGAAATAGTACAGATATATAAAAATTAATACCAATTTATGATGAGCATTCACATACCCACAACCCGTTGTAAGAAATAAAATAGCAACAATAAAATTAAACCCTCTTGGCACTTCTTCCAGACTGCATCCCAGGTAGGCAGTAGCTTGAATTTTACTATTTGTCTTGAAATACATTTCCCTGTATCATTGCTAGCAACCAACATCAATTCTTTAAAAAGAAAGCAAATCTTATCAGATATATCACAGTTCTGTGTCTCAATATTTCTTCTTCATTTATGGCTTTTGAATTTTTTCTTTTTTTTTAAGATGAGAACTTTCTAGCATATATTCAAAAACTCAGTTTGGTGGAATGTATAGGTTTTAAGCATCAAGGTACCTGTCATGGTTTGGATCTGGAGTGCCCCCAAAGCTTCATGTAGCTATGAATACTACGTAGTGTTGGGAGGTAGCATCCAGCTGGAAAAAGTGGGTACTTGGGGCTTGACATGGATGGCTGTGTGCTGGTTTCACCCTTCCTGCTGGTCTTCTTTCCATTCTGCCATGTTGTGAGGATCTCTGTCTCTGGCCCTGACCTGGCTCCAGCCCTGCCATGTGATTCCACCATTTTCCAGATACCCACCCATGAATGAACTAAAACATTTTGAAACTCTGAACTAAAATAAATCTCTCCTCCCCTAATTTGTACATGTTGGGTATTGAGTACAGTGATGAAAAAGTAACCAAGACAGTGCACTTACCATTATTCGTTACAGGACGTCTTCCCCATTCCTCCCCTCTTCCAGAACCTCTTCTCCCTTCTTTATTTGCGTTAGCGGGTGGACTTGTTCTCACCACATGAGTCAGTTGAGATAGAACGGATGTCAATGTCTTTTGAAAAAAAGAAAGATGCCATACTGCTTTGTAAAGTGACAAGAAGCACTAGTTTAAGCCAACACTGAAAAAAAAAATAGCCTAGAAAAGCACACATAAAAGTCTAGAGTTCTGGGCTTCTTTCAAAAATAGAAAACACTGATAGCATAGTGCCACATTCTTACTTAGCAATAATTTACTTGAACTCAGTAGTAGCTGCCTTTCTCAGATGGGCCACTCTCTATCTTATCTCTATATTCCCCGCCCCTTTTTTCTCAATGAGGTTAGAACTAAAGTCAGCTACTATTTATTATTATACTTGAACTGCTGATGCTCCTTAGGGAAGAAAAGATTTTTTTTCCTTTACTTGTATTAATGTAGTCAAAAGCGGTGAAACAAACAAACAGAAAAAAATCAATCAAATGAGTTAAACATACTGTGAAAGTAGGTTCAAATAAACACGGAGTTTAGGGTAACACTGTGTTTACAATTACATTTAGCTATAGTTCCCTCATTAACCAGATTGCTGTTTCTAACCTTCTACAAAAATTCATTCTTGTTATCCGGCTCCGAGCTTTACATACCAATCACCAGCCTCTGCCCTTGTCTGGATTCAGATGTAGTTTTGGCCAGACTCAAGGGAATGGGTATAGGAAATGAGAAAAGAGAAATGTAGGATAGATGTGAAAAGATTCTCAACATAAACAATAGCTTCAAATTTAAGAGTAATCCACAGAAGGTGACACATAGTAGATAAGATTATTTGTAAAACAATTTTTAAAAAGGAGAATACATTTAAACATGATTTATAAAATGCTGTTGGTGAGATTAGCAGCTCTGTATTCTCAATGTCTCGTCTCATGCCAATCTAAAATGTGGTGATGAATTATAAACTCCAACTTTGGAAATTATATGGAGAGAGAAGCATTTGGAGACTAATAGGGAATATTTAAAAAGAAGAGAAAGAAAGCAAAGAAAATGTTAATCTTTAGCTATAAGCACATGAGGAAAAAAGACATTGTGTATCTGCCCTCATGTGTAGATGCAAGAATTCCAGCCATTAGCAAGGAGTGAACTGGACAGAATAAGTGTAAATATTCAAATATCTCTGTCAAGCTTCATGATTAACAAGCATCTTCTGTAATAATTATTATTTTGGGAAGAGTGTCTTAGCCAATAGGCATCAAGTCCAATTCACAAGTACTATTTCTTAGTATTACTCACAGCCATCTCCTACAAATTATGCTTTCATATGTGATATTACTGCTATTTGTTCCTTTGTAGGTCATCTGGGAAGTGAAGTATAGAAGTAGAAAATAAAATGTTATAGGAGTGTGAAAGTATCAGCTCTCGCCAGACTGACTACTCCTACTGCAATCCCTTTGCTCACCTCTTATTCCTGAGCCCTTTGAGCCAGAAACAAGACAGATATGTTCTTGATATCTTTATACAAAACTCAGAACATCTTTTGCTGCAGAAATCATCTTATAAGCTACAATTAAATGGAGTCAAAATATTACTGGCAGTTCCACAGATAGCTCAAAGATTTTGAATTAGCTCAGGACTCCAAGTAGAATGGAAAGATGTATTATACCTTTAAAAAATCTGTGTACAAATAAAATTTTGAAAACAACCTTCTTCGGAATTATTATAAATTATAACCCATTCTTAATTTTGTAACTGCTGTGGCTGATCTCTTCATTTAGAGTGGGAAAAAATTAATATTGTGTTAAGATTGAGAGTCTTAAATCGCAGGACTGAGAATCATTTATTCCTTGATATTTGTTATTCATCTAGTTCATATTAAGTGCACTGTGTTAGCTTTTGAGATAAAGAATGATTAAAATAGCTAAAGTCCTTACCATCTGACATCTGCAGTCTAATAGGGGCATAGTTGCCAAGCGGTGACTATACTAAGAATCAATTATGAACTCCTGAGTCCAATAAAGGGACAATACACAAAACACCAAGTAATGAGAAGGCCTGACTGCCTCTGGGAATTAGGGGATGCCTGAGGAAGGCTAATCTTGGCCTGAAAGAAAGAGTTAGCCACTAAAACCACTGGGAAATGAGTATCTTAGTTAAAGGGCCAGTTTCTGCAAACACTTTGAGGTGAAAAGCAGCTGGATAATGACATGATTAGATTTGGTTTTCAATTTAGTTCCCAGGAACCCCACTTAGTTATCCCTGCAAAGGATCTTCTCTCTAGCACATAGATTCCTCACTCTATAATTTTGAAACCGATAGCATGGTACACAATGCATTTTTAAGTCAGTTCTTGGTGTGAGCCTGCAACGTACCAAATCATTGCATTTTCCTCTAAGACTATGGAGTGAATACAGCTACCAGTGTCTTGTTTATTTAAACTTTTGTCTTTTTACAATATAAATAATTTAGCCATTTTTTCACCAGCCCCGAAAATCTGTCTAGAAGTTTGATAGGGGTTTAAATTCTATGTCAGTTGTCAAGTCACTAGAAATTCATTAGGGAGTTAAAATGGAAATCTGTTAGCAAGCTGACATGGAAACCCATTTTCTCATCTTTTTATTAGTGCTTGCATTTGGCCCATGCTGTCAAGTGCAGCTACTGATGGTCTTAGCGAGTATATGTGCACCTTGATTGCTTAATTTGTGCCCAGAGAAAGATTGCATTGGAAGAACCTGAATTATTATACACTGTATTATATTATCTGTGTGCATCTAGTGGCTCTTCGGTATCAGTGCCTTCTTAAGAAATTAAATAAATTAAATATAATTCAAACCCCACTCCAGACATGTGTTATTGCCTTTCTCAATATGCAGAGCTCTCGCTGGTTATCCAGAGAGTTCAGCCTGCTGGAGCAGTGTGTATGTGTGTGCATGCACAGGCGGTGGAAGGAATGAGATTTTGGCCCTTCATTGCAAACTGCAGCTTTTTCAAATGATCCCACATGCTTGGTCCATCTGTCTTCAAGGACTCAGCAGAGTAGTCAGTGAAACTTTCTATTCAGTGTTTGAAGCTGCACTGCCAAATATTAATAACTCATTTTATTTATAACCGATTTTCCAAAGCAAGAAAAACTGGTGGTTCTCATGAAGAACTCAGTAGTAGCCAAATTTCAAAGGTCAGATTCTGCAAGTGTGGAATGAGAGAAAGCATTTCGTGTTCACACTCTTTCTGTATAAATGTTTGCCTGTGGTCACTTCCCACTCATAGTATGAGTACTTAATGCTGCCTGGGGCCCCTTTCCACAGCCATGCCCTCACCCTTCTTCAAATCACCCTTCTCCAGGAAGTTCCTCAGGGTACAGCCTTCTAAAAATGATCTTCATTTTCATGCCATGTGGTCTTGCTCTGACAAATTATGGCCATCTTTTCTCAAAAATGGATCTATGAGTTGTCTTAGCGATGATTGTTTGGTGTCAAATTCTTCTTGGAGACAATGGCTACACAAGCAACGGCGTTACTGGTAGAAGATTTCAGTCGTGCAGCAGGTCGGTAGGGAAGAAGGCTGCGGCCAGGCAGCATCTTTCTTTTTCTCCCTAAGAGCTGAAAAAAATCATTCCTGTGCTGTGATGACGTGGACAGCAACAGACTTCTGAGGAGTCAAGAATGGAAGAGGCGCCAAGAGGCAATTTAATGAAGTTCAAAGTTTCAAAGGGGGATGAAGGTGGCATTTTGTCTGTTCGCCGTTTCGGATTTTTCTTTTGATAATTTACCTTTTCCCTCTTGGGAATGAGATACCAGTTAGTGTGCCTTCATGTTCCCTAGCTGTGCAGCTGGCAGGCGACTCAAAGGACACAATAGATACCTATGTGGGTAGCATTGAATTGACTGGCTGTAATTCAATTGACAGGAGCACCCTGAAGAGGCCACCCGTTTAATCTTGCTACTGAGATACACAGACTGACTTGGGTTCTTGATCTTTCTGAACCTGATAATTCGATCTTTTTTTATTTCTTAATGAATTCGTTGTACAGCTTAACTAACCTAGAATCAATTTCTGCTCTTTGCAAACAAAACTCCCAGTTGATACAAGTATTAATTTTAAAGTAGATAATGGAATAGTATCCTATGAGAGTCCGGGGATATGGTAGCCAATAGTATCATTATCCACCAAAGCTTTGCTGTGGTCCTACCACTTATGTAGTAGGACTGCCCTCACTAGTCCTCTTTGAAGTTAGATATGGCCATGTGATTTAATTTGGTCAACAAAATGTGACTGGAGGTGGCATCTTGCCTTTTTAGGTGACAACTTTAAAAGCCAGTGTGCAATTTGCTACCATTCTGGTAATTAGGGAAGTCTCTATTAGCCTGAGTATCTGAATCCCGGTGCTGAATACATTAGACTTGTAATATGAGGCAAATATAAACTTTTGTTATGTTCAGCTTTTGAAATTTGGATGCATTGAGGGTCTGGGAGGCGGGTGATACTGACTTTAGAGAATGTATAGTTATTTCTGTTCACCAGCATGGACTCCTAAAGTATAATGCATGTAAGATATTTTAGTCTGTAATTTTTAAAGTAGAAACACAAAGGTAATGGAAAAGATTTATTTCTGAAACGGAAGTAATATGTAAACCCTCTTAAAAGAAAAGTGGGCAGAATATAACTAAATTCTTTTCAATGATAAGTGTAAATAAAATAATACACAAAGGTTATCCAATATGAACACTAATAAAGCTATAAAACTGGTATTATTTTGATCTGTCCCATTAATTTTGTGTGACAGCTGATATTGTTTAGATGAAATAAATCACTGCTTAGTGATGTATGTGTGGTACTGACTTCCATGGGTTTGGTCTTCAATTCTACCACATGCTGATGATGATTCAGGTCACCCACGTCTTTTCTTTATTTGAGGCACTGCAAAATCATCATTTATAGAGGACACAATGATGTAATTTGGCCTGATTTTGGTGTGCATGCATCATTTTAGTATTAAGGCATCCTCAATTTTTTTAAACGAGCAACTCAACTAAAGCTGCTTGGTAATGCAAGAATAAATACAGAACAAAGAACATAAGGAGTGTGATGGTCCTCAGTTACAAAGCGATCCCTGAATTTCATTGAATATGTTTATATCAATTTTTAAAAGATAAATGTTAAAATAGTGATGACAGCGGAATAATTCTCATTAGTGAGGACCCCTGAGGGGAACTGGAGGGCTTCTGAGAATATGTCCATGAACTCTCAGGGGCTGCTTATTCTAGTCGAAAGATTTTGCACTTAAAATAGGATGAAAATTTCAGTAAGGTATGATTTGTTTTATGATACTAGCTATCCTCGTGGATAGACAAAATAATGAAATTATTAAGCTCTAACATAATTAGTAGAGTGTTTATTAATGGGTCTATATCTTCCCTGGAGGGAGGTTTCTAGTGGTCTGGCTTATATCCCTAGTTTCAACTTCTTTTATTCTGTGACTTCATCCAAGCTACAAATAAAAAGGTAGAATATGTGTTAAAATATATGTCAAGATAAGATGGAGATAAAAACAAGTACACTACATAAAAGAGAACTATGCAAAACAACTTTAAACCACCTCCCTCCCGAGACTTGGGTTTTACGCCGTCAGCTGTCTCTTCCACCCACTATCCCATCTCTCTTTTTTTTTTTTGCAGTCATGTACTGACCCCTAGAAGATCACGCCTCCTCATTTCTGTCACTCTCTCCAGTAGTACAGCTGCTTTGATTCTTAGTGATTTCATTATACACGTCTATTATCCTTCTGACTATTCAACCTTTTCCTTTCTCGACTTCCGTGCAGTCTTCCAATAACCCCTTTCCCAGTTACTCTGTAAGTCATGTCTTAAACTTTTTTTTTTTTCAGACACAGTCTTGTCCTGCAGCCCAAACTAGTCCTGAATTCACAGTGTAGCCCAGACCAGCCTTGGACTCATGGCAACCTTCCTGCCTCACCTCCCAAATTCTGGGTTTACAGACATGCACTGCCATGCCTGGCTTTATATGGTGCTAGGAAATTGAACTCAGGGCCTTGTGCTTGCTAGGCTGGCTCTTTAACCACTATGCCATTCCTCCAGCCCCTCATCTCTTACATTTTGTGAACCTAAGTTATTGAAATTCCTGTATAATCTCAATTTCAAGCTTTCCATTCTGACTACAACTTCTTCAAGCCTTTCTAGTTCATTTATTCTAGTACCTCAGTTCCAACAAGTCTTTGAATACACCGGGACTAATAAAATATCTACCCCACCACCATCTAATAATTCAGGTTTTCTTGTCCTTTGTTATTAAGCTAGAATTCTGTGATCACTCATTATACTAGCCTCTTATATCCTTAACTTCTTTCCACTCTCTCGCTATATTGTTCTCACTTTCCCTTAATTATACTTAAATACAATTTTATACCTATTGTGTGCTTGTACCTGTTCAGTTGACATGCCTAGAGAAAAACAGAGAACATGCTGACTGGTTTCGCTTTGTATTCATGATCGTTAACCTAAATTGGGTCCTTCATGCTGCCTAGCAATTATGCTCCCACTCTATTAGGCTCAGATAATTATTTCATTCCTCCCCTTCTCTGCAAACCTCTAACACTGCCTTTCTCACCTTCATTTCTAGCTTATGATCTTGCCTTCACTTTTCCTAAGAAAACAGAAACAATACCTAAAGAACTCCCAAAGCCATAACAACTTTTCTGCGTCTTCTGATACATCTGTGTCCAAATGCCCTTCCCCCCTGTTATTGTGGAGAAACTGTAAGTACTTCTAGGTAAAGTGAGGCCCTCATCTTGTGTTCTAAATGTTTTCTGCTCTTCCCCTCAAGGACATCCTTCAACACTTCTCCCTTCTCATGCATCCTTGGTTTCCCCATCTCTGATGGATTTTCTCAATAGTGAACATTCATGCTAATTTTTATTCTCTTATTCAAAAGCAAAACAAAACAAAAACATTTCTCTTGCTTTCATTTCCCTCGCAGGCACATACCTTTTCTCTTCCTCTCTTGGTACACAATGACCTAAGGAAAAGGTGTTACACACTTGATCTCCAATCCTCTCTTAGTCTTTCCTGAATGTGCTGTAAACACTTTATCATCCCTCATTTTCCACTTGAATCTCTGCTGCCAGTGCACCTGTGACCTCAAGTTCTCATCCTGTGAGGCCAACAGAAGCACTCACACATTTTGCACATGACCTCCCTCTCCGTGGCTTGCCCAACAGGCAGTTTTTCACCTGCCTCGGCGATTGCATCTATTTATTGTTTATTTTTGGTATTATTGACTTTTTTCAGGGATGCCCTACAGCTCGGTCCTTGCATCTCTCTTCTATAACCTTATTTCTTCTCTTGGTGGTCTGCCTTTGAATGCCACCTGGATATTAGTAATTCACAAACTTATGCGTTTCTAATATTTTACAGTGGAGACCTCTCCCTTGAAAGGCTGACTTAAATATACAATTGACAACTCACAGGCACCAAAGTAACAACAGTCCAGAAGGATGTTCTGACCACAAATTCATCCTTCCTATTATTTTGCCAATAAGTTCATAGCACCAAGAGATTATGTTTTTTATTGGTACTTCATATTAGTACATTTAACAAAATTTACATCCCATTTGCTTTCTCCTCTTTTAATTTTAGAGATTTTTTTTGAGCCATGTGCAGTGGCCCAAGTCTCTATTTTGTGCCCACATACCCAACTTATGTGGTGCTGTGGAATCAAATCCAGAGCTCCACATTTGCCAGCAAACACTCATAATTACCAAGATATGCCTCCAGCCCCTGTATTTTTCTACTATTGATCAATTACTTATCTCCATCTTTCAAGTAAGAGGTTTTTTATGGTTTCTAGGATAAAGAAGGCAAGCTTCCCAGTTCTAGGAACCATAATTTTAGTGGGCTACCAGGATTCGACCTGAATATTAAGAAGAAAAAGGACAAGATACTGAGAGAAACTAAACCATGTTGAATTTTAGTTGGAAAATTAGTTGGAAAATTTAGTTGGAAAATATGTATGTATATACACATATATATATAATACATATATATGAAAAATTAGGACATATAGAAAATTCAAAACATTGAAGCAGTTACTTCTGTCTAGAGAGACTTTCATGAGGAAGGATGATTACTATGCTTGGACTATCTGTCCTGATTTAGTTAAGTCACTAGAAATACAACAATATTTTCTTCTGGAATAGAGGGACTTGATTATCAGCCACCAGAAGATTGCAACTGCAATTGCAATTCCAAAGAGACCAACAGCTTGAGATATTTCATTGTCTTAGGATATTATATGTCCTGAGAAATCTGCCTGATTGTTGCTTTGCAGTATCTGTGCTAGAGAAAAGAAGAAATCCACCATTCAGTGTTCCAAAAGAGTGTACTTGGATGATATGATATCTTACTTCAGAAAGAATGGCAGGAACCTCATGCGTAGAGAAGCAGTGACCAGATCATATGCCAATAATCAAACATCAGATGAAAATTTTGTCCCAGTTTTGTAAGACAAAGGTTTACATGTAAAGGTTTACCAAAGGGAATCTTTCTTTCAAGGGCTAAAAACCAAACAGGAGTGACATGTAATGTATTTTCACTTATCGGCCTTTCACATGTGCTTCAAAAACAACCTATTATTTAATTTTTAAACTCACAAGGAAAAGAGTTTTCATTAAGAATTCACAAGAAAATTTCTTTTAGGACCAGTGAGTGAAAGTTGCAGAATGACAGATTTTGAGTCCGTGACCTCTAGAAAAGTGATTTCCCATCTTTCTGTGTTTGAAAACACTTTGAAGACTAAAAATTTCTGCTTTCTGGGTCTTACCTGTAGGGTTTCTGATACAGTTGATCTGAGATGTAGGCTAGTATAGAGTGTTTTTCCCCCTCCCACTGTTGTTCTATTTTACAGCCAAGGTTGAAAACCTCTTTTCTAGAGATATTTTCCTTCTCTCCATTACCAGGGATGGATGAAGAAGGGTGAGGGATTGGAGGAACCTTTCAAGTATGTGGGGGATGACCATTGAGATTGGCAAAAGATGAACACTAAAGCAGCTGGTTGGAATGGATGGCCTTTTATGTCATTCCCAACCTGAAGATGCTTTCAGTTTGTGACTCCTCACCTCAGTGCACAGATACAGAATCCAAGAAACATATACAGACATGTGCAAATTCCACTGAGCTATAAATCTATGATTTTGCTAATATCACTGAATTCCTACTTGCTGTCTCTTTGGGCGGGTGAACTAATCTCTTATACTGACTGCTTTTCAGTGCACATGACACAGCTTTATTAGATTATATTATGCACAGCATCACTGAGTCAAAATGATGTTATTAGCCTGCTAAAAGAAGCTTCTTAACCCGCTGTGAGGGCTTGTTAATATACATTATGATGTTAATAGTGCACATGAATGTGTGAGTAGGTGGTAAGGGACAGAAATCTAAGCCAAATTAAAAATGTGAAAGAGACTGCAGCACATGGAAAATAAGTGCTCATTGCCACCAGTCTCAATTATTTTTCTTTTTCCAAGGTCAAGCTGGCAATTTTTCACAACTTCTACCCACAAATGCCCTTCCTGATTGATTGACTCTTACAGCTAGAAGCTCTCCTTACACCCAGGAGGCAAGCTTGCTTTTTATTGTATTAAAAAAAAATCTAAATGCCAAAGTGAAAAGAATACTGGGCTTCTGTTTATTTTTATCTGAAAATCAAAACATTGTGCAAATTCTAAAGCGGTTAACTTTCATCTTAATTCAGGATTTTTTAAAAAACAAAGACAGTTAAATGCTTAAAAATAATATGCCGAGGAAATTGCTAATTATTCTTACTAAACCTAAATAAAGCCTTGTTATAACACTGCTGGGTAGAAATCTTCCAATTCTTCCTTCCCACTCAATAAACCATGCATTCTAGGGTGGCAAGAGGAAGAATCTCTCCCTATATCTTTACAATTTGTATAGTAGGATGAAAAAATATCTAATGCTCACTTAAACTATTTAGGACTTTCTTCATTTTTTGTTGTTTTAAATTCAACTATAGTTTAGAGATTCAGTCTTAGTACCCACAATTTTGTATGTAGAGAAGGTGAGAGGTTTCTTGGCATCCTTAATTATCATATTGCTAAACAAAGATGTGCACGTATAAAGTTTTATGGAAGTGGGAAAATATGATCAAACAAAAGACAGTAGGAACAAAGTGGGAAGTAGGAGCTGTTAGTAAAGTAGGAACATTTCAAAGCCATCATTTAGTTCTAATATTACATAAGGTGTCAACCGCCTTTTAAGCTCTAGTCTACAAATTTTTCTCTCTCTTTTTTACTAGATTAACCTATTAGATCCAGAAAGTAACCGTACTCTTTTCCTCCCTTCAACAATATTTATAGAGTGGTATGGGATAAGAATTTACAAAACGCAGGTTTTGATCATAAATTGGTTGTTACCAAATGAAAGAAGGGGGAAAAATATCTGATTTTCCAGTGAGGGCAAAGACAGTGATAGTTCATTCAGTTAGGGGTATGTTTTCGAGAATTTCAAAAAGACATTCAAATAGAGATATCAAATAGAAAGGTGACTATTAGGACATGGAGCTCAGAAAAAGACTTGGGTTGGAGTTATAAATTTGTAGGTCATTATTCTGTAGCCCAGTGACTCCACTTAAAATCACAAGACTAGACAGGTTTTAGGATTCCGGGAATTAGAAATGAAGACTGTGGGGAAAAAAGATCTAGAATAAAACCTCGAGGAAGTTCATTTCATCTATGAAGGAGAAAAAGGATCCAGAAAAGAGTGACCAGAAAAGTAGGACAACCAGGACAGTGAGCCACAGAAGCAGACACACACAAAAGGAGTGTTCCGAAAGAGAGATAAGCCCAACTGTGTTGAATTCCTCTGAGATATCAGGAAGGAAACCATTGGGTTTAAGTCTTCTGGACACTAGTACCCTTAGCAAAAGCAGTTGCATTACCGTGATGAGAAGGTAACCAGCTTAATATGAATCAGATATTTAAAGGTCATTAAGTTACACTTTCTTTTTAGATGTTTCCTTTTCTCCATTATTTTTTAGTGCTGCTTCTCTCTCTGTCTCTCAAAGATTCATTAAAGGATTTTCTGCAATACTGAGCTAGTGGTCACAATTTTCTTTAAGGATTCTTGGTCATGAAAAATTTTTACTTTTCCTTCAATTTTCAGGGATAATTTTGCTGGATACAACAACGTGGGTTGACACTTGCTGTCTTTTAAAGCTTGGAAGATTTTGCTCTAGGTTCTCCTGGCCTTTAAAGTTTGTATTGAGAAATCTGCAGTAATTTAAATAGGTTTGCCTCAATATAATAATGCCTGTTTTTCTCTTGCTTCTTTTAGTATTTTCTGTTTATGTTGTATTTCTGAGGTTTTGATTATGATATGTTGCGGTGAGTCTCATTGCTGGTTGAGGTTATTTGGTGTTCTATAAGCTTGTTGTACCTGATAATTAATTTCTTTTTCTAGATTTGGGAAATGTTTTTGTATGATTTTAGTGAATAAATTCTTTATACCTTTGGAGCTGTCTTCTGTTCTTTCTCCCAGGCCCATAATTCTGAGATTGGCTCTCTTTGAATCATCCATCAGCTGCTGTATACACCTACTTTGCTCATTTCTAGTTTCTGTACTCAGCAAAGACATTTTAAATTTAACTTCTCTCTTTTTCTTTCTCACAGTTTTTAGCTTTATGAATTACATTGTTATAGTTCTTTTCTCATGTGGACTGGTGGGCAAGGCCATGTTAAAGAATCTCAACAAACATATATTAAGATATAGGGAAAAAAAGAACTTTTGGCAGATGTCCCAATAAAGGGGTCTGCTTGATTCAGAGAAGAAGCATCAATGTATAGCCACTGCAGCCCATTCTAGGTGTGGAAAGCTGAGCTAAAGAGTGGTGATCTGACTAAAATGAGTGAAGTGTCTAAGATTAAGTATCTTAAATATCACATGGTTTCTCTGATTTGGGAAACTCAGAATCCAGGCATGCTATAGAACCAAACGGGTGTGATAGTGGGACTTAGGCAGGATGGAGAAAGTTTAGGAGGGCCAAAAATGAGAAGGGATTGTCGAGGTGATGTGATATACATGTGCACAAAATACTCAGGTTCATTGTAAACATGTATTGCACACATACATTAATAGAAAAAAAAGAAGAAAATGAACTTACATGTGAGGAAGAAAAGGTCGTTAAGGAAGTTTTAAAAACTTTGAGTCCCTTGTCTTTAAAAGGGAGCAGATAGACAGAGTTGTAGCTGAAAAGAGATATGGGAGACAAACTGTATTGATTTGCCTTGTTTAACATGGATGATATTATAGCACATTTAAAAGTCAAGGGAAGAGTCAGAAGAGAAAAGATTGAGGACATAGGAGAAAGCATAACTAAGAGGAGGTGAAGTCATTGAGCTACTGGAGAAGTAGAACCAGGGCATATGGTCTTGGACAGAAAGAGAAACTTCTCTTCACTTGTCAGAGGAGTACGATGGAGTTGGTACTAGAGGAAGGCAAACTTGCGTCCTTGTGCTAATATTGTCTGGAAGATGTGATGGTGGGAATGTGAGTACATTCTCTTATGATGGCTCTGTCTTCTCTGATCAAAATCATCATCTGGAATTGCAGTAGGAGAGAAGAAACAGATTTGGGAACAGTATAAAGGTTATCAAATACTTCCGGTCCACTACAGCTTTGTTTTAATTCAACCTCTGTGCCTAAAAGTACTACAAAATCTTTCTAATTCATTTATATTCCTTTCTGAGTCTCTGTCATGGTTTGCATCTGGAGTGTCCCTCAAAAGCCTCGTGTACCTATGGATACTGTTGGAAGTTGGGGCCCAGCTGGAAGGGGTGGGTGCTTGGGGCTGGACTTTGGGGGCCATATGCTGGTTCTATCCTTAATCCTAGACTAGGCTCAGTTCTGCCATGCCGCTGTGAGGATCTCTGTCTATGGAGCACTGGTTCCAGCTCTGACTCTAGCTGGGGCCCCACCACGTGATCCCACCATTTTTCAGCTGCCTACCTGTGAATGGATTGTGACTTTCTGTAACTGTGAGCTAAAATAAATCTTTCCTCCCTAAGTTGTGGATGTTGAATATTGAATCACAGTGATGAAAAAGTAACTAAGACAGTCTCTTTTACTTTTCCTTCTTTTTTTTCCTTCACTACAAACTTCTTAAAATTGCAATTTATGATAATTGCAAATTCTTGGTCATATTCCACTTACCACTTAAATTCTTAGGGGTTTTGAAAAGGAAGTTGATCTAGTGATGGAGGTGAAGAGATTCCAAAGAAATGGGAAGACAATTAGCAAAAATCCCTGTTGAGGAACCTGTAGAGGGAAGTTCAAGAAGAGCTAAAACTAACCTTCCCAATTCATTCACTCTTCCTGGAGAGAATAACTAGCGGCTCCTTAGTTCAGGCACAGGCCTCTGCATGTACCATTCACGCCATGGCTCTCATATAATGCATGTTTGTGTGTCTGTCACCCTCCCATACTCAGCTATTGGTAACTCTTCAAGTTATAGTCGTACTATATTTTTCCTTATCCTTTTCCATGTATTCTCCTTTTCCCTCTATTACCCTTTTATTCTTTTCCCTGTTTTGTTTCCCATAACATCTAGCATTGTGCCTAGGACCAGAGAGGTATGTAATACATGTATATTGAATAAACGAAATATATTCTATAATTTTGGGGGATAATTAACAACTTCAATTTTAGGATTGAAATTCTAGCATGACATACACATGTCATGCACTAGTGTTCATTAGTTCAATATATACCTATTAAGTCCCTACCGTGGGCTAGATGCTTTTTAAGTGCTGACGATATAATAATAATAATAAAAAAGACAAAAATGGATTTTTTGTAAGCTGTATTACAAATCATAAAATAAAACATTATGTTTATATTTGATATTTTGCCCCATTTCTAGTTCTGTAATGTCAAAGGCTCTGCCTTCATTAAGCCCAATATGAATAAGGGGAGTAGAGCTTATTCTTCAACATCGTCTTTTCTTCTTCACCCTGTGAAACACATCTCGTAGCTATCGCCCATGGTTCTTCTGAATTTCTGCCCTTCGTGGACTGTGGAAATCTCTTCAAGAGTTGATGAATTATAAAATGATAATCATATTTTAAAATTTATAAATCAAAGCAATATTCTTAAAAAGGATTTTTTCCTTTAATTAACATAAACGTCTTACAGTGTTGTAAAACTGAAATCACAATGTTACACACATAATACCCTTAAGTAAATAGTAGATGATCACATACAGAAAAATAAATTCAGCCAAGGAATATATTCATTAGTAAGATGTTTGATGGTCATTTCATCATCTCTTGTTGAAATGATGGCATACCGTTCCCTTCATACTTCGAAGAACTCAGATTGCTTAAGAATTGTTTGTATTTACTCTCCCACCACCCCACGCCAAACTTTTTGGCGAGTCTCTGAGTACTTCTTGTGTATTATCAGGAAGTATTCTGCTATGTCAGTAGCTGCCAATATTTATTTCAAGCTCCAAAAGTTGCTAATAAGATAAAAAAGAACATGAATAACTGCCACAAATCTCCTCAATGCTAGCGTTTGAACACACACACACACACACACACACACACACACACACACACGCACGCACACACACACACACATGGGGGGTTGTATATTTTCTTTCTGTTTGAAAAAATAGTATTTCTATATTGCAAATCTTGAAATATACTGACATTCTACAGATACTTTCCTTTTGTCCTGTTTTGCTATCAAGGGCTCATAAGGATCTGACTTAAGGCCACAGTGCTCACTGAGCACATAACATGATTGAGTTAACTGCCCCTTTCCCAGTGTTTCCATTCTGGACATCCCTAACTGAATCCAGCCAAGCTTCTATTTTCTACGAAGATTTTCTGTCTAAATGACTAGGTAATTTGTAGCCTATAAATATCTAGCTGCCCAAGGTTCAAATCATAACATTTTACTAGTTTTCATGTGAGATTGCTTTACTTTATGGCATCAAATCAATTTTTTCTTATGATAATTCTGTGACAGTCAATAATACTCATGAGAATTCTGATGCTGAAAAATAATAGTAGCAAACATTTACAGAGTGTTTCCTATGAATCAGACAGTTGATTGAATGCTAGCATGAATTCTCTGACTTTATCTTCATAACAGTCCAAAGGGGTTGGCAATTTTTATTACCTTCCTAGGTAGGAAAATTGAAGCACACAGAAGTTAAGCAACTTGATCTGTGTCACATGCTGAATAAATGACAGGCTCAGGTTAATTCCTAACTATTTCACCAAAGTAAAACTACAGTTCTTATACATAAAACCACATTCTTGTGTGTCCCTGTTTCCAGTAGGTTTTTTGCAAATGTAAAAACAGCATCACAGAAAACAATGTATGCATCGAAGCTCTAAGTATTTTCTGATAGGTTAGGGGAACTATAGTACAGAATATTTTAACTGGATTTGCTCCAGATCAATTCAAGATTTTGGTCTCCATAATTAAGACACATTGGAGAGATATACACTTGAAAAACCTGTGCAATACTAAGTAATATTTGCATGAGGTAAGAAGGACTATGGCTTACGACAATGGCAAGCTGGGAATAAAAGCAAGGAAAGAATGAGGCTGAGAAATTTTATTTTTCCAATGAGGAGCACTAAAGAGAGAAAAACCCATAAATCACTCTGGCTGATACTGAGAAAAAAAAAAAAAAACCTTGTAAAGTTTCTCAACTTGGCAAAGGTTACAAGAAAAATAATGTTTCTTCAGCCCAAGCTAGCCAAGAAGATGATTGGAACAAAAAGCTTACCCTCCATGGCCAGAGAGGACTCACTTAGAGGGCTTTCTTGTTTTAAGTGTCTCCAGTTGGACTGGCAAGGAATGATTCATTTTTCTTCTATCCGTGACTGCTTTTTTTTCTGTTCTGTTTAGTTCTCTAAAACCCTAATGTGGCCATTTTAATGGAGCCAATAATTAATATAGATATTTGCAAAATTTTAACATCTTAACCCTCTGTCACTTATCTTAAATATTAACTTAATCAGGGTGCTTTAGTTACTTTTTCAATGCTGTGACACAATACTCAGTCAACATCTACAACTTAAGGGAAGACAAGTTTATTTTAGCTTACAGTTTTGAAAGGTTCATTCATGTACAGTTGGCAATGGTAGAAGCACATGGTGGAGTCTGCTGGAGGAAAGCTGTTCATGGTGTGGCAGACAGGGAGAGACGTAAGGAAGAGCAGAGCCAGCATGTATTATCCAGGTCATGTCCCAGTGATCTGCCTCTTCTCAGTCAAGCCTCAGTGTTCTGCCCCTTCTGAGTTAAGCCACAGTGATCTGCCCTTTCTAGATCACATCCCTAGTAATGTGCCACATGCCCATAATCCACCTCATGCTTATAACCCATCTCCCCAACAAGCCCCACCTCTTAATATCTCATAGTTCCATAGGCATTCTACAACATTCAAATACATGAGGATGTTGGGGGAGCATTCCAGATCTAAATCATGACAGGGAGAAATAATTTTCTATTGCCAACACAAAAACAAATATTTATCCCTATTTAAAGTGATAAAATCATCAGGAGTCATAATGAATTATAGCATCAAGAAATGATGAAGGCTGAATCTAGAAATTATAGTTTCTATTTGTCTCCATATTCCAAACCCAAGAAATTCTGTCAATCTCTGCAACTTTTACCATGTAGATATGAGTCAGAAATGATCTAGTAATATGATCTGACACCTGAAACTTGCTCCCAACTAAAGTTTGTGTAACAAATTCCAAGGTTCATATTTACTTATTTAATCTATAATTTCAAAATTTCAAACTGGTTTTCAAAGGCTACAATTTTTTTTTAAAGATTGGTTGTTTTGCTATAAAAATTTCCCTTTTTAAGTCTATCCATATTTTATTCCTTACCCTTTCTGCGCTCTCTGGTCTTATTTTTGTCACCTTTCCTCAAATCACAATAAATATAACCCATTTATAATTTTGATTTGTTACTAAAATTGAACGAAAGATTGTGTACTCACTTTTTAAATTAGGAAGTCAAGTAAATGGATTACTGCTTCCTTGTAGCCTAAAAGTTTATAAAGTTTCTATAGTTTCTCTCTCTATACTGAAATCATAAACACTCATGTTTTACCTTGTCATGCTTTCCTATCTTGTTTAGTTGGGTGTAATTACTAATTTATCATTTTAAAGCTCTTTGAATTTTTTCAACATCTAAACAAAAAGAAGTCAATGTAGTTGGTATGAGTTTTGTCTTACAAAGATTTGTTTTAACATGAATTCTCCACAGAGGCCTATATTATTAATGAAATTGTATGTGATAGTTAAGCTGAGAATAGCTGCCTGGGAGATTAGTAAAGCACATTTCTGGGTGTTGTCTGCATGGGTCACGGAAGTGTGACCCTGTGTGCTATATCTAGCAGCTAGTCCATTTCTCTCCGGCACTATTTCTCTGCTCTGCATTCCAGCCACCACAGTGAGCATCCTTGATCCACCATGCCCTTCCACTGTGATGCTCCTGCTTTGGAGGCCAGTTAATCATGGACTGAAACTTCGGAGACCATGAGCAAAACCAAACCCTTTTCCCTTGAAATTATATATGTTGGGTATTTGAACCCAGGGACGAGAAGCTGATAACACAGTCTAAATTCACAAAACTTTCAAAAACTATAATTTAGAATTAAGTAGGAAGACATATTGTTTTTACATAGTTGTATATCCCCTAAAAAGTTCTGAAACTTTTGGCAACACTTTTGGGACCCTCTTCCAGAATGTGGGAGATTTTACCCCTCTACCCTTTGTTTCTAAATAAGACTTGTTCTTTTTAAAAAAAAATCCTGAAATTTTATTAAATATTTAGTATGAAGTTATTCTCATCATTTTACTAATATAGTATAAACTTAGAAATAAATAGTACAAAATACAGAAATGACTAAACTCTGAAATACCCATTGTCTTAGTTACTTATTGGTTGCTGTGACAAAATAACCAACATCCACAGTTTAAGGAAGGAGAGATTTACTTATCTCGCAGTTTCAGAAGGTCTCGCACAGTCCATTCATGAGGCAGCCAGCATCCTGAAGGCTCATGGTAGAGACAGAAGCAGGACAGCTGCTCACTTCATTGCAGGCAGAAGCCAAGTGAGACAGAAGCAAAGCTGACCTCAGATACTCAGGCAAGGCCAGAATCCTCCCAGGAAGAAGCTGCAACAATGTTTCTTCTTTCTTCCTTTACTTGGCTCAAGCTGTCATCCTGGACACCCATACCCAGGGTGGATGCTCCTCTCCCAGTTCCTTGCCCAAAAGTCAATAACACCTGAAATCTCTGGCCTGGATGACCCTCCTCCCAATATCAACGAATTGATACAATCTCTCCAGGTCAAACCCAAACATCTGCCCCTTCCAGCCAAGATCTGTCTCCTAATAACACACAGTTACAAATACATGAGATTTTGGAGGACACTTAAAGACCCAAACCATAGCATCCATATAATTGATATTGTCTGTCTTGTACTTTTTTGTTGCTGTGACTCAATACCTGACATCCACAGATTTGGGGGAGGAAATGTTTATTTTAGTTCACAGTTTCAGAAGGTCACAGCAATGCAAGTACATAGCAGAGGCAGAGGTGGAGGCAGCTCCTCACCACATCACAGACAGGAAGCCAAGTCCCATCAAATCCAGTTCTTTTTCCAGGGGAAAAAGCTGTAACAATCTTTCTTCTTCCTTCTTTTTATATAATTTGAGTTCCCAGTTGGGCCTCCCACATTGGGGTGGGTATTCTTTCTTCATTAGCTGGCCCACAAATCACTCACACTCTAATCCAGGCTGATTCCTAATTGCCTAATCTAGGTGTGGTCCCTAAACCCTAATCCAGGTGTGGTTCCTAGTATCCTCAAATTGACATTAAACTCTCCAATGGTCACATTGTCATTCAAAACTGGTGTGTCTAAAGAATATTTAATGCAATGAAAAACACAACAAAATGTTAACCTAGAAACCAAACATCATATACGGGACACTTCTAAGTTGTTTAAAAATGCCTAGGAAAGGACTAAAAGCAAATGTCTACATTTACTAGCATTTATAATAGGCATACTTTTGTAGTGTGATATACATGCATATACCTATAGAAATAGTAATAATAATGTGATTCCAAGGCTCTATACTTGGCAGCAGAATACTTGGAAGATTCTTGGATTTCTTGCTTATGTAGATGGCAGTTTATCTTTATGGCAAGTACCTACCTAGGTACCTGTTATGGTTTGGATCTGGAATGTCCCCCAAAATGCCTTATGTGTTTGGATGTTGTGGAATAGCTGCGAAAGCATGTGCTGTTAAGAGGTGAGGCCTTTGTGGGGAACGGTGGGTTATAGGCGTGTGTTAGATTAAGAGACTGTAGTAGATTATGGGCATGTAGCACATTATTGGGCTTGAACCTGGAAGAGATGGATCACTGGAGCTTAATCCAGAAAGGGTGAACACTGGAGCTTGATCTGCAGGGGGTGGGTTACTGAGGTGGGACCTGGAAGGATATACACTAGCTCCACCCTTCCTCCTGCACTTGGCTTTCTGTCTGTGAACTGCTATTCCTCTAGCTGGCCCTCGACTGCGTGCTTTCACCATTGCTGGCTGCCTTTGAATGGACTGAGATCTCCTGAAACTGTAAACTGAAATAAACTTTTATTCTCTTGAGTTGTGGATGTTTGATATTCTTTCCAGCAATGAGAAAGTAACCAAGACAGTGCCCTTTTAATTACCTTTTCAATGAAGCTTTTTAGTGTTTAGGGATAGAATGATGTGAGCCTTGATTAAACAAATCATACCAAGAAAGAATGTTGGCTTGGAAAGAATCTTAAATGTCATCAGTCTATTATGGTTTAGATCTGAAACGATCCTCAAAGCCTCATGTTTGGAAAGTAATGGATTTCCTGTGCTGTGAAGAGGCAGAGTCTGGTCAGAAGGGGAAGATCACTGGGGCTCAACCTGGATAGGGTAGATCAGGGGGATATGATCTGGAAGGGCATACTTCAGCTATGCCTTCCTCTCTCATTTGGCTTCCTGTTTCCTTGGGATAAACAGCTTTTCTCCAGCTAGGCCCTCTGCCAAACCCTTCCACCACTGCAGCTGGCCCATGAATGGACTGAGATTTCCTGCAAGTGTGAGCTAAAATAAACCTTCCCTTCCTTAAATTGTGGGTGTTGGATATGTGTCTCAGCAACAATAAGTAACTAAGACACAGTCCAAACCCTCCATCTCTCTTTCAGTTTCAGCTGTAGTCAATCCACAGGTGGAAGTGACTTTTATATTAACAGAAATGGGAAAATAAATTCAAATCCAAATTCAAGTCCTATTAACTAGTTCACAGAAGTAAAAGAATAATGAAAATAGTAACATATTTGTAAACAGTTTACACTACTACAAAAACACATTTACTTACTTCATCTAATTTGTTTTTTATTATAGCCTATATTTATTCCTATACACAAAGGAAATAGAGGTTTAGGTATTTGTTAGTGCCACTGAACTTAGGTCTGTCACAGTACTGGATCCCCTTCTTTTACCACACATCACAATGTGATAGATGAGTATGTAAAAATCTATTTTAGAATATGTACAAAGAATGGATTTTAATTACAGGTTTAATAGCAAATATTTGAGTTTTGACCTAGAAGGCATGAGTTCTGTTTGCAACTCTGTTACTGATTGTATGCTGAGCCATATTTTGTATGTTTTGGTGCTATCCTAATGACCCTGCTTGTTTATCTGAAACCCATGAGAGCTACGATATAATTTAATTAACCCTGTGGTTTCTCCCGTTATGGGCACTGACTAGGCTGAATGAGGGATTTTAATGCTGGTTGCTACTTCCTGCACTAAAGTAGAAAGTTGACAATCATCCATCAGAACTCATCCTTCCTAGGTGTAATAGGGTCAGAAAAAATCAGATCAAGACTTAAGAAGCAAAAATAATTCTTTAATCCTCTTGAAAAATTTGGCAGGAAGGATATAGGGGGAACTCAAATTTCCCAGCTGTGTTCTCTTAATGAAATTCTGACATCCAGACTGGCAAATAGTAAGTACAGTGCTACAACTTGATTGAAGAGTCAGAAGTGGGTGATGAATTAGGTTGCTCCATCCAAGCCCCAGTTTCTCACAGCAAGCACATTGGAAATGTTCCTACTCACTAATACAGAGATCCCTAATCCCTGGTCTGCAGACTGGTACATGTCAGTGGCCTTGGAAGAACCAGGCCACTGACGCATGAGCCAGTGGCAGGAAGTGAGCGAAGAGTGAAGCTCTGCCTTCTGTCAGCACATTCTTCTTAGGTTCTAATGGCCCTGATTTGAGCGGAGGCGGGGCCTTGTGCCCAGCTTTTCTTCTGCAGCTAGCTACTCGCCCTCTCAAAGCTGTCCTCCAACCACTAACTGCATTACTGTTCCCTCCTCTCCTTTCATCATGGCCTTGGAAAGATAGGGTTCAACTGCACTGGTATGTGGTGTCAAAAAGGCTGGGGATCACTGCCCTAGGGTAAACCTAGTCGCCACCTTGGTTTCATGGTGAATCTTGCATCTTCTCTTCCCTCTGTCCAAATTCTGTCCAGGTGTTCTGATGCTTAATGACACTAGAGCCTCTCTCAGCAAAATAGTACTGCCTTGCCTCAATTAGTTATTGAATAATCATTTTTCTTTTAATTTAGTGTGGCATTCCCCTTTGACTCTTTTAATATATTTCAAATTATACTGAGATTTCCTATGAGATTACCTTGCTAGCCCCCAAGTCCTTTACTTCTGGTACTCACTTCCTCCCAAGTCCCAAATGTATTTTTAGTTCTAGTATTCAAACTCTTGATTGCATATTTTCTATTTTATCCCAAAACTTAATTTAGGCCACAACTAACTTCAGCATAAACAGCATAAGAAAGAACTTTGGCATAAGATCTTTGTGAGTTCAAATCCCCTTTTCAAAATCTAGAAGATACACAAACTCCTGTTTTAAAGCCTACTAGACAATGGGCTAATTATACAATCTCTCCTCACATCAGTTTCTCACCTGTATAATGGAGTTATCAATAACTGTCATATCTGATTGTTGTGAAAATTAAGTGAGCAACTAAATGTAACTTTTTACATTGTTCCTAAAAACATTGAATTTGATGAACATGTTATTATGGGCTGAACTGCATCAGCCAGATTTGTATGTTGAAGCCCTAACACTAAGAACCTCAGAAAATGACTGTGTTTGGAAATAAGATCTATGAAAATGTGATTAAAACAAGGCGATTGGTATGGGTACTCTAATGCAATCTATGGATATCCTTTTATGATGAAGAATGTTGGACACAGAGAGTCAACAGGGCTATGATCCACAGAGAGACAGTGACTGACCATTTGCACATCATTGAGAGATCTCAGAAGAAACCAAACCTGCTAACACTTGATCTTGGACTTTTATTCTCTAAAACTGAAAGAATATACATTTTGCCTATGCTACCCAGTTTGTGCCATCGTGTTATGGCAGGCTTAATAAACACTTGTAATAGTCTTGTAGAAGAATTGACACTTTTCCCACTTTCTCTTGTTCCAGTTTCTATTTATTCCGGCATTGTGATATTCACTGTGGAGGAATATAGATATTTAAAATGGTGCAAAAGAATTTATAATATAAACACTATAATCATATTTTTAGGCTTCTAATATGTACATGAAAGCACATATATTCTAAAGTGGCTTTTCTTCCACTTTTCATACATATTTGTTGTGTGTCTATTAAGTGAATATCTACCGTATCACATTTTAACTTGAGTAGACCATTGAATTTTCCCTACAGTGCTCAAAAAGAAACTTTGTCAATTTGTTTTATGTTCATTTTCTTTTTCAGTGATGTCTCAAAATTTAGAGTAAAATCTACCACCTAGTTTGTGATAGTATGGTTGCTAGTAATGGGTTGTTTAAGGAGTTTTGCTTGCAAACACTACATCTCTGCAATATCATTTTTCTTCAGGCTATCCAAAAGACCAGATGACCACTTGCCATAGTCTTGTTTCATTTATTTGACAATTAAGGAGTTGCTGAGATTTGCTGATGAAGGGAAGGAGGACATTTGAATCCATTATTCTAGATAACAATGTTTAGGCAACCAAAATTTGGATCATACTTCTCCTTTTTCTTAAAAAAAAGCCAAACTTAAAAAAAAAGAAAAATAAACTCTTACAGTCTGATTAGTACTCACACTTGAATGGAGGTGAGAAATGGACGAGGAAGAAGAAAAAAGGGTGAGAAAAGAGAGGGAAGACTGATTATATATGGTTAAGAATTCAATAGAAATTCGAACTTTGCCAAGATCTAGTTTACATGAGGTAGGTATTTACTTCTACCGTTATTTTTACCCATCCCAAACATGATATAATTGAGACCCAACTCAAACTTTATTTAACTCATAACTATTAATAGGTGAACTGTGCAAAACCCTTTGGGGGCCCAGTACAAGAGGAATATGCTGAACACTACAAAAGCCAGGAGAAATACTTAATTCCACGCCTGCCATCATGATTATTGTCCAACTATGACAATAAGAGGCAGTATAGGGTGTCACAGCAAGGAATAAAATTGGCATCAAGTACTCAAAAATTCAAAATAAGAGCGTGAAGTTCTGGAAAACAATTCCATTCTCCAGGACTTTCTTTTCTTGCTGTGCGCTTGAGCAAGTCTCATCTCTTTCAAGTCCTCCTCCTCCCTCTCACCCTCTAAGAAATCTTATATCTTTATTAAGAAAATAAACATTTGTGTGTAAGATCTGTTCTTTAGCCCAAACTGAAGTCTATAGTCAGCTATGAACCCCTGAGCTGACCTTCATTTTCATAGTGGAACAAATCTAGGACCAAATTTTCCCCATTTCAATACACATCAGGGCTCAGAACCACATTTTTCTCATTCCGGTTAAGTGTTAATGTTTTCCTGTACTTAAGAATGTATATTCCGAGAAGATTACTGTGACAGAAAAAACTTAAAATGTATTCTTGACACGATTTATTAAATAGGAGATTAAAAAATAAACGTCTTTATGTGATGATGAAGGGGAGGGAGTAATTCTACTTATATTTGAGTGAACAAGGTGAGTAATAAATTCCTTTGGGTCTGAAAGCCTATATATTTTATTCCTTTGAAACAATTCATTCTGGCAGAGATAATCTGTTCAGTCATCCACAGGTAACACGTCAGTAAAGGGTTAGTTACCAATGTAAGTTGAGCGTAGGTACCAGGGCGGTGAGGAGAGCTCAATAGATGAACCTGGCGAGCGGTATGAGGCGAAAAACTGCAAAACACAGGTCCAGTTCACAGCGTCGTCCACAAGACCTTCCCGCAGTCTTAACTTCAGGCACCTAAATTCTATTGATTTACACTTGCGTCCTTCAACAGGTAGCACCAATTACAGCCCCCAAAGCCCCGCACCCGGGTACACTGGCCAGTACCGCTGTCAATCAAATGCCTCACCTACTTTTCCAAATCTACCCCCGCCGTCCCCTTCATTGGCTTTTCCTCCGGCCTATCCCCAAAGTTCTACGGCGCCTTGAGTCCACGGAACTTGGCCTTGTGGAGCTCCGGATTGGCGGGGAGGCTGCTCCCGCCCTTTAACGTCGCTGGGAGTACCGCCCCTTTCACCGCCTCGCGCGCCTCTGAGCAGGTGGGCGGGGCATAGAGGGCTGTCGGGGGCGGGGCCTGCCTCCCACGGCGGGAGGCGGAGCC
This sequence comes from Ctenodactylus gundi, assembly GCA_004027205.1. Lineage (NCBI taxonomy): Eukaryota > Metazoa > Chordata > Mammalia > Rodentia > Ctenodactylidae > Ctenodactylus > Ctenodactylus gundi. Next base: position 83,859 of record PVKB01001114.1, read on the forward strand.
TGCGGCGGAGCCCGCCTGCCCTGTTAGGACCTCGGAGAGCGCCCGGCGCCGATACCGGAGGGACTCGCGGAGCGGCCGGACCTGCGCCGGACCGACGCCTGCGAGCCCGCCGCCTCCGCGCCCTCCCTGCCCGGGCTGGCTGGCGGCTAGTGGCGTCTGAGGAAGGTGCCTACGTCCGGGGTCAGATAGCTGGTCAGGCGTCCGGGACGCGGCGGCTGCCGTCCAGCCGCGGCTCGCTCACACCTGTGCGTGTGTGTGAGCGTGTGTGTGAGCGTGTGCGTGTGCGCCCGCGCGAGTGCCTGCGAGGCCGGGCGCGGGTGGCTGCGAGGTGCCGGGTGCTCGCGCGCCGCGGGCGGGAGCCCAGCGCCGGTGCTGGCCGGGGAGGACGGGGAGCCGGGCTCTGCGTGCCCCGCAGGCTGAGGCGGGACTCGGGCCGCAGCCGTCCCCCGAGAGCGGCCGCCTTGCTGCGGAGAGCAGACGGCGGGCCGGCGAGCGCGGCGCGGCCGCGGGCGACCGAGACGTGGGGAAAGGGGGCAGGCGACGACGGGAGAGGGGCGGAGGGACCAGGGGAGGCAGCGGCGTCGCCGCCCTCCGCTCCCGTCGGCTCTTGCTGTGGGCCACTCGTAGGTGTTTTGGGGTCCGGACTGTTGGAGATGGGGAACGGAAAAAGCATTTTTGCTCCCCCAATTTTCTGCTGAGAAAAAAGGAGGGTGAAAGATGAAGGGGGGCGCTGGAAGATGGTGGCAGAGTAAATACCGGCTCCTCACCCCCCCCCCCCCCCAGCTTTTTCTGAAAATAAAATATTCTGAGCTGAATCTTTAAATGAAAGCCCGCCTTTAATAAGAGAGACACAGAAGAGGGTCTTGTTCTCTTGGATCCTGGTTTGATTGTATAATAATGATGATATAATGCTAATGACGATGATGACACTGCCTTTTATTTTTACCTCAGTGCTGATAAAGCGTAGCTACAGCTGTGGAGAAAAGCCCTTGAAAATCTGGTGTCTGAAGAGGGAATACTGTTGCTCTTGGAATTATGTTTTATTTATTTATTTTATAAAGATGATTTTTAGAATTAAAATTTGCCAAAATGAAGCTTGACTCTTTTTTATTTCCCCCCAGTCAGTAATAGCCAATGCTCATAAAATGGGGACTGGCTACTACTGCCTTGATTACGGAAAGATAAATGATTTTCACCTGACATAATTTCATATGTTAAATCAACCACTTCTTCTTGTTCTTTGAATTTCTCAACAGTGTTTAAAATGAAGAAGTTTAATTTCCGAAAAGTTTTGGATGGCTTAACTGCCTCCTCCCCTGGCAGTGGTAGCGGCAGTGGCAGTAACAGCGGTGGGGCTGGAAGCGGTTCCTTGCATCCAGGAGGAGCTGCAGGGGTTCAAAGGGAGGAGATCCAGGAAACCCTGACTTCAGAATATTTCCAGATTTGCAAGGTAAGTTTTGAATTGGCTAGAGGCCTTTTTTATTATTATTATTATACTGTTGTGAAAAAACAAGGAAAAAAACCCATCTCCATACTAGGGACAGAGAGTTGTTGACATGCCAGCTACAAAGAGGCTGGTGCAGAAAATCTTGTGGATAAATCAATTTGAATTAATAAAGATATTTTAGTTATCAACCTTGGCATCAACTTAGAAAACAATGGTGGCTTAAGGCAAGATATAAGCAAAGTAAATTTGCAAGATAATGTTAAGGCCTAATAGTGAGAAAATATAAAATTTATGTAGAAGTATTAAACTGAAGGGGTTTACCGTGTTGTTACTTAGAACTAGTGTTCTGCTGTCCAGAATAAAAGGAATAAAGCTATTAAGGTGCTGTAAGAATTTGGTAGATAATAGCTATATGAATATATCTATTTTTAAAGGGTCTAGTGGCATTGACTTAAACTTCTGAACATAAAAGCATCCCCAGATTTTTTAACTCTTCATAAGTATATAAACAAACAAATATATATGTCATGAGTGAAATACTTGTGTAACTTGTAGTACTTGTAAGAACTTGAATATAGCCAGTTTTCTAGTTTATTGAGAAAACATTTTAGGAATTTCACTTCGATGTTGAACTTCTAATGTATAAGCAAAAGAAAGATTTCCTGACGTGGAGTGAAGATGAATGTTTGAAAGTTTTATGTTAATATATAGAGGTGGTGTCACTTTATGACAAAGTGATTTATTATCTTTATTGTCTTTTTTGATTACCTTGAAATGTATTTTTGACATAGTTTATGCAAATAAATATAATTTTATAAATGTGTTTGAATATATAGGAAAAAAGTAAACCTCTGAAACCACAGAAATTAAATTTTGATTATTTTAATACTTCAAGTTTTTGTAATGATTAAAGCTTTTGTGTAGCATACAAATGATGTATAATGGTATTGGTTTTAATCATTGCCTCAGATTTTTTTCTAGCAGTGTCTTCGTAAAACATTAAATCTAAAAGCAAGTTTATTTTGAATCAGATTAAAATAAACAGATTTAATTTATCTTGTGAAGTTTGTATATGATATCCTTCAGTATGAAACAGTAGATATTCTGTGAGGTTAGAGAAGGGCTAATTTAGTAATGGTTATGAGACTAATGTGTAAGAATTTCTGCAGGACGAATTTGAACTGTTAGGGAGGGGAATTAACTTATTTCTCTAATCTTTGACATACTGCTATTTCAATTCCTAGATTTTGACAAAAAATTCAAATTCTCCTAATTCACGATGTTACAGTGGTGCAGAAAATTTTACTAGGGATAAAATAGAGTTAGAAAAGATAAATTTCTGAAGCAGGTTGGTTTTTAGGTGATTTAGATTATGAATCTGGTAGAGAAGGATTTAAATTAAACATTTCAAGGATTTATGTGAACGTACAAGACAAAAATAAAATATATGAAGTCAGCTAGCTATTTATTCAAAAAAGAGATGGTCATAGGAAGTGTCTGAAGTTAAATATGTACTACTTTGAAAACATATGGCATGATAGAATACTGGCCTAAGAATCAAAATTGGGGTTTTATTTAAAGGTTTGCCATTAGCTGTCCTTGTTATCTTGGGCAAAATTTTTATTTCCCCTGAGCCTTGATTTCTGCATCTGTAGTATGGGAATAAATACTTCTTCATTCCTTATCTGATAGGAGGTTGTAGGAAGATCAGAGAAGAGAATGGGGTGAAGGCAATACTTGGAAAGGGCAGTAAATGTATGTTTATATTACTGTTAAAAGTTTTAAAAATAACTTTACTTGTAATAGAATAATATAACCATTATAGTGTATTATGTTATTATAATAAGGTAATGATTTTTGATAAAATAGCTATATAACATAATGTGCTAACAGTATTGAAATCTTACTAAATGGGGGAAAATACTATGGTATCATAGAATCGGAATATAGTTAATTGTAAAAATGGTTATATGACTTGTATAATAGGTTACCTGGTCTGTAATAACATATGTAAAAGTAGAGTAAGGCAATTCCAAAGTTAGAACTGTTAATGAAATAAGGACTTTCATTTAGATACTGATTAAATGTGCAAAAAATTCTATTGTGAGTGCTAGAGAGTACTTTGTAGGTACTTTCACCTTTTCAAAATGGCTGAAATTAAGGTTTAAATCTCGACACTGCTCTCGGGAAAACCATTGTCTTCTCTATTATTTAATGAGTCATCAAATATTATCTATATGATTTCCTTAGTGTTTCCAAATATATACCTTTTTCTTCATTCCCAATTCTTATTCATTACATCATGTTTTCTTGCTTGGTCTCTTGAAACCCCTTGCTAACTGATTTTCTCACTTTTGTTTTACTTAATTACACTTCATTTTGTAGCAATAATGTTATTTCTGAAAAGGCATATTAATCATGTCATTTTTCTGCTAAAAATTTTATCTTGGTTTCCTTAAAGCAGTAGCATGAAACCCTAGTGAATAGCGTCTATTAAATAAATGTTGTACTTTGTTGCCATACATTGGTTTTAAAAATTATAATAATATATAGTTTTTCAATACAAAATTTGTCCTTTTATATTTGTTTTTTGTTGTATAATGTCATCCATAACAGGTGATAGAGTATTTTTTAGCCTTAAGAAAATGTGTAAAGCTATACTCTTAATAATCAATAACATATCTAACTATATGTTCTAGAACATACAAAAATGAATTAATGTATCAATTTACTGCAACTTAAGTTCAGTATGTATGTATTTGAATGCCCCTATTCAAGTGTTTGTGAAATACACAAATTCTCATCTCTGAATGTGAATTTGATGAGACATAATTTGAAACCATTGCTTTACACAGTAAATTTTAAACTGGTTAACTTGATTTGCATACATTTCCTTCAGGAATTCCTGTTTACCTTTCTGTCTTCTATCCTTGGTACCCCAGCCATATCGTGTGCCCTGGAAGCGTCATATCATCACATATTTCAGCACCTTCCTTCTTGTACTACTTCTGACTAGAATATCTTTTCTACTTTTACCTTGTAGTTCACTCACCATCTCTGTGGGATCAGCTTTGACTGTTGCTTCCTCATTTATCTTTTTTCATTTTTGTTTTTCTGGCATTTACCTCTGGTATGATTTTTAGCACTTTGATGAGACTATTTTCTAACAGTGGCTACTATTGTTCTGTGAACCTTTAGAAGGGCTAATATGTTTTGTTTTGTTTTCTTAATATTGTCGAAGAGTCCACTATTTAGCAGGCAAGTGGTTCTCAACTCTGCTTTACAAAAAGAAATCTCTAGCTTCACCTCAATCATACAGAATCAAAAGAACATGGTAATAGCAATTTTGTTTTTTGGGAAAAGGCCCTTCAAGAGATTTGATACAGTTGGTACGGAGAATCATTATAACAGGCATTGATATACTTTAAAAAAATCATATACATAGTTAATTAAAAAGAGACTAAAGCAGAAAGCTACTATTGATGACACATTTTATTTTAACTGGAATCATATAAATATATATCAATTTAAAAATCACTTGACAAATGGGCATTGTTAATGAATTTGTTTAAGTTGACATTAGTCTTGAGCGCTTCCTCTGGAAGATATTCTATTGAACCTTTGTAACAGGTATGTAAAAAAAGTTAATAAATTTGTTAGTATTTTAAATTTTACTAATAAAACATTTGAGGCCAGAGAGTCTAAATGTTATCCTTAGGATTCCATATTTGGTAAGAGTTGTAGCTAAGTTCAGCACTGTATTCTTAGCTCTCAAATCTAGTGCTGTGTTTGCTTCATCTTTCCTTTTTTCTGGAAAAGAAAATATAACTTTCTAAGTAAGCATAAAGCACTTGAGACAGTAAAGACTTTTCTGTTGATTCTTTACCCAAAATATGTGCTAGTTCTGGTCATATCCTCCACTGCTACCCTGATCCAAGTCCTTAACTTATCTTGCTTGGGCTATTATTCTATAGCTTCCTGTGTGTTCTTTCTGCTTTCACTCAGGCTGCATTATGGTCTTATCCCATAATAGGCAGAATCTGCAACATGCCCTTGCTGCTGTATTGTCTTCAAAGGCTTTTAATTGCTTCTCTTATATTCTTTTCCCCTTTTTTTCTTTGTACTAGGGGTTGAGCCCAGGGTCTTCACCCTGAACTACATCCACATCTCCAGCCCAAGTTATACTTTTAATATGGTTTTTTTTTTTTTTTTTGAGACAGGGTCTTGCTCTGTAGTCCAGGCTGGTCCTGAACTCACTATGGAGCCCAGACTGGCCTTGGACTCAGGGCAATCCGCCTGTCTCAGCCTCCCGAGTGCTGGGATTACAGGTGTGCGCAACCACGCCCAGCTTATGTGGTGCTAGGGAATTGAACTCGGGTACTTAGCACTTGACTTAGCACTTGCTAAGCAAGCGCTTTAACCGCTGAGCCATTCTTCCAGCCCCTTTACTTTTAATTTTGAAACAGTATCTCACAAAGTGTCAGATTGCCCAGGATCTTCCTGCCTCAGCATACCAGAATGCTGGGATGACAGCCTTTGCATCAAAAGGTCTGTCTTCATTTCCTTTAAAATAGAATGTCCTGTTATATCTTAACTAAGCTCAAAATCAACTGGTTCCTGACAAAATTTTATTTTCACCAATTATTATTATTATTAATTTACTCATTACCACCTATCTAAGCCTTGTTGCTGTTTCTTGGTCATGATTCCTGCCACAAGGCTTTGAACATTTAACATTTTCTTTGCCTGGAACACTCCCTCCCTCCACCTTCTCCTCAGATAGCTACTACTTTCATATTATTTGTTTCCTTCATGGCTTTCAATTCTGAGTCCAACTTTTACCTTTTAGAGATCCCCATTGACCTCTGCTCAACTCCTTTACTCTCTACTCTTGTCCTTACAACTTTATCTTGATAACACTTAAGCTACTTGTTCTTAAGTTATGTATTTACTTTTTGTTTGATTTTCCCATCAGAATGTAAGTTTCACAAAAGTGGGCTATCCACTATTGATGTATAGAGTAGCACTGAACACATAAAATGCAGTTAAATATTTATTGAATGAATAAATAAGTAAATAGAAGCAAGGAAGGGAAGCTATTAGAAAAGAGCATGTTAACAGCAAGGTAGATATTATTTTGAACAACTTATTGGTAAGAGGTTTTATGAAATAAATTTTATATTACATAATAGTAAAGAAATGATCAATGAAGGAGTAACACCACTTTAATAACATATAGTTTTAAAAAATGAAAAGTAGCTTTTAAATTCCATTAAATTTGAGTTTTTATTTAATAAGGTATTAGAAATATTCTTGTTTCCAAATGGTTACAGGAGCAATTCAGAAGTATTAGATTGACATGACAAGTACATGTGATGTTCTAGATCTAATTTAAAAAATAGACAAAAATAAATAGGTTATCACCAATACCAGATGGCATAATCTCTGAAGTTCTGAATCAACTCTTAAATTCATGAACCCAATTTATCAACTAATTTATAAGTGGTCATGATATCAGTGCCAAGGTAAGTAGTGTAATTTTTGCAGGGAAATGCACATATAATCATGACCCTTATACTAGATATAATCTTGGATTTTCCAAAGAAATTTATAAAATCAGAAACAGACTGAGATTATAGAGTAGTATTTTTAAAGACTATGAAAGGAGGTTAAATGTCCACAGTGAATACTAACTCTTCCTCAAGATTTCCGTTGTTTTCACATTGTCTTGATTTCACATTATTGTGAGTGGTTCTGTAACGGATTGGCACAAGGCCATAATAATACTTCCACATTTCTGTAGTTTTCATCCATAAAAAGAAATACAAGTTTTGTTAAATGTATGAACTTGTTTCTATATTTTGTAGAATGATAGAATAAAAAGTAGTACAGTTGACATTGTAAGATAACTTATGACTACAGCATCTGACAATGACTTCCTGCTCTTGTCACTATGAAGGACAGTTAGAAAATGGATATCTTGAAAAATGATAATAGAAAGAAACCAGGAAGAATTTAGCTATCTCTGTCAAAACTAAGATGTTAACAATCTGAAGAACCAAAAATAATTAAAAGCATTTTTAATAACCATTAACCAAAGACAAATTTTCTGGAACCCAGGATCTCTGTTTTGCTTGAGAGCATAAGGTTGTGTGAGAAAGCTTGAGTCAAGGATTGTTATATATTCATAGCAAAAGGTCCTGGGATTCTGGTATATTATTAGCAAATTGTATTGTTAGTCTCAATATATAGTATTTATTATGTTCTTAAAAAGCAAACAATGCCATTGTACTTTATATAGTCTCAATATAGAACTGATTTAAAATCTTACATAATTTCCAAGTGTGTTTATTTATAGTATTAGTATTGATTAAATGAAATTCCCATTCTTTTAAGTTTAGTACAGATTTTTCTACATTCACATTTTCATAGTTTATTTTTAATATTAGAGCAAATGCACTGAACTTGTGTAACTTGCTATAAAACCATTTATGTACTAGATTAACAACCATAGGTTTCACTATTTCCAATAAAGGTATAAAGTAAATTGATGTTTTTTTCCCAGAAAATTGAGCATTTTGTTCCCACTTAACTATTAAAATAATGATATTTATAAAAGCTTATTTGTAGTGATAATTGTTTTTTGAATTTAAAAAAAGAAGATAACTTTTCTCGGTTCTTTTTGATGCTTAAAAGACAAGTCTTTTAAAATGTGTGCTGCATTAGTGTTTTATTTTAAAATACGTATTGACTATACTGGAGAACTATTTATAATTTTCTAAGCAGTGCTAAAATTTATAAGAATATGTAGATTATGTAGATTATATGTATGATTATATTTCAGAAGGCCAAAAATAGAAGTCATATTAAATGGATTTAGAGAAAGTAGTGGTAAAGAATCAGACCTCCAAAAAGTGCACAATAGGCCTTTGGTAATAGCTGGAGGGATGATGTTGAATGACACATTCATAGTCATTTAAGACATATGACAAGATATTTTAAAATATATTTCAAAAATATTTTATTTATAAATACATTTTTAATAATAATTCGGATATAAACCAGCCATTCAGCCAGTTATCCATGATAAAAGTAAAATAATGACTTTATTTTAGTTGACTTTTCAGCAAAAATATCTATGATTTTTTTTTCTGGACTTAAGTAAGACATTAGAAAGAGGAGTATGACTTCAGTTCTGTTAAAGACTCCAAGTTACCAAGAGGTATTGATGGTATACAGAATAATGATTATGAGCATAATTATATTTAATGAGGGTATAAAACAATATAGTGGATTTGAAATTGAAAATATATATAACATTTGTCTTATTTTCAGTTAAATGTTTATAACTGGATTAAATATATGCAATACATATCCCTTAAATTAATAATAACATGAAATTAACATGTAATAAGGTCATATGCATTTCATTATAAATAAAACTCTTCATTTTGTAGTGGCAGTTTTAATTTGGAAAGTAAGGATTGATGGTTAGAGAATATTACTGTATTTTTTGTGGTTTTGCTGTTTAAATTAGACAATAAAAAGCTAATACTTTGTCCAATAGAAGAAAATAAAATTAGTTAAGTAGCAAGAAAATTGGTTGGATTCTTTGGTGTTCAATCTAATTTGTTGGTTGTAAATTGATGAAAAAGCCCGTCAATGGGCCTGCAAACTGAAAAAGTTTACAGATCATTAGTAATACAGCAAATTGAGAACTTAAATTAAATCTAAGGGAAATGCTTATAATGGGTAAACATCTGAGTAGATGGAGAAGGTAAAGTTAGCATAGGAGACACAGAGAATTGAGCAGAATGATATGAGGAATATTCAAGAATAGACGCAGATGATCTGAAGCTTTCTTTAGAAAAACTATCAAGAAACAGGGAAATTCAGGCATTTCTAAGCATTACAGAAAGGTCAAGGATGGCAAAAATAATGTCACACAACTGTCAGAGTTGATTGTTAAACCAAGAGGAATCTGATTATGATAGAAATATTTTCTGTAAGGTGATTGGTAGAATTAAAGCTACACTCTTAAGAGAGTAGTCTGATTGGTAGAATTAGTAATTTTAATAGTAGACGTGAAGTGATTTGATTTTGGATAAATAAAAAGTGGTGAATAAGTAAGCAAAGATAGTTTATACTCATATCATTTTGACAAGGGTACAGAAGTGCAGTTAGCCAGAAAAGAACAATTGAGACCACCAAAAAGGGAAGGGCAGATTTTAGATTTTTGCCTTGTAAAGTACTAAAGATACCTTATTCAGAAATTTTTATTTTACTCCATGAGAATTTGAATTCTCAGTAAAATCTGTTTTATCTCCTTTTAGATAAATAAAACTGATTTTTTAAGATTGTTGCTAGTTTCCTATTGCTACTTCAACTGTTACTGAAAATTTAATGGCTTAAAAAACCACGAATTTATTACCGTATAGATCTAGAAGTCGGAAGTATGAAATGGGTGTCACTGGGGTAATGTCAAGGTGTTGACAAGGTTACCTTTCTTTCTGAAAGCTGTAGGGGAGATTTTGTTTTCTCAGTTTTTCAGCTTTCAGAAGCTGTTCACAATTTGTTGCCAGTGTTCATCTTTAATCTTCAAAGCCAGCAATGGCCAGTTGATCTTCTCATATGTCATCATTAAGACACCAGCTCTCCTGCCTCCCTCTTCCATGTTTAAGATGCTTATGATTTCACTGGCCCCACCAAAATAATCCAGGTTAATCTGTCCTTTGCAAGGCTGGCTGATTGGCAACTTTTATTTCACCTGCCAATGTAATTAATCCTAGTATCCTTTAAAGTGTTGAAAAGTGAATACACTTACAATATTTATGTGTTTTGGGAGGACTGTTAGTCTACTGCAAAGATGCTCTTCGTTCTCACCTGCATTTTTTAAGTTGTTTTATAGAAAAATTTAGAGAACAGCTTCAAAAAATATCATTTTGGTGAATCTTTATTTGCTATTTATTACTGTGTCATATCATTATTTTAAAGACAAATCTCAGACAGTTTGCCCATCTATCTGTAAAAACTTTATACTTTATCAGATAAGAACCCTGTCTTTTCTCTTCATACAAAAACATAAACCCAAATATTATCGGAGCTAAAAAATTAACAGCATTTCTTTGTATGTAGCAGATGTTTAAATTTCTTCAGTTGTCTCATATTGTCTTTTGTAGTTAGATGAGATCTTAGCAACATAAACTGTGTGTTTTCACTTAGCTTAAATAAGTTGCACAAAGGCACAAGGGTTTTTTGTTTGTTTGTTTTTTCAGTCTTTAAAATCAGTCAACCTGTCCTATTGTATATGTTGATGAAAACAAAACAAAACAAAAAAACTCTGTCTGGCTCTTCTCTAAACTGGAAGGCGATCCATGAGGAAGTGGGTGAATTGTTCAGTGTACTGTAAGGTGGCAAGTGTGGTATGCTGATTTTCAAAGCTGTTTTCTTGACATGCAAACATCTTTTAAGCCAAAGTGCTGAAAGAGAGTATTGTTAAATCAGGCTAACCAGTTCTATTGTTTTTTGACACTACGAGAGCCTAGGCTTTTCTGAGAATGTTAGAAAAGGGAAAGCATATGTCAGTGTGAATGGAAGATTAGATTCTTCAGGTTGCACTCAGTGGGGAGTAATTGGAGAGATAGGATTAGATTCAGTTTTACCTACTTCTTGAATTAAAGAATAGAATATTTGCTAAGAACTACTCTATAGTACCTAGAACAAAATTATAGAGCAGTAAGCTGAAAGTGAAGTAGTTTATATGTTTTCTCACTTAAATATTTTCTAAGTTCTAGCCTGTCCAAGACTCAAGCTATTAGGCTAAATATACTTGGAGAATTGAATTGGGAAGAATAAGAGGATAGAATACTGATGAAGAGAATATTTTTTGTTGAGTTTTACTTATAAATAATTTGTATAATACCTTTATTTATTGTTATATAATTCAGATATAGTTTTTTCTGACCCTGTACCATCTTATGATAGTTTATTACTGAATCTTTACTTTTCCAAAAATTGTAACCAAAATTTCTGTTATTTGACATGTTGCTCAGTACTCTTCTGTTTTTCAATAACTACCCTGCCTAATTTGGTGATGTCACTTACCATGTAAACATTTGAAACTGATTTTACATATGATTCTCTACTAGACACCTTAATTGGGCCATCATTTTAGAGATAAGTTTGCAAAAGCAAGGACAGAGTATGGAAACAATTTATTTGTGGTTAACAAAATTTATGCCATCTGTGTACTATAATTCATTTTTTAGATCTTTCTTGGAGCTTCTCATTATTTTTATTATGGATCAAATCATTTGCTCTATGCTATTTCCTTTCTCTTTTCCTTTATTTGTAATATTTTTGAATCATTTAGTAATTTATTGGTTATCATGTTCTTTGTCCTTTGGTTGTGTTAATTTTCACTTGTATTCTTTTGACTAAAATTCCTTTAATCTAAAGTGAAAGAACCTGAATGTTTAACAAAGGGCTGGAGGAATGGCTTAGGGGCCTGGATTTGATTCTCCAGCACCACATAAAACCAGGCATGGTGGCAAACGCTTATAATCCCAGCACTCAGGCAGCTAAGGCAGGAGGATTGCCATGAGTCCAAGGCTAGTCTGGGTGACAGAGAGAGACCCTGTTTCTAAAATAAAAATAAATAAAAATAACAGTGTTTAAAATGTATTTCTTTGACCATAGTTTGACTCTCTCAGCAACCTTAATACTCGTATTGAGACAATTAACATTCTGTTAACTCTTGCAGTCAGTTTCTATTTAACTTGCCAATCACTTAAAAGGACTGAAATATATTTAATAATGTTTTCTTCCATGTAATCATGAAAGAATTATCTTTAAATCATGCCTATTTGTTTTTCTGACCACTAATACTCTAATTTTCATCTTCATAAAAGGCATGATTATGCATTTACGACTATAATTTTATTTAACTCAAACGTTTTTCTCAAAGCATGTTTTTTTGTTTCCTCAGGAAAACTATAGATTTAAGAAGCTTAGGGAGATACATGTTGAGAAAGTGGAGTGGTAACTGAACATTTGAGAACTGATAAAATAATAAGAAAATGGAAAGATTTATGGTACACATAAGGAACTGAGTTTGTGTAATTCAGTGGATTGTTAAGTTACCTTTATCTGTATAGCCATCATTGCAGACAAAATATAGAATTTCTTAAATTTTCTCCCACCTTTCCCGTTCAGTTTTCCACCTCTATTGCTTTTCAGAAGCAGCTAAAATCTGATTTATCAGTATAGCTTACCCTTAATTGTTATTTGACTCCATATAAATAGAAGCAGACAGCAAGCAAAATGTTTATGTGTGTGCCTTTCAGACATATTGTTTTGGGGATTTGCCTTGGTAGTTAAGTGTCTCAGTAAGTTTTTCCTTTTTTATTGCTGAGTAGTAGTCCATTAAGTATTTTTATTGAAAAAGTATATTTGCACTATAAATGTAGACATGTGCCTTGTACAAAATTCAGCTTGGTATAGAAAAAAGCACTCACAAATTGTCGTACTATAAACATGCAGATACAGGCAATAATTATTGTTTTTCTGAGAGCATTTCAGTAGTTTTTATGCTCAGATTTTGTTACCATGGCATGGAAAAAAGCAAAGGCTACCCGATTGAGAAAAGAGCTGTTTATGCAGAGCTTTCTGTAGTTGGGGAATTGACAGCCATCAGTTACAATTAACAGACTGGCAAGCAGGTAAGAAAATGAGAGAGCTTTATAGTGAAAAAGGGGTGAGCTTCAGATATGTCTTTATTGGATATTGTTAACATGTAAATCTGGATAAAGGTAAAAGTGAGGCATTTTATGTGATTGTATGTGATTGGTTTGTGTTATGTATTTGACTTTCATTGAGTTGGAAGTATTGTCAGAAGTTTGATACCTTCTGTAATTCAAATATTGGGTTATCTGGCAGTCATTGACTATTTTCTGACTGTTCTGAGCTGATTGCTGCAAAGCTTGTGGTTTCACTTCCTGGACTGGTTACTGCAGGGACTCTGGTGTATTTTCCTGGTTTGGTTGTTGCAAAGGTTGTGGATCAGAGTTCTATTATCATAAGTGGCCCAGCCATTGTGTATTGTATTATATAATTAATTGTCCAGTTGTATTTTGGTATGACTTATAGATCTTATATAGAATTTTATATTCCAATGTTTTAAACTTAACATTAGAACATAAATTTTCGCTTTTGTGGATTTTTATTTTCAATAATTTAATAACTATCATAGTCCATGTAGTAGAAGCATTCGTCTATTAAAAAATTCAGGTTCTTTCATTTTTATAATACTATTATGAACATTTGTGAATATTAAGCCTTCAGCATATTTAGTATTGTCTCCTCAAACTAGATTTTCAGATGTAAAGTAGTTGGATTGTAGAGCTTTTATGTCTATTTTTGTTTACTTTCCGGGAGAATTCAGCAATTTCAACACACTCTAATAAAATATAACTGCCATGTTAATAGTATTCTCAACAGATGTAGATGTTGGAAGTATTTTTTCTAACTTAGTAGATGAAAGTAGAATTTGTTTGGTGTACAGTATGATTCTAAAATGATGTTACCTTTAAACAGCCAATCAGTTATACTGTAACACTCATTAATTGGATCTTTTTCACTGGTTGTGACATTATTTTGTCAGTATTAATTTTATCAGTATGTGCTATGATTTGTATCCAGGGTTACTGTGTTCTTCCATCTTTCTTCTTGTTCTTGTGGCAGTACCGTTACTAACTTCATTTTCAGACTGAAGAACGACCATAATATGTAGTCTGGGAATGGAATATTTAAAAAGAAATGTAGTGCCTGTGCCTGTGCCTCTAATCCTCAAACTACATACATATAGTCAAATACAGTGTTTTTAGAATAAGGGCGACTATATACTATAACAAGAGCTTATTATAGATTTTGGCACGTGTAGGTGATTTTTGGCAAAGTAAGCATGAAGTAAGTGTTGTTACCAGTTAGAAACTGATCTATGATTTGATATCCTAAGAATTTTTTTTATCATGTTCAGAACATTGGAATAGGAAGGACTCTTTGTTTAGCAAGACTCAAAAAGCACAGGAAACAAATGAAATTGTAGGCAAATGAGGTTGCATAAGACTAAAGAGCCTTGGCACTACAAAGGAAAAGACATAGTTAAGAAGAGTGCAGAGACAACCTACAGAATGGGAGAAAATACTTGTATCTGACAAGGAGTTGAAATCAGAATGTATGAGAAATTGTGAAAAACTCAATAGATAAAACAATCTGATTCTAAAGTGAAAAATAGATCTAAGTAGCATATCTCAAAAGAAGATATGCAGCTAGCATATAGGTACACAAAAACATGTTCAACATCACTAGTTAAAAGAGAAATGCACAAAACCACAAGAGATATCGCTTCACCACAATAAAAATGGTTATGATTAAAAAGATTAAAAATGTCAAGTTCTGGCCAGGAGGTGGAGAAAAGAGAACCCGTGCACATTGTTGATGGGAATGTAAATGAAAACACTGGAGATTCTTCAAAAAATTAAAAATCAAACTACCATATAATCTAGCACTCCTACTACTGGTAGGACACAGTCTGCA
Source organism: Ctenodactylus gundi (assembly GCA_004027205.1). Taxonomy (NCBI): domain Eukaryota; kingdom Metazoa; phylum Chordata; class Mammalia; order Rodentia; family Ctenodactylidae; genus Ctenodactylus; species Ctenodactylus gundi. Next base: position 98,902 of record PVKB01001114.1, read on the forward strand.
CTTAGTACCACACTATTCACAATGGCCAAGAAATGAAAACAACTGTGTTAAGCTGATGAACAGATAAAGAAAACACGGTACATACACATAGTGGAATAATATTCTGTCACAAAAGAATTGAGATCCTATCATTTGTCGCAACATGGATGGAATGGGAGATAATTATGTTAAGTGTTATATGTAAGGCACAGAAAAATAAGTACCACATGATTTCACTCTTAAGTGGAATCTAAAAATGTTGATCTTATAGAAGTTGATTTTTCAGTGCTGGGTATCAGAGACCAGATCAAGGAAAGGATAGAGAAAGATTCATCAATGAGTACTGTAATCAGTAGATGGAAATAGAAGTTCTGTATGCTGTTGCACAGTAGAATTACTGTAACTAGTAATAATATATTAAGAATTTCAAAGTTTCTGGATATTTTTTTGCCATAAAGACATTTAAAATATTTGAGGAGATACATATGTTGAACCTGAAACATTGTACAATGTATAATTGTATCAAACATTAAACATTACATTGTAGCCCATTAATACATGCAGATTTTATGTGTTATATATATCAGTTAAAATAAATAATTTTTACCTAGAAGACAGGAGGAATGATGTAGGACTAAAGTTGTATTCTGTGCTTTTCTCATGTTAGCTGGAAAAGGGGAGTGTTTAATCATTAATATGGTTTGTATAATATTCTTACAGTTGTTAGTGTCCAGTCATTCTGCAGTGATCTGATCTTTTCCCCATTTTTATATGTATAGATGCAATGTGTAATGTTTACATTGAGCTCAAGTATTTTGTGCATATAGATATGATGGCAAAATAACAAATCCTTTCTCTCTCCCTTTTGACCATCCCACTCCTTCCTCCTCCCCTCTAGTTCCCATTAGTCCCCGAAATTAGTTCGAAATAATTGTGATCTTGGTTTCTCATATTAGAGAAACCATTTGATATTTAACCTTCTCCTTCTGACTCACTTCACTGATCATGTTGGTCTCAAGTTGCATCCATTTGCCTACAAAAGCCTCCAACCTATCTGTATTTATAGATGGGTAGTATTCCATTGTATATAAATACCACAACTGATGTAGTCATCAGTCTGTTGATGGGTACTTTGTTGTCTTCCACATTTTAGCAGTTGTTAGTTGTGCTGCTATGAACATGGGTATACGTGTACCTCTGTTATCTCTCTTGGACAAATTCCCAGAAGTATTGCTGGATTGAAAGGGCATTTATTTTTGGTCTTTTGAGAGAATTCCATACTGCTTTCCATAGTGGTTGTACTAGTTTACATTCCCACCAGCAGTGCAGGAGGGTTCCTTTTTCCTCATAGCCTTGCCAGCACTGATTGCTGTTTGTGTTCTTGATATATGACATTCTCTCTGGAGTCAGATGGTATCTTACTGTTGTTTTGATTTGCATTTCTGTAATGGCTAAGGATGTTGAACATCTTTTCATTTATTTATTGGCCATTTGGATTTCTTCATCTGAGAACTACCTATTCATTTTCTTTGCCCACGTTTCAATTGGATCTTTGATTTTGAGAGGATTTTACTTTTCTTCAGTTCTCTGTATATTCTTATTCTGAGCCTTTTATCTGAGGTATTGGTGGTGAATATTTCTTTCTCTGTTTGTTCCCTTTTTACGCTGTTGATAATTTCCTTTGCTGTGCAGAAACTTTTAAATTTGACACAATCCCATTTGTTAATTCTGGGAGCTATTTTTTTTGGTTTTGATGTCTTGTTAAGAACGTCCTTGCCTACACCTATATCTGTTAGATATTTGTTTAATTTGTCTACCAGGAAGTTCAGTGTTTCAGTTTTGATGTGTAAGTTTTTGATCCATTTTGATTTAATTTTGTTACATGGGGTGACAGGTGTGTGTCTAGATTCATTCTTCTGCGTGTGGGTGTCCAATTTTCCCAGCACCATTTGTTGAAGAGGCTGTCCTTTTTCCAGTGTATGCTTTTGGCTCCTTTATCAAAAATCAGGTAAATGAAGGTATTTAAATTGGTCTCTGCACCCTCAGTTCTGTTCCACAGGTCTACCTGTCTGTTTTTTTGTGCCAGTACCATATAATTTTTACAACTATTGCTTTGTAGTATAACTTGATGGCTGGAATAGTAATGCCTTCTGCCTTAGTCTTGTTACTCAGAATTACTTATCTACTCTAGGTTTCCTTTGGTTCCATATGAATTTGATTGTTTTTTCAAGTTCTGTAAAAATATTGATATTTTGATAAGAATTGCATTGAATATGAATAAGTTTTAGCAGTATAGTCATTTTGACTATATTAATTCTGCCTATTCAAGAACAGAAGATGTATTTCCATTCTCTGATATCTTCTACAACTTCTTTCTTCAGTGTAATGTAGTTTTCTTTATATAGCTTTTTCATTTCCTTGGTTAGCTTTACTCCTAGGTATTTAATTTTTTGCTGGGATTTTGAGAATGGGATTATTCTTCTGAGCTCTTTCTTATTAAGATTATTATTGGTGTAGAGGAAGGCTACTGATTTTTTTTTAGTATTGATTATGTAGTCTGAGATTTGGCTAAATTTGTTTATTATTTTCAAGAGTTTCAAAGTGGAGTTTTTGGATCTTTTATGTAGATAATCATATCATCTGCAAATAAGGATAGTTCGACTTCCTTTCCAATAGATATTCCCTTTATTTCACTTTCTTGCCTGATTTCTACGGCAAGTATTTTGAGGACTATGTTGAATAAGAGTAGTGAGAATAGACAGCCTTGTCATGTCCCTGATTTAAGAGGAAGTACTTTCAATTCTTCTCCATTTGCTATGATATTTGCAGTAGGTTTGGCACATATGGCTTCTATCAGTTTGAGGTAAGGCCCTTCTATACCTGTTTTTCTCAGAGTTTTTTTTTTTTTAATCATGTAAAGGTGTTGGATTTCATCAAAAGCTGTTTCTGCATCAGTTGAGAGGATCATGCGGTTTTTGTTTTTGCTTTTGTTGATGTGATGTATTATATTGATTGATTTATGTATGCTGAGCCAGTCTTGCATCCCAGGAATGAAACCCACTTAATCATGATATGTTATCTTTCTGATTACTTGCTGGATTCTATTTGCCAGAATCTTATTAAGAATTTTTGCATCTATATTCATTAAGGAGATTGGTCTATAATTTTCCTTCCTGATTGTCTGATTTTTGGACTAGGGTTATGCTAGATTCCAGAATTAAGTTTGGTATTGTTCTCTCTCTTTCAACTTCATGGAGCAGTTTGAAAAGCATGGGAGTTAGTTCTTCCATGAGGTACTACAATTTTTTTGCTGTGGTCTGGGCTTTTCTTTGTAGGTAGAGATTTTATTATTACTTCAATTTCTGTGTGTGTAATGGGACTATTCAAGGTTTTTCTGTCTTATTCAGTTTTGATATTTTGTATGTGTCTAGGAAGTCATTCATTTCTTCCCAATTCTCTAACTTGTTGGAATATAAGTGTTCGAAATGATTTCTTATAATAATCTGAATTTCTGCAGAATCTGTTGTGATTTCACCCTTTTGATTTCTAATTGCATTAATGTGTGTGTTTTTTCCCTTCTTTTATTGAGTTTATCTAGAGGTTTGTCAATCTTGTTTATTCTTTCAAAGAACCAGGTTTTTAATTTATTTATCTTTTTATTTTTGCTTGTTAAGTTTAATTTCATATATGATCTTTGTAATTTCCTTTCTTTTACTACTTTTTGGGTTAGATTGTTCTTGTTTCTCTAAGACCTTGAGGTGCACCACTAATGTGTTTGTGATTGCTCTGTTCTTTTGATATGTGCATTTATGGCTATGAATTTCCCTCTACTGCTTTCATTGTGTCTTATAGATGCTGATATGATGTATTTCCTTTGTCATTTAACTGTATGCAGCTTTTTATTTCTTCTGTGGTCCATTGTTTAGTCAGTATTACATTATTTAGTCTCCATATATTTGTGTATTTTCTGTTGTTTCTTTTGCTGTTAATTTCTAGTTTCATTCTACTGTGATCTGAAGGTATACACACAGAATTATTTTGATTCCTTTGTACTTATTTAAGCATGGCTTATGACCTATAATATGGTCTCTTTTAGAAAATGTCCCATGTGCTCCTGAGAAAATAGTGTATTCTGTTGATGTTGGATGGAACACTCTGTAGACATCTATTTATCCAAGTTATCTATACTGTCGTTTAATTGTTGTATTTCTTAGTGGATTTTTTGTCTAGTTGATCCGTCTATCTGTGACAGTAGAGTATTGAAGTCATGAAGTGATCTTAATTTTGTCTTGCCTCATCATACTTAAAACATAGTCTTGATGGTTTTCAGTGAATGTTTTCATTATCAACAGAAGACTATCATAGCTTAATTGTCTCAGGCAAACTGTAGTGCAGCTATTTACAGATTTTTAAAAAATCTTTTTCAAGTGTTTATTATTTTAAACATAACTTTTGTAGCTAATGTGGCAACAATAGGTTGTAAAGTAAGCCTCAAAAGCTAGATAAACAATTTTCATGTTGACTGGCAGCCAACAATCTGTTTGTTAATTTGTATTCTTATATGATTGTTGGACAACAACTGTTATTTAATATAATTATATACTTGAAAATTATATACTTCTTGAAAATGACTCTCAATAAGTAATTTTTTGTGTTTTTTGTTACTATATGCTATATATGCTATTATCTCTTTTTTCTCTCAAACTTAATAAAATGTTAGCTTCATTTTCTCCATATAGTATTCTTTTGCAGATTGCCATTTTTAATCTATTGGATAAGTAAAAGATTTGAAGTAACTTTCGTTTTTCTGAGAGTGGTTGAACTAAGGAAACATTTATTTACAGGCAAATACACAAAATTCTACTAATAAATGAATTCAAAACCAAAACTGTGGAAGCTAGTATTAAATAAATGCAAATTTCAGATATATTACAGGAAATTCTGTTGTGTATATATTAGTCTAAGTGAGATAATCTGCTTCTACTAGACTCATTTCTCACTTGAACTATGTGACATCAATTGAGCCAGTTATTTTAATTAAAACCTAGCAAAGAAATTACTTGGCCTTCATCACTGCAAGTGTTACAGTGCTGGAGTGTTCTTATTTCTAATTTTTAACCATAATATTTCATTTTCCTCTATGAGCAAACAGTTTAACTGATAAAAAGTTATATGAGGTAAAATAATATTCTTAGCAAGTACATATTTTGAGAAGAATGCTGTTTTTTATAGTAGAATATTCAGGTGTTAAATGAATCATACTCAGAAATTTAACTGGCTGTGTTTGGTAGAGATTCATACAGGGAGTACATTGGACTTAGTCACAGAGGAAAATTGCTTTAAAATTTGTGTTTACTTATTTTAACGTGGAAAAGTATAGGTTGAAATTGATACTAAAAATGAGAACTCCACATTTTGGAATAGGAGAGGAAAGCGCGACACAGAAGGAAATATAATATTGAACAAGAATCCAAATACTCAGGTTATGATCTTACAGAACCAAGAATAAATAGCAAAGTTAACTCAATACCAAAATGTGACTTCAGTTTTCTGAAAGATCCAAGGAAAGTTGTTAGTTTTTCAGTTTGTTCAGATTTTTTTATTTTTTGTGAATGCAACCGATGACTTATAAGTTGAAGTCTTAGTTACTTTCTCACTGCTGTGACAAAATGTCCAACATCCCCAACTTAAGAAAGGAAAGATTTATTTTAGTTCACAGGCTCAAAAAGTCTCACACAATCCATTCATGGGCAGCTGGCAACAGTGGAAGTATATGGCAGAGGTAGAGAGCTGATCGAGACATTGTACACAGAAACCTAAGTAAAGCAGGAATCATGCTGATGTCTGGAGACTCAAGCAATGTTAGAGCTTTTCCAGGAAGGAGCTGTATCCATGTTTCTTCTTTCTTCCCGTTATTTAGTTCAAGCTGCCAGTTGGACTGCCCACACCCAGGGTGGGTGCTTCTCCCTCGCTTTCTGGTCCATAAGCCAGTAACACACACCTGAAAGCTCTGTCCTGGGTGCTCGTCAGTCTGAACAAGTTGACACTATCCCTCCAGGTCAAACTCCCAAGTATTTGCTCCTTTCGTCAGGCCCTATCTCCCAACAGCACTTGGCTCTGTATATTCCTCCATAACCAAATATATGAGGCTTCAGGATTTTTTTTTAAAACTTAAAACCTTAAAGTTTATATTGGAATATACAAAAGTTTTAGTAACATAGTAGTAGTAAATTGTTGTAAGTAATTGTTAATGGTTTTTAACTTACTTTAAATATTTTTCTGATCCTTTTTTCTTTTCGTTCCTTCTATTACATGAATGTTTTGTTTCTTGATAATGTCCCATAATTGTCTTTGATTTTGTTACTCTTGTCTGATTGCTACTCTGAGTGGATGACTTCAAGTGTTTTGTCTTTTTCAGCTCGTTCACTCATTCCTTCTGCTTGAGCAGTTTCACTGTTGAAGCTTTCTCTTGAATTTGCCAATTCAGTAATAGGATTCTTCATCTCTATGATTTCTATATGATTCTTTTATACTGCATCTATTTTTATTGATGTTCTCACTTTTTTCATGTTTTCCAAATTTTATTTCAATTCTATCTGTATATAATTATAGTTTACTGAACTTCTTTACGAGCATTATTTTAAATTATTTGCCAGTCGTTTCATAGATTTTCATTTCTCTGAGGACCATGATTAGAGATTTATTGGTTTCTTTTACAAGTGTCATGATGTCGTGAAACTTTTTTAATTTAAAAATTGATTTTTCCAAACAGTTACCATATTTTTATTAGTATGTATTTGTGATACACAATAGTTACATTAAACTTGAGAGATAGGTATACATACATATTGCATTAACTTCACATTCACTCCCCTCTTTCTCTAATACTCTCCCACCCTCACCTTTTCCCCTCTCCCTTTCTGCAAATCCATCTATTGCATCTCCCTGCTTCCTTCCATTTTTCCTTTAGCCTCTATTACATGTTTGTACTTTGGGGTTTTCATATTACAGAAACTCTGCAGTGTTTATTCTTCTGAGTCTAATTCATTAGTCTGAAGCTGTGTCCATTTTTCTAAAAATGACTCAAATTTATCTTTATGGTGGATTAACACTCCACTGTGTATATATACCACATTTTTTATCCATTCGCCTGTTAATGTACATTTTGGCAACTATTATGAATTATGCTGCTGTAAACATAGGTGTGCATGTACCTCTGTTATAGATGCTTTCAACTCAATTTTGGAAAGATTCCCAAAAGAGGTATAGCTGGATCAAATGAAATATGTATTTCAGTTTTTTGAGGAATCTCCATATTGATTTCCTTAATGGTTATACCAATTTACAGCCCCACTAATAATGTAGAAGGGTTCCTTTTTGCCACATCCTCACCAGCATCTTTTATTTTTGAGTTCTTGAAAAACACATTCTTACTGGGGTGATTTAGAATCTCAGTGTTGTCTTGATTCCCATTTCTCTAATAACTAACGGTGTTGACCATTTTTTCAAGTATTTATCAGCCATTTGTAGCTCTTCTTTTGATAGCTGTCTATTAATTTCAGTCGCCCATTTTTAAATGAGGTCATTTATTTTGGGATGTCTATTTTTTCAGTGCTTTATACATTTTTGATCAGACCTCTGTCTGAGGAGTAGGTGAAAAATTTTTTCCCTCTCCATCAATTCTCTATTCACTCTGTTGATTGTTTCCTTTGTAGTGCAGATATTTTTTAGTTGTTATAATTCCAGTTATTAATTCTTCTTGTTATTTCTTGTGAAGCAGATGTTCTATTGAGAAAGACTTCATTTATGCCTATGTCTTCAAGTGTTTTACCTGTTTTTGTCCTCCAGAAGGTTCAGTGTTTCTGTTTTGATGCCTAGGATTTAGTCCATTTTGACTTGATTTTAGTACAGGGTGAAAGCTTTATGTCTAGATCCATTCTTCTGCATCTGAATAACCAATTGTCCCACCACCATTTATTTGCTAAAGAGAGTATTTTTTTCTCCAGTGTATATTTTTGGCCTCTTTGTCAAAGATTAGGTGGCTGAGGATGCTTGAGGTTGTCTCAATTCTGTTCCATTGGTCTTTCTGTTTTTGTGCCAATAAATATATAAATAAACAAATATATATCACTGTCGCTTTGTATTATATCTTGAAGTCTGGAATTGTGATGTCAGTTGTTTTATTTTGTTCAATATTGCCTTAGCTATTCTGGGTCTCTTCTGATTTCATATGAATTTTAGGATTGTTTTTTCTAGTTTTATGAAAATGCTGTTAATATTTTAATAGGAATTGTATTGAATCTTTAAATCAGTTTTGGTAGTATTGACTTTTGACAATATTAATTCTTCCTATTCAGGAGCAAGGGATGGCTTTCCAGTTTCTAAAGTCCCTTTTCAATTTCTTTCTTTCTTTTTAAGGCTAATATAACTTTTATTGTAGAGAGCCTTCACTTCCTTGGTTAGGTTTATTTCTAGGTATTTAATGTTTTGAGGAAGGGGAGATCACTGAGAATGAGATTATTTTTCTTATCTCTTTCTCAGCGATTCAATTGTTAGTATATAGCAATACTATTGATTTTGGGGGGGTTAATTTTGTATTCTGCAACTTGGGTGAATTTGTTAATTAGTTCTAAGAATTTTTTGGTGGAGTTTTGGAGATTTCTATGTAAAGGATTATGTCAGTGGCAAGTAAGGATAGTTTAACTTCTGCCTTTCCAATAGGTACTCCCTTTATGTCGTTCTCTTGCCATTTTTTACAAAGGAGTTTATTCTGAAGATGACTAAGAGTACTATATTGAATAGGAGTAGTGACAGTAGACACCCGTGTCTGTTTAGTATTTAAGAGGAAATACTTTCAATTTTTTCCCACTTAGTATAATGCTAGGTTTGGCATAGATTGTTTTAATCAGCTCGAACTATGGACACTCCATACCTACTTTTATTGGCTTCTTTTTTCCTTGTGTAATCATGAATGGATGTTAGATTTTGTTAAAGGTTTTTCATGCATCTATTAAGATGATCATGTAATTTTTGTCCTTGATTCTGTTCATGTAGTATATTGCATTTATTGATTTACATATGTTGATTATGTTGATCCACCTTTGCATTCCTGAGATAAAGCCATCTTGATCATGATGTATAATCTTTTTAATGTTTTGTTGCATTCTGTTTGCGATTATCTTATTGAGGATTTTTGTACCAATATTCATTAAGGAAATTGGCTTATGGTTTTCTTACTTTGTTAGGTTTTAGCATCCGAGTAAAGTTTGCTCACAAAAGAAGTTTGGAAGTGTTCGTTCTTGTTCAGTTTTATGGAAATGTTTGAGAAGAATTGACATTAGCTCTTCTGGTAAATGTTCTTTTACTTTTTTGTGGCAGAATACCCTACATGCACAAATTAGGAGAGGAAAAGTTTATTTTAGCTCACAGTTTCAGGAAGACCACTCATGGATGGTAGAAGCAAATAGAAGAGGTGGAAGTAGCTATTTATGGCAAGTGAGGGGGAAGGGAAGGGAAGGGTGGAACTAGCATATACCCTTCCATGTCCTGTACCAGTGATCTCTCACTTCTGGGTCCAGCCTCAGTGTTCTGCCCTTTCCAGGATTAAGCCACGAATATACCACATGCCTGTAACCTATAAACTATCACATGCCTGTCTTCCACCACACACCTTTAATTCACCACACACCCATAATCCACCCCTCCAGACCAGGCCCTCATCTCCTAACAGTTCATAGTTCCATAGATAATTTGTAATATACAAATACACGAGACTTTTGGGGGATATTCCAGATCCAAACCATAATATTCCCAATGAGAAAGTCCTTGTCTATGCCTATGTCTTCAAGTGTTAAACTTGTTATGTCCTTCAATAGGCTCAGTGTTTCTGTTTTAATACCTAGTATTTGATCCATTTAAATTTGATTCTAGTATAGGGTGCCATGAATTCATCCAGTCCAGACTTGTTATTGGTCTACTCAGGGTTTTTGTATCTTCTTGGTTCAATTTTGGTATCTTATATTTGTCTTGGAATATATCCATTTCTTCCACATTCTTCAGTTTGTTGAAGTATGAGTTTTCAAAATAGTTCCTTTTAACCTCTGGATTTTATCAGTGTCCATTGTGATTTCACCTTTCTGTTTTCTAATTTCATTGGTACAGATTCTTTCATTCTTTTGGTTAGTTTAGCTAGAGGCTTATCAATGTTACTAATTCTTTTGAAGAATCAACTTTTTGATTCATTGATTCTTTTTTAGTATTGTTCTCATTAATTCTTGCTCTAATCCTTATAACTTCTTTTCTTCTACATGTTTTTAGATTTGGACTGTTCTAGTTTTTCTAGGACCTCAATAAATAGTTACTTATTTGTGATTGCTCCGACTCTGTAATATGTGCATTTATATCTATAAAATTTCCTTTCATTTTTCTCCAATTTTTTAGTGTGTGTGTGTGTGTGTGTGTGTTTGTGTGTGTGTGTGTGTTACATAAAGTTTACATTGATCTGAGTGTTTTGTGCACATATATATCATGTCAACATTACCATCTCTTTCCCTCCCTCTTATTGGCCCTCCTGCTCCCTCCTTCATCCCACTGGCTCCCATTATCACACCCATTTGATTCTATAAAATGCCTATATTAGAGAAACCATGCGATATTTAACCTTCTGAATTTGACTCACTTTGCTAAGCATGATGGTCTCAAGTTAGGTCCATTTGCCTTCAAAAACCTCAAATTTATCTGTCTTTATAGAAGAGAATACTGATGAAGATGCTGGGGAGGTTGTGGGGAAAGAGGAACCCTTTTACTTTGTTGTTGGATCTGTAAATTCATACAGCCACTATGGAAAGCAGTATGGAGATTCCTCAAAAGTCAGATAATAAGTATTCTATTTGATCCATCTATACCTCTTTTAGGTATCTTTCTAAAAGAGTAAAAAATAACATAGAATAGAGATACATGTATACCCATGTTTGTAGCAGTACGATTAATACTGGGTTAACTGTGGAAGTCATTGAAATATCCATCATCCAGTGGATACAAAAATTGTCATATATGTATATAAATTCCCTTTTATTATTGCTTTCATTGTGTCTCATAGGTTCTCGTATGATGAACTTTGATTGCTATTTGACTTTAGGAAATTTTTGGTTTCTTCCATTTTTTCTGTAACCTATTGTTTGTTCAATAATGTTTATTTAATCTGTGTGTATCTGTGTAGTTTTTGTAGTTTCTTTTGCTATTGATTTCTATTTTCATTTTGCAATGATCTGAAAGTGTCCAAGGGACTTTTTCAATTTCTTTGTATTTATTTGAGCATGCCTAATGGCCTAGAATACTGCTTTGGGAGAATTCCAGTGAGCTACTGAAAAAGGTGCATTCTGTTGATATTGGGTGGAATATTCTGCAGATGTCAAGTAAGTTCAGTTATTCCATAGTGTTGTTGGACTCTAATACTTCTTTGTTGGTTTTTTCCTTTTTTTAGTTGATCCATTGATTTGGATATTGAGATATTGAAGTCCCTAGTATAATTGTATTGAGGCCTATGTGTCCTTTCATGTTCCAAAATTTTTGTTTTACAAAATTGAATACCAGATTTGTGTGTGTGTGTGTGTGTGTGTGTGTGTATGACTATATATTGAATATGTATTGATAATGTAATGACTTCTTCCATTGGATTATTTCCTTTACCAGTACATAATGTCCACCTTTATCTCTTCCGATCTGTTTTGGCACGAAATCTGTCGTGTCTGAGAACAACAATATAGCTACACCTTCTTGTTCTCAGGCTCTAGTTATATGAAATAATGATTTCCTTCCCTTTACCTTCAATCTTTGTGCTTCTCTATGGGTAAATAACATCCCTTGCAGGGGACAGATTGTTGGTTTTGTTTTTTTCATCTAGTTTGCCAGTCTATGTCTTTTGATAAGATATAAGAATATTAACATTGACTGTTATTATTGTGGTATATTTGTTACATCCTGTCATCGTCTTACTAATTTATCATTGATGCTTGTTCTTTAGTGTTATTAGATCATTCTCCTTTTCTTGTCCCCACCCCACCCCGCCGGATTCTTTAGCTATTAGTGTCCATGTTTCTGTCCAAGATTCTTTCAAGCCTCAAGTATATTTTGCGGTACTGGTGTAGGTCATAAATTTCCTCAGTTTTATTTTCTATGTCATGGAAAGTTTTTACTTCTATTTCAATTTTGAAGGATAATTTTTTCAGATGAAACAGCCTACATTGACATTTGTTTTCTTTTAGAACTTGAAAGATTTTTGCTTCATGTCTTCTTGGCATTTGAGGGTTGTGGCTGAGAAGTCTGTAGTGTTCTAATGGATTTATCTTTGTAGGTTATTTTCTGCTTTTCTCTTGCTGCTTTCAGTATGATGTTTTTGTGTTGAATGTCTAGGATTTTGATTATAATGCGTCATAGAGAGCTTCTTCTTTGGTTGAGGTTAGTTAGTGTTCTATATGCCTGCTGTACCTTAATGTTGATTTCTTTTTCTCGATTTGGAAATTTTCTTATATATTTTTCTTGAATATGTTCTTTATACCTTTTCTGCTGTTCTGTTTTTTCTTTTTCATTTTCATTATTCTGAGGTGGTTTGTCTTTGAGTCATCCATTATCTGTTGCATTTAGTCACCCAGATACCTTGTTTTTTGGTTATCTCTGAACATATGGCTAAATTTGTAGACTTTATCTTCAAGATTTAACATTCTACCTTCATAATGCTTAAACTAACTTCCAGTGATTTCAATTTAATTTTTCATATCTTGAAATCCTGTTTGGAATTCTTTAAATCTTTCTATTTCTTTACTGGAATGTTCCATCATGTCTTATATTACTTCTTAATCTTTTTGTTTATGTGTTCTATATAGTTATTAAGCTTCTAAAAATATTTAGGATCATTGTTTGTTTAGTTAAATCCTCTTTGAAATCACAAAGCATCTCTCACATTTGTTTAAGCATGCCTTATTTGAGCTGTGTGGCCACTAGGTCTACTTTTTTTTAAACTTTCTTTTTAATAGGTTCCACTACTTCTGGGTCCAGTATGTCAGCTTCTGAGAAGTTAAGGGGTTTTGCTGGTGACTTATTGCTGAATCTCCCATAATTCTTTTGCTAAAGAAGGTAACTCATGTATTATCAGTAAACTCTAGGCCTGTGTATGTCTACTGTGGAGATTTTTCCCCATTAGATTATGTCTTTCCTTGGTGTTTTCGTGAGTTTGTTTAGATGTTGATGTTTAGATTTTTAGATGTCTATTTTTAGCTTAATTGGATCTTAATTTTGAGTATCATCTTAATGCTCAACTTTCTATTAGTTACCGGTTCCCTTGCACTTTTCAGTGAAAAAAAAATGGATTACTGTATTGTATCTGTCCGAAGACAAGCTGGCTTTTGTTATTACTTAGTGAGAGCAACGTCTATACCATCATCAACAGCACGAATGAAATCTAGTGATATTGTTTTCTAAGACTAACAAATTATTAATAAGACCTAATATCCAAATTAATATTACAGCTGTTCTGTTTTTAGAATTATAAGTACAGACTATACTTATTAATAAATCTATGTAACTAAGCTTATTGATGACTAAATGAAAGGTTCCACTAATGCCTTTACCATAGTACTGTCAATAATAACATAGACATCTGTATTGCTTACCTAAGCTAATCCAAACCACTCACAGTTATTTACTGTTAGTAGGCTCCAACCACTATATCCTGTTTATCAGTAAGATAGAGATAAGCAGTGATGGAAGAGCTTAGGCTTACCAGCTCTTGACATATCATAATGAGCAATTAGATTCTTCAACCATTCTGCTCTTGACATTAGAAATGTGATTTATATTACTAATGGGAGTATCTGTTCATAGCACATAGTAATTTATTACAGAGTCTGTTAAAGAAACATTCTTGATACTAGAAAAGAAACTTGTATTTTTGCCCTTTGTCTAACTAACTAGCAAGAAAGTATTTCCAGCAGGCCAAACCATGTAGCTACAAATTATCAGTGCTTAATAATATTATTAATAAAAATTGTGGGAGTGTGGAGAAAGAGGGCTGACGCGGGAAGTTAGCTTTGGAGGTGCAAAAGAAAGCAGAAGCTTATAAAAGATAGGGATAGTAGTTATGGTAGTTCAGCAGTTATGCCAATTTATTTCCGTCTCTCATGGCATTTGCAGCCACACACCAGGTACAGCTTCTACTACATAGGCTCATCTAGGCTTGCTGGAGGCACATGGTCTCTGGGGCACACCCTTTGCACTTTCGCAGGAGGCACCGTCCACTCTATGTGGTCACCAAGGTCTGCCTTCCACTTCTCTAGCTACCAGGTAACATTTCCACTCCATGCAGTTGCAAGAATCCATCTTCTACTCTGTGTGGTCTTTTGGGTCTGCCTTTCACACTGCATGGTCACCAAGGTTCACCTTCAATATTATGTTTCTTAATAATTCTTTTCTCTTTACATATTGTCTCAACATTCAAAGATTTGAAGAGTTAGCCCCTTCTTCTGGCCTTTGCAGACTTTTTTCAGATGAAGATTTACTATATATACTAGATTTTGATTTTGGAAGAATTAGCTGGTGATTACCTTATGCAGGCAGATCTTATTGTTAGTGCTGTAGTTGGCTGGGCTACTGTCTTTGCTTTGATATTGGATGGAGAGCTCTGTTGACCACTGAGATCCTTGGATTTGTTGGGTAGCTAATGAGATGGCTATTGGTTAGGCTTCTTGCAAAAATTGATATATTCTGGGCTTCACCAGTCCACTAGTTGGGATTTGTAGTTGGGCAGGGTGGCAGGCTCCAAGGGTAAGTAGGAGAACTATTCTGGACAGGTGCCACCTGAAGCAGTGCTTCTTAGAAATGCATAGTTGGGGATTTCTTTTTTGTTTGGCTGGATCCATGGATGGCATTTTATCTGAATTAATGGTTGTTAGGCAACCTAGATCAGATAGAACTAGCTTATATGTTTCTCCCAAAAGCACAGAGGTGACAATCTTCCTATCTGGCTGAGATCATTGTACGGGTGTGTGGCTATGTAATGTTTGGCTTTCTGGGTCAAACTAGCCCTTTTGTATTTGCAGTCACCGATACAGGACTCTCCCATTTTGGATGCAGTTATTGGGGTGGGCTGGAAGCATAGGGGCTTCAGCTAGATGGTATTTCTCCATTGTGCATCTAGTGGCAACTAGCTCAGCGTTATGGGTATGCTATGAGATTGGCTGTCATTTCTGATCAAGTGCTGTGGCTAGAAAAAAATGCAGAGGTTCCAAAGTCACTGTTTTTGTTTCTACTTGACTCTTAGATAATGAAACTTTGACACTTCCCTGTAATGTTCCTAACGGAGTTCCATCCTAGTGAGCTTCTCAGGAAGCATCTTAGAATTCTAGGGAAGCTGGAGGAATGTGTCAAGTTGTTCTTCTCCCTAAAGGAAATGTGGAACTACAGAAATTGGTGCTATGATGACTTGGGAAAGAGAAGGGGGTGGCATAGTCTGAGTGAAACTATTCTTATTCTAAATCAGGTTTCATTCAGCTCAATGTACTATGCAGTTATTTTAGGTTTGTTTTCAGATATTAAGGTTTTCAAAAAGTATTCACTAGTCTGTGGATAGCTGTTAATTGGACTTACTGTGGGATGGGGGATGGGAGATGGGAGTATGTCCCAAGACATTTTACTCTACCATTTTACTGAGTTACTCTTTAAAATTCTCTATTTTGTTGGTCTTTAAAAATAAATAGTGTCTAAGTTACTTTTCATGGTGGAACAGAATACCTGGCATTCACGTCTTTAGGGAGGAAAGATTCATTTTAGCTTACAGTTTGAGAAAGTCTCAGTCTGGTCACAGGTGGGAAGCTGGGAAATGGTGGAATCACTTGGCAGGGCTGGAGCCAGGACCAGGGCCAGAGCTAGCACTCCAGAGACAGAGATTCTCACAACATAGCAAGGCAAAGCCAAATCTGGAAGGAGGAGAGGAACTAGCACACAACCTTCCTGGTCAAGCCCCAAGCAATTCCATGTAACTTATTTTTCTACTTTTCTTTTTATGAGTTACTATTTTGACATGGGAAAGTTTGTGATAAGGCATTATAGTATATCTTCATTATGAGACCATTCCTTTATGCAAAATACTTAGCCATATGTAATGCTTTCTTCTTGAATTCTAATGTTTGTGATCCCAAATAACCTTTTGTTTTCATTGCTGGTACCTATTTTGCCTGTTTTCATTAATTGTTTGGAGTTTGTTATAGATGTTTATCTTGTGAAAATGTAGTTTTGTTTTTTAAATCAAAATTGAGTGTCATTAACTTGTTAATATTTTGACATAATGTATCTAACAATTTCTATCCCAGGAGGCAGCCAATGTTAATCAGGTAAGTATACTTCCAGATTTTTTTGCATATATGTGTTAATACGTTTTTATCCTACAACATAGATTATAAATACCTAAGCTGTATTTGTACTTTACATTTTTACCTTAACAATATATTTTGCATATCATTCTGTATAACTCCATCTCACTCTAAGAGTTACTTATTATACTAATTTATGTTCATGCCATAATTTGTTCCACCTGTCTCTTTTAGATAGACATTTAAATTTGAAAAAGCATTTCCTATATGTGCCTATATGTACTAAAATGCTAATTTAAAATATACATCTACCTTGACTCAGAAATTTCATTTCTAGAAGTTTAGTAAGAAAATTTTCCTGATTTGTTTTCATTATAATTGAAACTTTTATTTCTCAATTTCATTTTATGTTTTTAAGAATTTTGTTGATATATAATCCACACACCATATAGTCAACCTTTTAAAAGTGTATGATGACATTTTTAACAGGTTTTTACTCTATTCATGCACTTGTAAATTCATTGTCACTATTAATTTTAGTACATTTTTATTTTTCTCAAACGATAGTCATCACCCCCTCATCCATACCACCCATTCCGCCTTTGCACTCTAGGGAAGCATTGATCTGTTTTGCTTTCTCAAATCAACCATTCTGCATACTTAATATAAATGGGCTCATATAACATGTGCATTATGATTCATATTCATTTTTCATGTTTTGTCTATTTTCTTTTTATGATATTTTTACTATATAGATTACATTTTTTGCTTTTGTCAGTCTAGAAATATGTGTGTACACACACAGTAACTATACATACACACATGCATAGACACAAAATATGTTCGTGTGTGTGAAACAAAGAATGCACATATATGTTCTTTTTGATTCAGTGATTACTGTTAAGATTTTTTAATAGTATTCTTTAATTCCTACTTAAATACTTGTCAGAGTCAAAAAAGAAGTGGAATCTTTTGGTTCTATTTTTTTTCCTATTCTTAAGACTTCATTTTGAAGATGTTAAGTTTAACACACTTTTATCACATATTCCTACTCCTATACAAAGCTTTTCTTTAAATAGTTCTAAGCTGTAGAGTCAGAATGTTAATTTTATAGGATCTATTTTCAATTTAGTTGTAGTACTTTTGCATTATTTTGTGGCCAATTAATTTGCATAATTTAAATACAAAATTATATCTTGTTTCAGTGCTCATCATTGATTTTTTAATGACAAAATTTCTCTGTTTATCTTATCTTATAAAATGGTATTGAATAATATACTTTCTGTGATTTTTGTGTGTAATAATATCTTTCTGTTGTTTTAATTTATGAATAGAAAATTAGATGGGTAAAATTCCTCATTATATCTTTTCCCCTCAAACTCTGTATTTACTCTGTTTTCTTTTTCAAATGTTTCTAGTAGCAGAATTTCAAAATCTTTTATCATTTAGATTTGAAACATTCCCCTAGAGCCTCATGTATTTGAAAGGTGAATGTATTGTGGGGTTGTCAGTTGACTGATTCATTGACAACTTCATCTTCTGGGAGGTGAGAACTGGTCTGGAAGGGCAGCTCATTGAGGTTGTGGCTTGGGAGGGTTTATTTTTGCCCTATGTGGCAGCCAGCTCTCTCCCTTTGTGTTTCCTGGCCACCATGGAATGTGCATCTTTTCTCAGGCTAGGCTCTCTACCATGCTCTTCAGCCATTGCCATCTGCCCAGGGACTGACTGACACCACCTGAACTTGTAAGCTAAAATAAAGCCTTATTTTAGTTACATTTTCATTGCTGTGACTGAATACCCAACATCCACAAATATATGGAAGGAAAGGTTTATTTTAACTTATGGTTTCAGGAGGTCACCATATACTCAGGAGCAGCCGGCAGCTGTGGAAGTACATGGCAGAGGAAGAGGTGGAGGCAGCTCCTCACATTACAAACAGAAAGCCAAATCCTATCAAGTCCAATATCCTCCCGAGGAAGGTAGTGTGTGTGTGTGTATATATATATATATATATATATATATATATATATATATATATATATATATTCCAGATCCAGTAGCATATATATATTCCAGATAGTAGCATATATATATTCATTCCAGATCCCATCCCAGTCATCAGTCCATCCTGGATCCTGGTGTAGAAGGTGTGATAAGCCCCCACTACATGCCTGTAATCCAGTTCACATTCCTGTGATTCTTCCTTTCAGGTTAAGCCCCAATCTCCCAGCAGCACATGGTTCCATAGACAATCCATAACATTCAAATACATGAGACTTTGAGGGGACATTCCAGATCCAAACCACGATACCTTTCTTTCCTTTGGTTGTGAGGGTAGAGTATTATGTCTTAGTGATAAGAAAGTGTCTTAGATAGCATCTGTAAAATTTCTTGAAGTGTTGTACTAAAAATAACGATGTGATAATTTTTTCTCCATATTAGAGATTTAAATTGTTTTTATATTATAAAAAGATATAAGAAATTCTGTGGCATGGAGAGATATTACTTGTATTTGAGTATTTTTCAAACTTAATTTCATTGAAGAATCCTTTTGGATGTAATTCTAACATACTTCAGAAATAGTTTTCTAATTGGAAAATAATGATTTAGTGTATTTTTCCAATAATTAATGTAAACTCCTAGCTCATAATATTTAATTCAATGTGACACTTATTTTAATAACCTGTCATTATCCCAATTCATCTTAATCTGTTAATCTCTTCAGAGCTAATTTCGTTGTATTTTATTTTTTAATTTTTTAGGTGGGGATAGGGATCTAACTCAGTACCTTGAGCGTGTGAGGCTAGCACTGTACTGCTTAGCTGTGCTCCTGGTCCTTGCATGCAAATTCTTAACCTACAAAAGCTTTTTGATGTCTCTCTGCCTTTAGTAAGCTGTTCAGTAGTTAAGTTTTTATTATACCATTTTTGTATTCAGTAACTTTATTTTGGGATGATTGCATAATGTTTAAAAATTTTGAAAAAGCTGTGACATGTTTGGCATAATTCTTTTGACAATGTAAAAAACATTTTCATGTGAAATTACAACATAGTGAAGTGAGGTACTTGCCTCATCACTTTGGTAAAATGTCTGCTTCATCATAAATAAATATCAGATATCCTTATGCAGAATAGAATTTATTGGATTTCATTGGAGAAGATTTCTGATTTGGAAGAGTTAACTAAACACCCAGTTTTTGACAGTTTGCTATCAAGTGTGCTGTTTGATTTTAGTGAGCGGTTCAGGAAAATGTCATCTGAAATGCCAGTTGAGGTGTTGGAAGTGAAGTGAGATGAGGAAAAAGAAATTGAAAATAGGTTGAAAGCTATAACACTTAGTTTTGATGTGACAAATTAAATAAGTTTACTTTTTTCTAAGTTTTATCTTAATTTTCATAATAAATTAGTAACTAATGGTTATTTTGCAAATAATTTAACTGATACTTGTCTTCTATATTTGTAACTGGTTCTGACATGAAAAATAGATAGCTTCTTTTGTTAGTCTATCTTTAACAGACGGTATGCAAATTATTCAGAATTCCAGAAGTTAGATTCTAAATATCTGGTGAAAGAACCCCTCTGCTAGCTTTTGACCTGGAAAAAAGTATAAACACCTTATAAGTAAACTCATTTATATCTGTAAATGCTTTAGGAGAGATTGGGAAAGTTCAGATTGCATTTTGGGGAAGTCTGGACGGTTTTGAACACCATTTCCGCTTTTGTTTTCTTGGCATGGTTCCTAATTGTACTCAAGGATGGGAAAGGGAATATGAGGGATTCCCTGTTCAAGAGGGAAGAGCCTTGGTTACTTTTTGAAGTGCTGTGTGATAATAAGGAGCACTAAGAGTAGATAATGTGTGATTATAAAGTAATCAGAAGGGGTTTGGGCTGTTATTTTGTTAGATCCACAGTTGCTACTCTCAGCTGACGAGTCTCACCTTGGCTTTTATTTCCTTTAGCATTGAGTCAATATACACTTGAAAAGCAGAATGCCCTATATTAAATCCCAAAACACTGATAAAATTGCATTGCAAAAAAGTTTTTTACTTTCTTCTACTTTATCTTATGTTGTGTCTAAGCACACATTTGTGGAGAAACCCTTCTTTATCAGAGCAGTCCTTTATATCATCTCCTTCTTATGCCCAGTTATTTGGAAAATGATGTATAATTGCTGTTTTTATAATGAAAAACCATGTTAATATGCTCAGGAATTCTCTTCTACGTAACAAATAATTAGACCATGAGATGTTTGGAGTTATTTGAGTTGTTAAAATGTACCTCAATTTTATTTCTGATTCCTCTAGAAAACAGTGCAAATCTGGTTGGAAAACTATTTTACAATCTAGAGGGTCCTCGAGATGGATGAAAAAAAAATTGAAAGGCAATACAGGCCTATCTGTCCTCTATTCTACCCATTTGATCAACAGAGAATTCTCTTTAAAAATTAATAATGGAAAATTTTAAGCATTCACCATGATAGGGAGAGTATGATATAAAACTAACTGTATCCATGATCCAGTTTAAATAGTTATCACTTTTACTGCTTTTATTTCACCTATTGCTTTATCTCCTTAGACACAAAATGTTTTAGACAACAGGGACATTTTACTTTATTGGCTTTCTTTTTGAAATAATTTCAGACATATGTAATGGTTGCAAAAATAGAATTCTATTTTCCTTTCACTAAGATTCTATGAATACTGACCTTTTACCACATTTACCACACTTGTTTTCTACACTGTCTGAGAATAAGTTTTAAACATGATATCTCTTTGCTTCTAAATATATACATTTTTATTTCCCTGAAATAAGAATTAAAACTATAGAACCACAGTACAGCTATCAAAACCAGTAAATTTTCATTTGGCATAGTCTTTTAACTACAGTTCTATTCCATCTAGCACAAGTGTGACCTTTTCTGCTTATGTTTCTAAGATTGTTATAATACAAAATAAAAGATTGTTTTCAATAGCTTCCCACTCCTACAAATAACTTATTTTTAAGAAGAAAACTAATTATTACGGATTCATCTGCCTTTTTTGGCTAACAGAAAAACATCTGAAAAAGTAGAAAATAAATTATTCTTCTCATTATTGACCAGTACATTGATAACTCTGTCATTCACATGCAAGTTAATTAACTTGATATGTCATATTCTCTTTTTCATCTCTCACTGTAAGATTATTGCAAACAGAACTTTAAGAAATTTCTTAAGCCATGTTAATAGAACTGTATCTTAAAAATCAATTGTCAGTTATTTTATCTGTTATTGAGATACGTCATCCTAACTGTTGTGAGAATGTGTGTGCTTGTTCAAATTCACACAGACATAAACCTATACACATGCCCCACTAACAGGACTGGATTATTAGCCTGTCAGGAAAAGATATGACAAACAGAGAGATGGTGAATAAAAATGATAGGGGTTTTAGGCATGAGGTAAAATCCAGGATAGTAAAAATAATTTTTTGATATCATTCTTGGTGTTATGTTTAAATGATATGAACAGTTGATACCTACTGAGTACCTCTGGTTGTATACTGTACTAAGCACCTTAGAAGTATTAGTGCTTTCATAACCCTGTGAAGTAAGAATGATTCTTATTCTTGTGAATCAGATAAGAAAATTGAGAGATTGCAAAACTATTCTAACATAAGTAGTAAGTATAAAACTATGATTTACACTCTATTAAACTTGTTTAAGGTCTAAACAAGGTCAAATTTGGCAGTAATGTAACTTGTTTCATTACTGTAAAGGCATTTCTTACTAATAGTTTTTCAATAATTTCTGTTCATTCTCTTGGAATTAAAAACTCCAGCCATTTAAACAGTTGATTAGAGTACCTAGAACCTTTAATAGAGATCTGCCTAGAAACGATGGTAGTTTTCTTTATAGGATAGGCCAATCTATCTGTAAAGTCCGGTGACAATTAAGCCAAAGTCTGTGTTGGTTTATTTTTCTCTACCTTTCTGATTCTACCAGAAGGATCTTAAACTACCTTTTGACTTGGTGTAGCCCATCCTGAAAAAATGTCACTACTCATAGCTTCTGTTTCAGTAAATAAGGTTTGTTTTCAGCTTCCATTCTTCTTTCTCTTTTCCCTTTTGTTTTTAAAAGGCTTATGAAGAGTATTTTGTTTAGAAAAAGTAAGAATAGAGAGATAAAAGTTTGATTAGTTGGTAAGAGAAAAGGGATAAATCTTCCAGGAGCCAGAAGGCATCCAGACAGAGGATTGCCCCAGTCTTTCCTATCTTAACTTTTTTTTTTTTTTTTTTTTTTTTTTTTTTTTTTTTTTTTTTTTTTTTTTTTTTTTTTTTTTTTTTTTTTTTTTTTTTTTTTTTTTTTTTTTTTTTTTTTTTTTTGGTGAGTGTCTTGATTGTTCCACTTTCTCCTTTAGGGATAAAAGAATTATTATTCATTGAGGTAATCGCATTGTATAAGAGTATTCAGTTATTGTCTCTGCCAGAGTATCTTTCCTAGATATTTATTTTGAGTTTTGGGGATAGTGAAAAATAAAACATAAAAAATTATTGTCCTTCAAATAATTGCATTTTGGGTAGTAAAATTTTTGAGTGTATGGAGTCTAAAGTGGAAAAATTGCTGAGTTCAAGGTCGGTCTGGGCTACATAATTAGCTGGAGATGAGCCTGGACTACAGAGCATGATCCTGTCTCAACAAAAAAAACCCCCAAAAAACTCATGCTGCTACTGAAATCCTGCCTCTTTATGTTCTGTCCCATTGGTGATTAGAGCACTTATAGTCTGAAGAAATAGTTCAGTGCTGTAAATATTCACTTCCTTTTCTGTTGTTACCCTATGGTCTATGTAGTGTACAGTTGATGAAAATTTTAACCAGCAACTAATTGAAATGTAGATGGCCTTAAGAGGTCAAGGTTTTTAATGTATAACTCTTTTCCTTTCAGTTACCCTTGTCAATCTTCCTTCCATTCTGAGTAAGAACCTTGTTCTCCCAATTCATTTAAAATACTTCTTATTATCTTATATTAATTACATAAATTAATGACGTCTACTAATATATTTCCATGCCTGATACATCACACATGTCCATCTATACTTCTTCTGTCCTCACCTCTCCACAATACCCTTCTCATTCCCTAATAATTGCTATTCTACTTCCAATTTGCTGCAAATGACAAGACTTAACTTTTTAGCTGTTGTTGAATAATTTTCTATTGTGTATATATGTCCTGGATCTTCACTCATTTGATTCTTTCACTAGGCGGCAAACTTTTAGTTTGATATGATCCTATTCATCAGTTATTTTGTTTTCTGTGCTTTTGGAGATTGATACAGAAAACCATTGCCTATACCAATATCTTGAAGTGTTTATTCCATGTTTTCCTAAAATAGTTTTAGAACTTTTAAAAGCTTAATAAAATTCATAAGTAAACCCCTCTGGTTTGTTGTTTTCTTGAAAGACAGAGGCTTTTTAATTACTGATTCTAACTCATTATTTGTTATTGCTCTGTTCAGATGTTTTATACCTTTTGGTTCAATTTTGCTAGGTCATATGTATCCAGATATTTGTCTATTTCTTATAGTTTTTCAATGTGTTAGAATATAGTTTCTCAAAATAATTCTAATTCCTCATGATCCTTTGAGTTTCTGTGGTATCAGTTGTAGTGAGCCCTTTTTCACCTCAAGTTTTATTTAAGCTTTCTTTCATACTTTCAGCTTACTCTCACCAAAGACTTGTCAATTTTATCTATCTTTTAAAAAATTAACTTTTAATTTTACTGACTTTTTAACTTCATTTTTGTTCTAACCTTTATTACTACTTTTATCTAACATGTTTTGGGTGCTTTTTCTTACATCATTAGACTAAGATCTTTTGTTTTTCATTGTAGGCGCTCATAAACTTACCTCTTAGTGCTAGTTTTGTTGTATGCCACATGTTTTAATATGTTGTATTTTCCCTTTGTTTCAAAAGAATTTTTAGTTTACCTTTGAATTCTTCAGTGTCTCACTGTTTTTTGAGAACTATGTGGTTCTCTTGCCATATATTGTGTGATTCCTAAAGTTTCTTTCACTTGCTTTGTATTCCTAATTTTATACCACTGTAATAAGAAAAGATGTAGAATATGATGTTAGTTTTGTTTTTTGTGCCCTAATATATGGCCTATTCTAAGTAAAGTTCCATGAATTGATAAGAATAATGCATATTCTGCAGCTATCTTATGGAGTAGTTTGAAAATGTTTATTAGTTCTTTTGTTCTGCTATGTAGTTTAATTCTCTTGTGTATTCGTTGTTTTCTTTTAATCTAAATGATCTATTTGTGGGTGAGAGTAGGATATTGAAATTCACCTACTATTATTATTTTGGAGCCTATCTTGCTCTTTAATGTGTTTTTATAGATTTGAATGGTCTAATATGGCATGCATACAGATTTATAATCATTTTTGTTGACGAATTGATCTCTTTGTGATTACAAAGGTCACCTTCTATGGCTCTTACTGTTTTTGTATTAAAGTCTGTTTTTTCAGATGTTAAGTATAGCTACATCTGCTTGTTTTCAGATTCCATTTGCTTGGAATCTAATTTTCCATACTTTAATTTTCAGTTTATATGTGTCCTTATCGGTGAGGTGAGTTTTTTATAGGTAACATCTCATTTGATTTTGCTCCTTAATCCATTCTTCTACTCTGTATTTTTAACTGAATAATTAATATCACTAATATTCAGAATTATTGATAAAAATTATGCATTTGTACCCATCATTTTTATTTCTTCTAGAAGTTTTGAATTTTTTTCTTATTGTTGTACTTTGATGATTTACTATATTCATAATATTTGATTCCTTTTCTTTCTCATTTGTGTGCCTGCTCTTCTAGTAGGATTTATATAGAATTTAACATGATATAATAATGATCTTTCTTTCACTTCTATATATAGTATTCCCTTAAGCATCTTTTGTAAGCCTGGTCTAGTGGCCATACATCCCTCTAGTTTTTGTTTAACTTAGAAGGTATTTATTTCTGTTTTGCTTTGGAATGATAGCCTTTCTGGATACAGTAGTCCACGTCAACAGTTATTTTCTTTCAGAATCTGAAATATATCAGTCCATGCCCTTTTAGCGTGTAGGATTTCTATAGAGAAATCTGCTCTTGCTATTAATATAATTGGTTTATCCTAAAATAGGAATTGTTTCTTTTTTTCAGATTTTGAAATTATTTCTTTGTCTTATACTTTTAACAATTTGACTTTAACCTACAATGGGGAGAATCCTTTTGATAATTTCTTTTTGAGATTATGTTTTCTTGGACAGCTATGTCTTTTCTAAGATCAGGGAAGTTTTTTGTTATTTTGTTGAATGAGTTTTTGTGCCCTTATCTTTTTTTTTGACGATATGCTTTTGATCTAATAGTGGTGTCACAAAGATCTTGTATGCTTTCTTTATTCTTTCTTTTTCTTTCTTTCTGTTTGAATGTCATATTTTGAAAGATCTGTCTTCAAGTTTAACATCCTTTCTTTTGCTTGGCCTAATTTGTTATTAAGGCTTTCACTTCAATTTTTATCTGACTTGTGTATCTTTATTTCTAAAATTTTTGTTTCTTTTTCAAAATCTCTCATTACTGAATTTCTCATTGATATCCTGCATTCACTTCCAGATTTTATTTACATGTTTATCAATATTTTCTTGAGCCTCACTGAGCTTTTGAAAAATCATTCTTTTGAATTCTTCAGGCATTTCACTGGCCTTAATTTCTTTGGAATCTGTTACTAGAGAATAATAATCTTTAGGAAGTGTCAAGTTACCTTTTTTCATGTTTCTTAAATGTCTCTGATAAGATTTGCAAATCCGGCAGAATGGATATTTCTACTGCATTTGGTGGTCTTGTCAGCACTGCAGTGTCAGATAAGATATGGGGGTGACTAATTCACGAGCTTATGGTGATACTTCAGTAGTTAAAGGAATGCTATTTCTCTGTGCTACTACTGTGGGCATACTCAACTTTAAGTGGGATCTTTGGCATCCTTTTTCCAGCTGTGCATTCATGGGGATATAAGAATGTCTATAGCTTTTCTCTCCTTGTTTCTTTTAATTGTAGTGCCTACCAGGGACTGAGTGGAAGTGGGTCACAGATATTGTTGGGTCAGATTCCTCTGAGGTATTTGGAACAAGGAAGAAGTGATAGTGAAACATGGCCAATATCAGACAAAATTCTCTCTAGAACTTCTTTGGCTATATGCTTTGGGAATAGGGCTACAGCTGGACCACATTATCACTGCTTGAGATTGCCCCAGTGTACTTTTATGGGTGGAGAAGCAGTGAAACTTAAGAGTTTTTACTTCATCTTGTTATCAATCAGCACTGTGTATGGTACTGAGAAGAGTGGCAAGAATTGCATGAGAATCGGCCCTCCATTCTGGCACTTGTGTGACACCCCATGTGACTGGAAGTGCCCTGCCCTCAGAGAGTGGGCCCACTGATTCCTTGGTTCTTCAGGATGGCACCTTTTTTCTAGTTCATTCTACAGTGCATGTTCTTTTCCATGTATTAGTCTCAGTGTGTTTGTGTGAAAATCATTCCACTAAGCTAGGGTGGTATCTGCTAAACTAGTGCAGTGGAATACCTATAGGGTTCCATAGATTGGAATACTCAGGGAGTTTTGACCTCTGAGCAATTTAAATTTAGACCATAGATCCATTTTTAAGGTGGCTCTTGGCTGCAGCAAGCTGAATGTTTGCTGGGAGATGAATGACTCTTGTACAGACCTACCTAGGTTGTAAGTCTGTGAAATTGTTCATTAGCTAGGCCTGCCATTATCTGTGCTGACAGAATTTCCTAGGACTTTCTCTTTGACCTTTTACCTCTGTGGAGGAGAGAATCACTGAGTTGTGCAGTTTGTATGGCAGGTGTTGGCATATTTTATTGCTCTTGCTGCGCTGTTGTCCTATGTCTCTAGATTTTACAAGGGTTTCATTTTTCTTCTGTTGAAGTGCAACATTCTCTGTGGTTATTTACTTCCTCATGCAGCTGCACATTATTGATTTGGTTTCTGTGGAGGAGCAGGTGAGTTCTGGGTGTCTCTGTTCAGCCATATTGATGATTTCCTGTTCCTTTAATCTTAACTATAAGTTTCTATGACATTGCATCCATTTTTACTGTACTGTGGACCACATATTCTTTACCATCATCTATGTTATTTGTTTTTTTTTTTCCTGCACTGTGTTTACTAAATGAATTATTATAATAAACTAACACGTTAAAAAGTTAAACTTCCCTTGTTTTAGAGCCATAGGAACTGTAATGGGTAACATGGATCAGAGTTTCTATTCTAATATGTCTGCGCTTTTTTCAGAATGATCCTGGGAAGTAGGAGGTACAAGTGCATTTTGATGGTTTCTGATACCCCCATTATTGTAAATCCTGTTTCTCAACAGTCAGAAGTGACTACTGCTCCTCCTTTTTATTATAGTGTATTTTTAAATTGAAGCATGAGGCATAAGGGCCACTTGATATTATTTGTATCCATTAATGAAGAGAGAAGAAAAAATGGTTGATTATGATCTTATAGTTGCTTTAACTTCATGGCTGATCTTGACTTTACTCTCTAATTGAAGCTCTGATGTAATGTTTTTGAAAGACATTTTCCTTAAATTCATATGGGGAAAATCAGGGAATTCTCTTGAGATGGGATTAGAGTTCTGGGAAACTACATAGCTCTCACTTCAGAGTTATCAATCAAATTGTGCATGTATTCATTAGTTTAACAATATTGGACACAATACTCTTTACAGTCCTTCATTTCTTAATTTGTAATCATACTATTTGTCCTAAGAGCTGTAGAAATAATGAAAATTAAATGAGATAGTATGTATTTTATTGTGGCTATTACATAGTAAATATATGGGGGTGACATCAGTTTGGAGCAAATAATTTTTTGCATAGTCATTCTCCCCCTCCTAATATAGCAGCAGAAAAGCTATCATCTTTCCAGTTCCTTGCCACCAGCAACAAACAGGCTGAGAAAGAATGCCATGGGCTCTGCATTGCTTTTTTTGTTAGGGGGTAAAAATAATGTTTCTATAAATAAATTACAAATTTAGACCTTATAATGGATATCCACTCTTCCCTTTTATTGAAGATTTCAAAAGGCACCACCTAAGGAAGAATATTGACCCTCAAATGCTTAAAATCTTTATACTTATAATATAAATAATAATAGTTCATATAAACAGTGGATGGTTTGAAATGCTACATGAAACTCAAAGAGAATAAGACTAAATCGAAAGCAAATCATTTTAAGTAGTCTAACACCTAAACTGGATATGTAATTAGTCCTTTTGAGGCAAGAAACATAGGTTAAATGTAAGAATTTTGCTATTTCTTTTAAGTAAATACTCGGTGATATGTGTCTTAAAAATCTGGAATGGTTTATGTGCAAGTGTTTTTGCTAAGAGCATAGATAGAATTGGAAGCATTTTTTAAGTGATGTATTTTACTCTCTTATTTTACAAATGATGAAGTCAAGAGTTCAAACAATCTGTCCTGGTTGGTGACAGAGATTAGACCTGAAATTGGTTCCCTGACTTCTAGAACAATATTGTTTCATGCCATTCTGTCTCTGTAATTTTGTTTTACAACATTTTCCATTTTCTTCTAAAAGTGGTTTTTATTTCATCCATAAAATATTGTCTATTAACTTTCATTTATTTTGTATAACAATACAAAGGATCTCTAAATTCAGAGATTTTCATTTAGTTGTTGAATAGACACATAAAATAGATTCAGCAGAAAAGGTATTTATTTATTTTAAGGATAGTACAGAATTAAGTTGCAAAGTGCTGAGATGTTACGTAGGCTCAGGAAAGAGTCTAGTGTAACCAGATGGAAAATAGTTTTAGATAAGGAGAGTTTAAATATTAAAGTAGAAAGACAAATGGTGTGCAAGTGATGACAGGAAAAGATATTGTAAATGAGTTGAATGAATGCTAAATTTCAGATTTTGAAGGGATCAGAATAGAGATAAAGTATATAAGCCAGAAGAAAATCATCTAAGAAGATGAATAAGCCAGTAGAGGTACTTTGAGTGAACCATATGGGCATGATAGACATTATTATATTCTTAAAGTCTGTGTCTTGTGCTGAATAATAAAGATGATAGAGTTGGGTGTCTTTTAGGGATGTAACCATGATAAGCTCATGCTTTCAGAGGTAATTCATATTACCTCTTTAAATGTATATTTAATTGTATATGTACTTTTCAGTAAGAATTGGGCTTGTTAATATGTAAGTAGATATGTTTCTTAAAGGTATGTATTAACATACATAAATGCCTCTATGATATTATGAAATGATAAAATAGTTTAAGTGAATGTAATTTGAACTTGATTCTCTCAATTTGAAAAGGACACTTTTTTGTTAAGTTTAACTACTACATATCTTTATTATATAATATGTCCAATTTACAAAGTATACTTACACATAATGCCTCAGTCATGAGTAAGATGTATTTGGTAATATAAATAGTGTAAACTGTAGAAAACAGTTATATTATTGGTCACTTTTTCATTGTTGGAACAAAATACCTGACACCACAACTTAAAGGAGGAGTCATTTATTTTGGCTTATGTTGTTTTCCCCATTTTATTGATATGTATAAGTGCAAAATTTAAGATTTACAATGACGTTTAGCATTTTGCACACCTATGTATCTTGTGAAGGTGACAAGTACTTTCCCACTTTCCTTTTGTCCCTCCTCCTTCCTACCCTTCCCTGGCTCCCCACCCTACTCCCCTGTTTCACTTTGTTTTTCATTTTAAGTTCCATGATATAGTTGTAGCTTATGGTTTTAAGTGGATTTAGTCTGTGGTTGCTTGGCTCCCAGGCAGAAAGAGTGTCACAGACAAGCATGGTGGAGGAAAGCTCATTTGGTGGCAGCCAAAAAATCAGAGAATGAAAGAACCAGAGATAAGAGTACACAATACACAGTCACAGTCACACATCCAGTGGCCCAACCCTCCAACTAGGGTCCTCTTCTAACTGCACATGAGCCTGTCAGTAGGTTAATACCCTAGTGAGTAAAAGGCCTTCCATGATTCAATCATCTTTCAAAAGCCACTTATCCAAACACATGAAACATTTACACATCATTTTAGGTTTGAATTTTAGCACTTACTATATATTATTTGGATGTAGGGGGATAATTGTGAAACTATGTGTTATTGAGAGATAAGTTGGAAGGGGCAGATGCTCGGGGTTTGACCTTAATTGTGTCAACTTGTTAAGACTAGGAGAAGGGTGCTCAGGGTAGAGCTTTCAGGTGTTTATTTTTGACTTGGGGCCAGGAAGTGAGGCATGGGCACCCACCCTGGAGTGAGAGAGCTGGCAGATTGAAGTAAAGAAAGGAAGAACTATTGTTACAGCTTCTTTCTGGGAAGGCAAGAGCCTTGCCTGACTCTCCAGACAGCAGCTTGCTCCCCTCTCACTTGGCTTCAGTCTGCATTGAGGTGAGCAGCTCCAGAACCTCTGCCATGTGCCTCTGCCTTAGGAATGGACTGTGGGAGACATTCTGAAAGTGTAAGCTAAAGTCTGTTTTCTTTTAATCTGTGGATGTTGGGTATTTTGTCCCAACAACAAGTAACTGAGACAATCTATCCTCAATTAAATGATTGTATATAATATTATCCACGTGGAAGTGCTCATTCTGTTTATCAACTTGAGGACTGCCACCTGGGAACTCCACCCGCACCAGTGATTCAAGTAGGACCAAACCCATGGCTCTTTTCTCACGTGAGCACTGCACCCAACATCCAGAGTGCCTCAGGCCTGTCCTGAGTTGGTTAACATTGTCAGCTCCTGACAAAAAACCGGGAAACTCCCTGTGGATAGCGCCACATGGGACCCACTACTGAGATCTCTTCTCTTAGCTCTTGCCCAGGGGACATGGAAAACCTGACTACTGGCTAGATTGGGCCTGAAGACTTGGGGCTGTGGCTGCGATGAGGTGAGGAGACTGGTCTCTCAAGTATTCTTCTCCCAGAGCCCTGTGACACCACTTTTCCTAGGCCTGTGGTGGTATAATTTTAGCTTCCACTCCATGAGTTCAGCATCGTTTGCCTCTTAAGTTTATGAAGTTTATTTATTTTTTTTCCGTTACGCTCTTACTAAAGAATCCTGACTCAGTTAAAAAAAATTGCATACAGTGAGGTGAATCCCAAAGGTGCTTGGTAAGAAAAGGGTAAGAATGGTAGTTGTTGAATTTTAAAAATAAATTTTAAACTGTGCCTAATTACTATGGAAAGTGGGGACAATAATTTCAAATACAGAGATAGTTATCTATTGCTTTTACATAATTTTACTTAAAGATTTTTTACCTCAAAATTTAGAAAACATTTGGTTATAAATTATCTTAAAATCTGAAAGAATAGTTTTTGAAGGAAAATAATATTTACATGCACAACTCATATTGGTGGTTATTTAATCATAGCATTGGGTTCAGTGAAGGAAATGAAAGAAGTGATCGCTAATCATAAAGGAGGTTAGAACTTATTAGTGAAGATGAAAATACCGTAATCCTTGAGTAATTCTGAATAAAAGCTAAACTGTAGTGTTAGTTTATAATATTAGCAAATATTTCAGGTAGCAGTGAGTGCATGACCTAAGATTTGAAAGATATATTTTATTTTTTTAAACGCTAAAAATTAGGATCTTATTTATTTGTCATTATATATAATTTTCTACTATTACATTTTAAAGATATTTTGAAAACAGGTGTTTTTAGTAGCTTCAATCATAAAACACTAGTAAAAAGGTTCTTGAGGTGTATAAACAAATAATTACCTCCTGAATACTAAATTCCGAGGGGATTTTGTTGTCATAGCTACAATAGAAACTAATGACATCAACTCTATATTGTTAAAAGAATTCTAACAGTATAATCTCTGTACATTACATATTGAGGTATAAGAACATTGTCCTTCTATTAATGATGAATATAAAAACAGATTGAATTCCAAGTTAATGAAAAATATTTTGTTTTCCTAATCATTTCATATACTCAAATGTATATCCAATATTACTAAGTAAAACCTTCATTTAAAGGTTTTTAACAAATCTGAAAGATTTTAAATTCACAACTAGACAAATATGTTTATATTATATTATAATGTAAAATTAAATTTACTCCCGTTATTGATAATTGTTATTGCTACAATGGACACATTTTTATGTTTACATTGTACCTAGACAACTTGCTATTTTCTTTTAAATCTAAAGTTTTTTAGTAGTTTATTTTGCTTCTCTCTTATGTTTGCTGTATCATTTCAATTTTTAATATTACTGTATTTGAATCTATAAAACAAAGTTTAAGAGTAAAAATATGTCATATTCTTTATATTAATGGGAATGATTATAGATTTTGCTATTCAGTTGTTTGTAATTTTTGTTATTGTTAACATTTATCATCTTTAGGTAGTTTTTTGTTTTAATTTTAATTTTTTAATACAGGGTCAAGATCTATAATCCAGTCTGGTTCTGAACTTACTCTGTACTCTAGCCTGGCCTTGAGCTCATGACAATTGTCCTGCTTCAGCCTTGAAGTGTGTGCTGAAATTATAGGCATGCACCACTAAGCCCAGATATTATGTGGTGCTGGGGAATCAAACTCTGAGCCTCAAGCTTCCTACGCAAGGGCTGTAATCACTGTGCTACACAGCCCCCAACCACTAGGTAGTTTTTTACTAGCCGTATTCCATATAAAATGTTTACTGTCAGCTGAATTTTATCAGGTGCCCTTTCAGATCATATTGATATAATTATGAGTATTCTTTAATTTGTTGATTTAATATCAATTCATATCCTAATGTATTGTAAAACTGTTCTTGTGCTAATTTAAATGAGATTAAGAGGTGAACTTTTTTGTTTAAATCTAACAGAGAAAGTGAAATAAATTTTATTTTCTTTTCCAAGCTAGAGGAAGAGAAAAGTGCTAATAATCTTTTTTTGTCTTTATATATAAAGCTCTTTGGTGTTTATATTTTCTGAAAAGGCTGTATCAATTTAAATAATGTCAGGGGAGCACATTATTGAGTAAAGTAGCCAATCAGAATTACAAACTCCTTAGAGACTAAAGATTACATTCACAACAGGTAGCAGCAATTTATTCAGCTGTTTGAGATTACCTTTCAGAATTAACATTTGTTATTCATAAACAAAGTTATTTATATGATGAAGAACATTATTCACTTTTCTATACTTTAATTAGATTTATTTTGTAAGCAGTTAGAAGTTAACAGACTTTGAAGACTGATGCCAGGAGGAACCAACATTAAGTAAAGGAAAATAGTGAGATAAGTTAGTAATATACTAACTTTATAGGATAGTAAGAAATATATATATATATATATATTTAACAACTATATTCACATTTCTTGAAGAAACTTCATCATTTACCATTATCATATTCAGGATTTTGCACCGATATTTATATATTTTTTCATAATGCTTAAAACATCCTGTTATTATATATACTGTACTATGTGATGAACTTCTTACAAAATCATTTTCACACCTAAATAGAGAACAAAAGAGGTTGTCCTATTTTCTGCTCTTCTACCGAAAAAACAAGTGGTTAGCTTTTATGTCATTGTGGATTATTTATACTTTATTTAAGTGTGCTTCTCTCTTATGTTTTTATTCTGTTAATATTTAACATATTAAAGGACGATATAGGCAATTGGAAGAAGGGCTTGCTGAGTGTGAGGAAAGACCAGAGAAACGAAGTAAATAAGATGAAAAATATTTAACCTCAAGGAACAAAACCACTTGTGTAGCAAATGTTGTGGTAAAAAATAACAAATTTAGAGTTTACTAATAATAAAATGTAAACAATTATGATTTAATAGGATGATAAGGATATTGTAAGTACATTTGTATCTGTAATAAGGGTGACTGAAAATTTTTAATAAAATTTAGTAAGTACCAATATAGAATGTTACCATGAGACACATTATCTAAAAATACCAAAATAAATAGCAAACGAAAATAAAAGGTGATTGAATCTGGGAAGTTGGAAATTAGAAAGAGAAGGGATAGATAACTTTTAATTATCACATATCCTCTAGAATTATCTGATTTATTAGGCAATGTGAATGATTGTAATAAGAATAAAGCTAAAATGAATAAGAAGGTAGGTTTTAAATTTTAAAAATTGATGTTAATATTTCATTACTATTTAATACTTCCAAATATATTATAAAATATGAATGGATTAGTACTTTATTCATCTTTAATTTTAACATGACCACCTTTTGAGTCTTTGAACATGATGGTTTTTCATTCTTTTAAGAGATTTATATAATTCAGTTTGAGCATAGTATCAATGAACAATGGTATTTATATGAGCAAATAGTTTGCCACACTTGTGTCTTTACAATAGATTTACTTTTTTTGTTGTCAAAATGTGATAGAGTTTCATAGGAACTTGTTGTTTCTATTACTACTCTGCCATTTCATGGTATCATATTCCTCTTAGACTTTTCTTTCAACTATGAGAGGAAGAAATTATTCAGCAATACTTTTCAATGATCTAAGAGAATCTCATATTTGGGAGTAGCTATGGACATACACATAGAGTCCTTTAAAAATACAACATTCGAGTGATTTGATTATTAAAACCACATATCAATTGTGAAGATTTTCTTACTAAGGAGGGGTATTTCACAGGTTTCATTGGTTTTTATTTGCAAAAGTGGCAATATGTTTTATCTATCTGGCTGTCTTTTCCTATGGAGAAATAACCTACATGTTTTATCTCAAATTACATAGATTCATGAGTTTCTATACAAATTTTTATTTATAATTCACTTCTAATTTCTGGGTTCAGGATCTGGAGTGAGTCTTCTTACTCCACTTTTCTTTTTTTGTACTCAAAGTGTAAGAACATTTTATAAACCAAACTAGACAAGTGAGATAATATCACAGAAGACAAATATTATTTAATCATAGCTATTTATGAGATAATTTTTTATCCAGAAGATATTTAAATAAAACACTTTTTGTGTATTGTCAAAGTTATATCTTTTGTTACATACAGATATGTTAAGTTCTTGATACTCCATAGCTATGAAATCAGTTCTGAATTGCTTATGCTTGGACAGCCTCATAAAAGAGAGACAGACTTTTATATTGGTTAACTTACGGTTGTTGTGAGCTGTTACAACAGCCTATCTTAAATCAGATCCCAATCATTCGTTTCTAGAAGGAAGTAAATATGTATTATATAACCAAATTCACTCACAATCAGTCTGAAAAATGAAAGAAGTAAATTTGATTTTTGAGTCTATAGGATCTCAGCTTTCTAACATATTTTTGATTCAGGCACATACAGAAATAACTGATACGTTAAAACTGTCATATCTGTATTTGAATATAGAACTCTTTAAGCATTGAACCAGGCTTTGCCTGATTATGCAAATGTAACCATGGGAAATTAGAAGGTACAGGAAAAAGTAACACCTATATGTCACAGAAGATATATACAAAACCCAGTTGCCTTTGTAGGACTGCGTCTAATTCTTAGTAACACTGACGGTGATAATTGATCCAGGCAGTTTGCTCAGCTGAGCCTTTAGAGTACAGTTCATTTGCTCCACTCTCTCTGAACTCTGGGACTGACTGGCTATGTGTAACTTTCACATAATTCTCAATCTTTTTGCCATCATTTTATTAACCTCTGCCACAAATGTAGACCTGTTACTAGACTCAATAGTGATAGGATAACTTGATAACTTGTAATGGGATAATTTTTCTCAATAGAAAATTAGCTATCCTTTGTGTCCTTTCAGTGTGGGGGAGGAATGCTTCTACCCAACTGGAAAAGTGCACATATGACTGGCAGATATTTATAGCCCCTTACACAGGGGAGTTCAGTGAAATCCGCAGTCAGGGTCTCAAATAGAGCTCCTCTAACATTCTGTATTTGATGGGGCACTTTGGGCCCTTGGAGGGGATTGTTCTGGGCACCTACCTCATAGTGGTTGTATGTTGTCTTGGCTATGCTGGACATCTAGGGATGTAAAAGTGTCAGTCCAGTGTGGATTTTGATAGGTCTGTGGGACTGGTAACCTGGTGTTTTTATGAGATGTTGTAGCTGCTCAGTCAGTCCTACTGGGATTTATTTTGTTTTCCTTTTAGGCCCTCTTTTTCTTGAGCTTGGGAACAAGGGTATAGAGCTAGGTTATTTGCCTTGCATTATGGCCCATGGTGTTTTACTTCTTGGGCACACTGTTTTGTTTTGTTTTGTTTTGTTTTGTTTTGTTTTTCAATCGTTGTTGCCTGTATTGGACTTTGCGTCTTGCACCCTTTAGGTGTGCTCTGTTTTTCCCTTTGTAAGAGAGCTTACCTCACTTTCTCAATCTGGGAGTGGGCTTTGTCATATTTGGGTCCCTCTTTAGTCTTTTTGGAGGGGAATGTTGCTGTTGGGATTTTACCTTATTACTGCCAAGTTTTGCTTTTTTTTTTTCTTTTGGAAAATGGCTGCTGCATTCTCTTTTGCTTTGGGCTATAGCTAGTTTTATCCTGGGGCTTGTAGTCAAGATTATGCCTGGGGACAGCTGCTCAAGAAGTGCCTGCTTCTGTAACATTTATCAGCATGGAATTAAGGCTGTTATTACATTCCTTCAGCATTTGTTCTGTTAGAACTTTATCCTGTCCTCCCAAGATTTGTTGACAGGCAGGTGGTTTTGGATTTTTAATTTATCATATGCCTCCCTTGGTTTAGTGTTCAACTGGAATAAGGCTTTTGCCTCTGCATGCAGGGCAGTTAAGAATATTCACTCCATATGCCTTGCGATAAAGACCCCCTGCCCCCAGCTGCCTCTGGGCTGAGTTGATGCTTCCTTGGGAGACATAAAAACCAAGGTCATGGCCAATTTGAAACTTTTTCCTGGAGACTTTGTAACCAGCTTCCCACTAAAGAGGTTTATATTTTATATTTTATTTTATTTTGTTTTTTAATGTATTGGACTGTACTGATTTTAGTCTCCAGATTTTCCTTAATGGCATCTGAAAGAGTTCGCATTTTCTGCTAGGAGGCTGACTGCCAATGAGATTTTCTTGGCATTTTGCACAGGAGATGTACAGGGTTAGGACTTAAAGGAGTCTTGTGCATTTTCATGGACAGGGTATTTCCTGGGGTGTGGGCAGCTTCTGCTGGGGCATCTTGAGGAATGTGGGTATAGGTGCAGGTGCTAGCGAAGGGTACAGAGGTGCATATAGGGAGTTTTCTTAAATACTATAGATAAAATGGGACTTCTCGGTCTCTGATCTGCACTTTGGGCTGTCATTCAAGCCATCCTAACCTAATAGTTTTCCTCTAGACAGACTCTCAGCAAGCATGGTCAAGAGGGGACAATGTTTTGCAAGCAGTCAATATTGGGAAATTCTTAGGGTCTCCCACAACAACTTGAAACATTTTTCTAATTACTTTCTTATTTAAGGACCCCTCAGGGTAGACAGCCCACCTTGAGCAAAGGCTACTCTATTTTACAGAAAGGTTGGAGTTTTCCAGAAGTTAACTTTATACCATATTTTTTGAATATTCCTTTTTGAAGTTTTTGATCATATAGTCTGAAACAGTTGGCTTAGGCTTACAATTAGTTTCTCCCTTATTCCTTCCTAAAGCAGAATCATGAGAACAGACAAGGGTAGGGTGCCTCCAACAGAGAGGAGAACAGTCATGTCCTCCTGGTCACATCCCTTGAGGGAACGTAGGCTCATCTTGGTTAAGGTGAACCCAAATAATCCCTGGGTCTGGCCAGTCTCTGATATAGAAGGCGAATCACCATTATGCTGTATGATGTTGCCACAGATGTGCAGGTTAAGGACCACTTGGACTCTGCAGCCTCACAGGCCATGAAGCCACAAATAATTTTCACATTTACATATTTAGTCACATAAGAGTTTAAGTAGTTCTTCCTGCCTTTAGGATGCCCCTACACTGATGGCTGTCTCCTTTTTGGGGAGGCCTCTAAACTGTTAATTGCTGGAGGCCACTGGAAGTGATTAGGTTCTCCTTTTGTCTGTAGATCGCCCTTGCTTTGTCAGAGTTCTGGGACCTTACCTTATCCTGAACTCCTTGTAGGGAGTTGGTCCATCTGCTTGTGGAGTCCAATGGCTCAGTTGGAGGCTTGGGGTCATGGTGGCCTCTGGTAGAAAGTGGACCTGAAGAAGGTTGGGTGGCACACTGCCTCATTCCATCCTGGAGCAGCCACACCCTAGCAACCAGTCTGTTACCTTAGTGGCGAAAGGGCCAGCACAGTTGTCACTTCCCAGCTAACGAACCAGAGTATGTTAAGTTGCTGGGCAATGACACTTAAATTTACATTCTAGAGTTACAAAGTAATATCAGAGTGAGCAGGTATGCTTTGTTTTGTTACTGGAGAGGCCTTTCTATATGCCTTCACTGATAAGGCCATGCTGCTACATTTTATATTTCTGGTAGGAGCAAGTCTAGACCCCTACCATACCCTCTGTGACTTACCTCCTCTGATCAGGCCCCCACTTGCTAAGAGGACACAAGTGTGAACTCATCAGTGATAAGTATAACGTGCCCATAAGCCAGACAACCCTACTTCTGAACATGTGAGATTTTTTGGAGGACATTGTATATTTAAACTATAATGTCTTCTCTGAGACTCTAGGTAATTCTTATTGTGAGCATTTGTAAAAAAATCATAAAGGCAGTTAAATACTTTCAGTTTATAATGGCACAGGATAAACATTCCCATTACAAAAAGGAAGAATAGAAAACAGAAAGCAATAGGATTAAAGCAAGACTGGAACCCAGCAGGCCAAAAGTTAAATGCTGTGGTTCTGTATCTAGCTCTGGGTCATGTGGAGGTGTGAGCTCTCAGGGTTTGGGCAGCTCCACCTATATGGCCCTACTGGTTACTGTCCATATGGTCTCTCTTTTGGACTGGCTTTGCTCACTGCTTGTGGATTGCCTTGGCAGTTGTCCCATGTTCCTGGCATTTATGAATATCCACTGCATCTTTAGTTTTACTCTCATAATTTCAGGCATCACCCTTTCATTGTCTAGCCTGTCAGGCTTTCCTTTACATTCTGGGTGGAAACTTCCATGACCACATGACTCCTGTACTCTGGGTGCCTGATGAACCACTACTGTGTGAATGAAATAGTATGGCCCCTCTGTACCATAGCTGTAGTGGCCTCTGAGTGCCTCAAAGGCTAAACTTGGGGGTGCTCTTTTGTAAGATGACTGAACCCTGGGGCTGTCTTCTAAAAGCAGCCTTTCAATGGGTTTACCCTTCTACATCCTCGAGCCTGTGATATGTGGGGTCTGGCCATTTCATGAGTTGCCCTCAAGTTATCTTTTCTGTTTTTTCAATACAAATTATTTGCCTGTTTAAAAATGATTTTGATCTTTTTCTAGTAGAGCTGCTAAAGTTTCATATCTTTCGGCTTGCTTTTTGTTCCTGATTCTCACCATAGGTCCGGCTAAGTGCGACCAAATGTACCCATTCCTAAATATGAATGTTGGGCTGCCTTAAAATTTTCTCTGCAAGATTAATTAGTCTGAGACCTTTAAATTCAGCCTTACATAATCTCAGGACATGGACATAACAGCCAAATTCCTTGGCAGAATGAAACAAGCATGGCCTCTAGTCAGCTTTCCAATAGAATCCTGTCTTCTCTATGAAACCTCACAAGCCTTTCTTTTCTATCAGTAGTCTAGTTTTCTTCACTTTCACCAGAATCTCTCGTCAATCTTCACTAATGGAATCTATGGCTTTCCTAGATAGCATCCCCAAAACTTTTCGAAGTCCTCCTTTAAACCACTTCCAAAAGCTTCTGAATTATATGGCCAGGTATAGTCACAGAAATGTCCCTTCTTCTTCGCATGAATTCTTTGTATTGACACTTTTCCTATTGCTGAAACAAAATACCTGACAATCATGAATTAAAGAAGGAAAAAATTGTTTGTCTTTCTCTTTGAGAGAATTCAGTCCATGGTAAGCTATGTCCAGGGCAGAAACTACAAGGCAAGTGTGTGAGAGAGGAGAGCTTCTCAACCTATAGCACTCAAGAAACAGATTAACATTTATCTATGAACTCATCAATGAACATAACACCTCACTCATGCAATTACCTTTTGAAAACCCCACCTCTGAATACATAAAAACGTTTGAGAGATATTTTGGATCCAAACCATAACAATGTAACTACCATCTCATATTCTATGATGACTCTTCCAAATCCTGCCATTGCATTTATTTTTCAACCAGTAAGGAGGTGAGGAGAACAAAGAGTATTTACCTTAACTATTAACAGTAGATATCATTTCTGCTCTCACACCTGTATTCAGAATCTAGTATAGGTTGCAGTGAAAGGTAGGAAATACAGTATTTAACTGGTTTGCTGTATGTTGAATTTACAGAGGGAACAATGGGCAGCTCTCCCAGGTGGTTTTTGGGATATCACAGGTGTGCTGAATTGAATGAAGGCATAATAGGCGGCTATTACAGGTGGTTGTGAAATGTTGATTGTAGAGTATTCAACCACATCTAACGTAAATTCTGTTTGAGCTCATTGTACTATGCTCAGTTCTCTCTGGCTCTTCTGTAGGTTTGTGTATTTTTCCTCTAAGGGTAGCAATTTCCTAAAGTCATGGTAGTACTACTAAGGTACTATGACTAATCCGTAAATATATTTATAACTCATTCTTTTGTATATTTCTTTTCTTCAAATATCCAGAGAGATTTGCATAATTGTTCATATAACTGGCTACTTCAGCTTATACATTGTAATATTTTTAAGGTAGAGTAATAAAAGAGAAAACAGGTGAAGCAAAATACCATTAAAAAGTTAGATACTTAATTTTTCATTTTTCTGTTGTTAATGACTAGCTTTGTTGCCATTGTCTTTAACGAATTGAATATACTCTATATATTTCAATAACTTTTTGATTCTAAAATTGAGAATATTTTTTTCCTTGACAGTTGACTCTGTTCGACATTTTTTCTTGCTCTAATTATCCTTTCCCCCCATTTTATTAATATGTATAAGTGCAAAATTTAAGGTTTACAATAAAGTTGAGCGTTTTGTACACATATGTATCTTGTCAAGGTGACAAGGACTTTCCCACTCTCCTTTTGTCCCTCCCCCTACCAATCCTTCCCTCCCTCCTCAGCCTACCCCCCTGGTTCACTTTGTTTTTCGTTTTAAGTTCCATGAGATAGTTGTGATCTGGGTTTCTCATATCAGAGAGACCATTCGATGTTTCACCTTCTGCTTCTGACTCACTTCACTAAGCATGATGTTCTCAAGTTTCTTCCATTTGCCTGCAAAAGCCTCCACGCTGTTGGACTTTATAGATGCACAGTATTCCATTGTGTATAAATAAGACAGTTTGTGTATCCATTGGTCTGTTAATGGGTATTTTGGTGACTTTTATATTTTAGCTATTGTTAGTTGTGCTGCTATGAACGTGGATATACATATATCTCTGTTGTGTGTTGTTTTGGCCTCTTTTGGATATATTCCCAGGAGGGTTGTTGCTGGATCAAAGGGGATATTTATTTCTAGTCTTTTGAGAGATCTCCATACTGCTTTTCAGAGTAGTTGTACGAATTTACATTCCCACCAGCAGTGCAGGAAGATTCTTTTCTCCCCACAGCCTCACCAGCACTGATTACTATTTCACTTGTTGATATAGGCCATTCTCTCTGGAGTGAGATGGTATCTTAGCATTGTTTTGATTTGCATTTCTCTTATGGCTAGAGATATTGAACATCTTTTCATGTATCTATTGGCAATTTGTATTTCTTCCTGAGTGAACTACCTCTTCATTACATTTAACCACCTTTCAATAGGATCCTTTATTTTGGTTGGCTTACTTTTCTTCAAGCTCCCTGTATATTCTAGTTAGTTATGAGCTTCCTATTTGAGTTGTTGGTGGTGAGTATTTTTTCCCAGTCTATTAGTTCTCTTTTTACAATGTTAATAGTTTCCTTTGCTGTACAGAAATTTTT
This sequence comes from Ctenodactylus gundi, assembly GCA_004027205.1. Taxonomy (NCBI): domain Eukaryota; kingdom Metazoa; phylum Chordata; class Mammalia; order Rodentia; family Ctenodactylidae; genus Ctenodactylus; species Ctenodactylus gundi. Next base: position 141,260 of record PVKB01001114.1, read on the forward strand.
AATTTGTCAAAATCCCATTTGTTAATAATAGGGATAATTTCTTTTGCTCTTGGTGTCTTGTCAAGGAAGTTTTTGCCTACCCCTGTGTTTTTTAGATATTTGCCTAATTTGTCTTCTAGGAGGTTCAGTGTTTCACTTGTCATGTCTAGGTCTTTGATCCACTTTGATTTGATTTTGGTGCATTGTGATAGGTGTGTGACTAGATTCATTCTTCTGCATGTGGATGACCAGTTTTCCCAGCACCATTTGTTGAACAAGCTGTCCTTTTTCCATTGTATGCATTTGGCCCCTTTGTTGAAGATTAAATAATTAAGGGTATTTGGGTTTGTCTGTGTGTCTTCTGTTCCACTGGTCTGTCTGTTTTTGTGCCAGTACCAAATTATTTTTACAACTATTGCTTTATGGTACAGCCTGTTGTCTGGAACTGTAATGCCTCCTGCCTTGGTCTTGTTGTTGCTCAGGATTGCTTTGGCTATTCTTGGTCTCTTTTGGTTCCATATGGATTTAAGAATTGTTGTTTCAAGTTCTTTGAAGAAACCTGTAGGTATTTTGATAGGAATTGCATTGAATCTGTATATCAGTTTAGGCAGTATAGTCATTTTGACTATATTTATTTTGCCTATCCAAGAGCAGGGGATGCCTTTCCATTTCCTAATGTCTCCTAGAACTTCTTTCTTCAATGTAGTTGTGTAGTTTTCTTTATATAGGTTCTTCACTTCCTTGGTTAGGTATACTCCAAGTTATTTATTTTTTTTGCTGAGCTATTAAGAATGGAATTGCGGCTTCTGGTCAAGATGGTGGCTTAGTAACAGCACTGCACAAAGTCTCCTCATCAACTCACTTAAAAAGTCAAGAAGATAATTAGAAAAAGCGTGTTTGGTGTAGGTGGGAAAGAGAGGCGCATTCCCAGAAACTGAAAGGCGACCAGCAGGAGGCCAGAAACTCCGAAGGATCATCAAAACCAGAGGAGGGGGAAAAATAAATCCCTGCAGTCCAGTAAGCCTCCGTGGCCGGCAGCAAAGGGCAGGCAGCGGCGGAGGCGGACTGGAGGAAGGCTTGCAGGGACCTGAACATCTGACTGAATGGAGCTGGAGAGGACGGAGCACACAACAACGGGAGAAGAGGCTGTGGGCAGGTCAGAAGCAGCTGACTCCACGCAGCCCGTACTGCCAGCACCCACAGATCACAAACAACGTCCGGAGGCCAGATCTCAGCCCGAGGTAAGCACAGACATGGACTAATCGGAATCATTGGCTGCGGGTGGCCTCAGCAGCACCAACCTGCGGGTGTTTGTACTATAAACACAGTGTGTGCTCGCCTTAGAAAAGATCCCACAGTCCCAGATCAGAAGAGGGACTCAACAGCCTTCACAGGCAGTGACATCAGCAGGAGCCATTCACTTTTCCTGCGCACCAGAGACAGTCAGAGGTAGCAGTACCATGGAGAAATGTGGTAACAAATCTTATACAAAAAGATCTGATTCCCCAGGTGAGGGTTCAAGGAGTGCTGAAATTGCAGAACCCAAAGAAAAGGACAAAAATGATGGTAACCTCTGGGCCAGATAGTCAGTGAATTAAAGCAGGAATTAAAGGTGGAGTTAAACCGGAAAGCAAAGAAGGAAATAAATCAGACAGCGCGAGAACTACAAGAACACTTAGCTAAGCATAAAGCAAGCTTTAAAAAGGAATTAGAGGAGACTAAAGAAGAATTGGGGAAGCGCAGGCACACATCTCCTACAAAAAGACCTGAAACCCCAACAGATGAAGTCAGGGTAAATAAAGATGAATATGACAAAAATGATGGCAACTTCTGGGCTCAGAAATTCAGTGAATTAAAATGGGAATTAAAGCAGGAAATAAAACAGACAGCAGAAGAGCTACACCAATACATAGATAAGCAAAAAGCAAGTCTTGAGAAGGAACTAGAGGAGATCAGAGAAGAAATATACCAGAAGATAATGAAGACAAAGAAGAAATCAGAGATGAACACAACAGAGAGATAGAAAAATTGAATGCCGATATTCAGGAAATGAAAAGCACTCAGGTAATAAATAGCAACCACTTTAAACAACTTCAGAATAGTATGTCAGACCTAGAAAATAAAGTGAGTAAGCTGCAACATACAGGCCATGAAGACTACAAAGTAAATAAAGAAAGCAAGTCATTACAATGGCTGATGGATAATTCAAGGAGAAATAACCTCAGAATTATGGGAATCGAGGAGAAAACTGAGGACAAAACAAAAGGCTTAAAGGACATGTTTAATGAAATAATGGAAGAAAATTTCCCAAATCTAAGAAGAGAAATGAACATGAAACTTTTGCAGACATATAGAACACCAAACAACTTTGATCAGAAGAGACTCTCATCACAACACTTCATAATTAAAATTCTAGAAACCCAACACAAAGAGAAAATACTAAAAGTCGTAAGAGAAAAACAGAAGGTGACCTACAAAGATAAACCCATCAGGATAATGGCAGATTTTTCAATCCAAACTCTAAAAGCAAGAAAAGCGTGGAACAATATCATCCAAGCACTGAAAAAACATAAGTGCCAGCCAAGACTGCTATATCCAGCAAAATTATCTTTTAACTTAAAGGGAGAACTTAAAACTTTCCATGACAGAGATAGCTTAAAGGAATTTGTAGCTACTGAGCCAGTGTTGCAGAAAATACTTAAAGGAAACTTGGACAGTGAAAGGGAGACCAGTGACACCAATGACCCCAGAGAAAAAGTGACAACAACTAGAGGAGAAGGAGCTGAGAAAAAAGTAGGTTAGTAATCAGTGAAATATGAGTAAATAAGATATGAAAGTTAGGAAATTAAGAAATAACTAGATTTGCCTTCATGTCTGTCACTTTAAGTATATATATATGTGGTATAGATTTAAGTTCATTGAATGTAGCAATATGATATGGTTTTAACTTTGTTTTGTTGTAGCAATTCACTTATTAGGTCACTAATGAAAGTTTGTCCTAAGAAAACTGATGTAAACATAACCTTGTGAATGTACAAATATACACCTTCCAGTATTCAGATAAGGCAATTGAAATTTATTTATTATTGTTTTATTCTTTCCCAAATTAACTATCCTTTTGAACTACATGCTCATAATTATTTTCTAGTGTGAACTGGTGGGTAAGGCCAGGTTTAACATTAGCAACAAAGATGTAGGAAAATATGGAAAAAAAAAACTTTTGGTGAATATCCCAATGAAGGGATTGGTTGGATTCAAAGAGGAGATATCAAGGTTTGAGTACTGTGAACCCATTAGAGGAATAGGAAGCTGGGGTAGAGTGGTGACTTGAGTGCAATGACTTAGGCGTGGAAGATTAATATGTTAAACACCGTATGGTTTCTCGGACTTTGAAAACCCAGAACACAGACATTCTTTGGAACCATATGAAGTGATAGCCGGAGCCGGGGGAGGGGACAAGGAGTGGGTGGGAGGGTAGAAGATGGGAAGGGATTGTGAAGTCGATGTGATACATAGATGTACGAAATACCCAAATTCATTGTTAATACTATGTATTACATTACATTTGTATATTAATAAAAATAGTGGGGAAAATTTTTTAAAAAGAATGGAATTGCTTTTCTGATTTCTTGCTCAATAAGTTCATTGTTAGTCTAGAGAAAAGCTGTTGATTTTTTAGTGTTAATTTTGTAGCCTGTTACTTGGCTAAATTTTTTAATTATTTCCAGGAGTTTCATAGTGGAGTCTTTAGGGTCTTCCTTGTAGATAATCATATCATCTGCAAATAAGGAAAGTTTGATCTTCCCTTTTCCAATGCAGATTCCCTTTATTTCATTTTCTTGTCTGATTGCTATGGCAATTGTTTCAAGGACTATGTTGAATAAAAATGGTGAGAGTGGGCAGCCTTGTCTTGTGCCTGATTTGAGAGGGAATGATTTCAATTTTTCTCCATTTACTATGATATTTGCAGTAGGCTTAGCATGTATGGCTTCTATGAGTTTTAGGTAGGGCCCTTCTATACCTATTTTTCTCAGTGTTTTTATCATGAAGATGTGCTGGATTTTGTCAAAGGCTTTTTCTGCATCAATAGAGATGATCATGTGGTTTTTGTTTTCACTTTTGTTGATTTGGTGTACTACATTGATTGATTTACATATGTTGGACCAATCGTGCATCTCAGGGATGAAGCCCACTTGATCCTGGTGTGTGATCTTTTTGGTTACTAGTGGGATACAGTTTGCCAGATTCTTATGGGGGATTTTTGCATCTATATTCATTAAGGATATTGATCTATAATTTTTCTTCCTTGTTAAGTCTTTGTCTGGTTTTGAGACTAGTATGGTGCTAGCCTCAAGAAATGAGGGTGATAGTATTCCTTCACTTTCTATTTTATGAAATAGTTTGAGGAGGATTGGAGTTAGTTCTTCCCTAAAGTACTGAAAAAATTCTGCTGTGAGTCCATCTGGGCCTGGACTTTTATTTGCAGGTAGAGCTTTTATTACTGCTTCAATTTCTGTGTGTGTGATAGGGTTATTCAAGATTTTTATATCTTCCTCATTTAAGTTTGATATTTCATATGTATCTAGGAAGTCATCCATTTCTTCCCAGTTCTCAAATTTGTTAGAATATAGGTGTTCAAAGTAATTTATTATAATATTCTGAATTTCTGCATGGTCTGTTGTAATTTCACCCTTTTTATTTCTAAGTGTGCTAATCTGTGCCTTTTCTTTCCTTTTCTTGATGAAGTTAGCAAAAGGTTTGTCAGTTTTGTTAATTCTTCCGAAGAACCAGCTCTTTGACTCATTAATCATTTTATTGTCTTTTTAATTTCAATCTCATTTATTTCAGATCTGATCTTTATAATTTCTTCTCTTTTACTGCCTTTTGGGTTAAGTTGTTCTTGTTTCTCTAGGTCATTAGCGAATTTATTTGTGACTGTTCTGTTCTTTTGATGTGTGCATTTATAGCTATGAGTTTTCCTCTAAGGACTGCTTTCATTGTGTCCCACAGATTTTGAAATGATGTACTTCCATCATCATTTAACTCTATGAAGTTTTTGATTTCTTCCGTGATCCATTGTTTGAGCAGTAGTAAGTTGTCAAGTCTCCATGTATTTGTGTATTTTCTTCTGTTTTCTCCTGTTAAGTTCCAGTTTTATTCCACTATGGTCTGAGAGTATGCATTGAATCATTTCTATCCTTTTCTACTTGTTTAAGCATGATTTATGTCCTAGGATGTGGTGTATTTTAGAAAATGTTCCATGTGCTGCTTAGAAGAATGTGTAGTCAGTTGATGTTGGGTGGAAGACTCAGTAAACGTCTGTCTTGTGCAAGTTTTGTATAGTGTCTTTCATCAGTTGTATATCTTTGTGGATTTTTTTTGTCTGGTTGATCTATCTATTTGTGATAGTGAGGTATTAAAATCCTCTACTATAATTGTATTGGGGCCTATGTCTCCTTTCAGATCTAGTAATTTTTGATTTACATAATTGGGTACTTTAGAGTTGGGGGCCATATATATTGATAATTGTGATTTCTTCCTGTTCTAGTGTTCCTTTAACCAGTAGTGGCCATCTTTGGCCATCTTTATCGTCTCTCTTTACCTGTTTTCTCTTGAAATCTGATGAGTCTACCCCTGCTTATTTTCTTGGACCTGTTGCGTGAAATATTGAAGTCCTTCTTTTTATGTTCAGCATGTGCATTTCCTTGTGGGTGAATTGTGTCTCTTGCAAGGCAGCAAATTGTGACTTTCTGCTTTCTGATGCAGTCAGTTAGTCTATGTCTTTTGATAGGTAAGTTGAGGCTGTTCACGTTTAGGGTAATTATTGAGGTATGTTTGGTGTGTCCTGCTATTTTAGTTTTTCCACGTTGTTTACTGGCTTTACTTTTTTTCAGCTCATTCTCCTCTTGCTCTTGTCTTTTTTTCTCTGGGGTCACTTGTGTCGTTGGCCTCTCTTTCGCTATCCAAGTGTCCTTTGAGAATTCTCTGCAGTGATGGCTTAGTGGCTGCAAGTTTTTTAAGCCTTCTATATCATGGGAAATTTTAATTTCTCCCTCTAGTTTAAAAGATAGTTTTGCTGTATATAGTAGTCTTGGTTGGAATTTGTGTTCTTTTAGTGTTTGAATGACATTGCTTCATGATCTCCTGGCTTTTAGAGTCTGGATTGAGAAATCTGCAGTTATCCTGATGGGCTTATCTTTGTAGGTCACCTTCTGCTTTTCTCTTACCGTTTTCAGTATTCTCTCTTTGTGTTTGGTTTCTAGTACTCTAATTATGATGTGTTGTGATGAGGCTCTCTTCTGATCCGTATTGTTTGGTGTTCTGTATGCCTGCAGTAGTTCAGTGTTCATTTCACTTCTCAGATTTGGGAAATTTTCTTCCATAATTTCCTTGAATATGACTTTTAAGCCTTTTGTCCTCAGTATTTTCTTGGACTCTGAGGTTGCTTGAATTCTGAGGTTGTTTCTCTTTGAATCATGTATCAGTCATTGTAATGATTCACTCTCTTCTTTTTTACTTGTGTTCTTTATGGTCTTTCTGTTCCTGCTCCATCATTTTGTCTTCTAGGTCTGATAATCTATTTTCAAATTGTTCTATATCATTGCTTATTTTGACCTGTGTTTTTTTCCATTTCTAAGATATCTGCATTTGTTTTTCTATGTCTCTGTTGTGTTCTTCTCTCATTTCTTGTATTGCCTTCATTATCTTCTGGTTCATTTCTTCTTTGATCTCCTCTACTTGCTTCTCAGATCAACGTGGCTCTATGCGGTACTGGCAAAGCCCAGTCTCTTCGCGGGCCTTCGCTGGGAAGGGTGGCAGGGAAGGTGGTGGGCAGTCACAGTGGTCCATTCGGAAGAGGCTTTGCCCAGTGATAGCAAAGCCCAATGTCTGCACTGGCCTCTGCTGTGATGGTGAGCGGGGAAGATGGCAAGGAGACCTACTGCCGAGCCCAGGTTCCACCGTATGTCTCTGCTTCTAAGGGTGGCAGGGAAGATGTCTGGGAGGCCTATCAGTCTCCTCTGGAGCAGCCCTGCCTGATGCTAGCTGAGCCCAGGTTCTGCTGCTGGCCTCTGAGGTGAGGGGTGGCAGGAAGATATCGGGAGGCCTACCAGTCTTCTGTGGAAGTAGCCCTGCCTGGTGCTACCTGAGCCCAGGTTCTGCTGCAGGCCCCTGAGGCTAGGTGCAGAGGGAAAAACTCTAATTGTCTTTTAAAACTAGATCTTTATAATTTTAGTTAGATGTTTTTGATTCTGTCAAAATCTGCTCAATATTGCTATCCAACACAAATTTTTAGTGAATATTTTCTGATGATACCATTTATATTCTTGAGAAAAAATTCTTTTCTTTCAAATTGTGATGTGTTTCAGTTGCCAAGCAATTCACTTGTGTAAAGTCAACATTTTATTTTGGTTTTAAGGGCACTGGAGTTTGGACTGTGAGCCTCATAGAAGCCATATAATCATTCTACCACTGAGCTACCTCTTCAGTCCTAAAAGTATACATTTAAATGGTATTTAATATATCTATTGACTTGTATAGAAACAACCATAATCACTTTTAGAACATTGTCTTCCCATACAGGAACCTTATATCACATAGCAGCCAATTCCTGTACCCTCAACCTGTATCATTAGGCAACCAATAATATAAATTCTGATTCTATAGACTTTTCTATTCCATATATTTTACAAAAATGGAGTTATATATATAAGTAGTTTATTCCAATAGAATGAGATTTTCAAGATTCATCCATAATGTAGTATGTATCAGTTCTCCATTCCTTTTTTATTTTATAATACTTTATTGTGTGGATATGTTATATTTTATTTATCTATCTGCTGTTGAACATTATAGTAGTTCTTTAGCTATTAATATTTGTATACATGTTTCATGTAAATTTGTATTTTCTTTACTTTTTTTCACCAAAGAGCAGAATTACTAGTCCTATGGTAACTGTCTTAGTCACTTTTCTGTTGCTGGGATGAAATAACTGAAACCCATATTTTAAGGGATGAAAAATATATTTTAGCTCCTAATTCAGAGGTGCCACATTTTGTGTATCCACTGGTCTCTTGATGGGTATTTTGGTGCCTTCCGTATTTTTGCTATTGTTAGTTGTGCTGCTATGAACATGGGTATACATATATCTTTGTTATATGTTGTTTTGCTCTCTTTTGGATATATTCCCAGGAAGGGTGTCACTGGATCGAAGGGGATATTTATTTCTAGTCTTTTAAGAGATCTCCATACTGCTTTCCAAAGTGGTTGTATGAATTTACATTCCCACCAGCAGTTCAGGAGGGTTCCTTTCTCCCCGAAGCCATGCCAGCACTGATTATTATTTGACTTGTTGGTGTAGGCCATTCTCTATTAATAAAATGGGAAAAAAAAAGAATGCATGTCAGTTCTTCGTGGCCAGCAAATCTCTTGCTTTAGGACATTTGGTTTTGTCCACTCTTCTCATGGTGTAAAAGAACCTCATCCTCACTGTGTGGAGGACAAATGTAGCAGTGGTATAGCCAAATGTCAAGTGATGCTCACTAAGCTAAACAAAGGGGCATAGATTAAGTTTTCAGCAAAGAAATATATTTCTACAGAAGCCAGTGAACTGGCAGAAGCCATGAGGCCTCTATTTCTCCATAAAGAAGTGTGTCTGTTCTAAATAAAGTCTGTATTCCTTTAGCCAAACGAGTATCAAAAGATTATGTACCTGAAACCACCATTTTCAACATAAATTTAAGTGAGAATTCTTTGGGGAATATAAAACAGTAGTTAATCGTTTAAGAGCATTGCAAAATATGTATGTGATAATAAGCTCTGTGAGCTTTATATAGATTAAAATACATCTATACATTTGTGAAAATATTTCTAAAATGTATTGTTGATTGAAAAAACAGATTATAGGTCTGAATTTGTATTATATAATATGCATATTCATAAAAATGTATATAATGCTTTAAAAGAAAATGAGAAAGTCGTGGAGTGAGTCTTTCTAGTGTTTCCCCCCCAAGAAAATAAGAGTTTTAAATTAACTACATGTTATAGTTTATCTTTTTGTTTTTTTAATACTGCCAATACAATATTTCATGTCAATACACTTACATTAAAAAATTGTTGGAGAACTAAGTACCTGAGTCAAATATAGAATATCTTTTTATGACTTGTTTAGGTTTTCTATTTCTTGAAAGTTATTTACACATTTCATTTTGAAATTAATTTCTAACTCTGCTTCTTATTTTTCATGTTAGTCTTTTCTCCTTAATGGGAAAGTAAGTTCTCTGTATTTTTTCTTTCTTTGCTGTTTTTCTTTCATTGTACTTTTATGAAAGCTTTTAAGGACACAGAAAAACTGAAATAATATGTATTGTGAACAGTTATGTATATGTTATAATTCCTTAAATTTAATATCATTTTGCTGTTTTCACTTTATCATATATTCATCCTTTTGCTTTCTAGTCTATATTATTTGTTGAGTGCATTTTCAAATTTCAGATGTCAGTATACTTTAATTTTTCAGAATGGAAAACATTCACTAATTGTCAATATTTGTTTGTAATACTTTTTCTCTAACTTTTGTGAAGTATGATGTATATTGAGAAAACTCACAAATTTTACTGTACCATGACAAGTTTTGACAAAGGTATACATAAGGCATAACCAAATTTCTTTCAACAGATACATTACTTTCACTTAATAAAGCCCCTAATGACCTCTTCTCAGTCAGTCTTGTCAAAGTCATTTTTCTCACAGTAGATTATTTTTCTTTGTTCAAACTTAGTATAAAATGTGTTTATACCTGTAAACTCTTTTGTGTATGGCTTCTTTTCATTGACATAAAGTTTGTGAGAATATAAATATTATCCCATGTATCAGTTTATATCTTTTTGAGTAGTGCTTCATTGTACATTTTTAAAAATTCACTCATTGAGAGGCAGACACTTGGGCTATAATCAGCTTTTTACTGTTATAAATGAAGCTACTAGCAGCATAACTAAGCAAATCATTTTGTTCACATATGCTTTTAATTTTCATATATATATATATATGCATGGAATTATTAGGTCATGAGACAGGAATATTTTTAGTTTTATAAGAAACTGCAAAACAGTTTTTTAAGAAATTTAAAATAATAGATTTTTATGCCACCATTAGCAGTATGAAAGATTGTTTTACTCCATCTTGAGAATATCTTGTTATAGTAGTTTTCCTTTTTCTTTAAATATAGTCATTCTAGTGACTCTGTTACAATTTTAATTTCTTGGATGACTTTGTGCACCCTTTGCTCTCTTTCAGACAGTTCGGCATGGTTTTCCTTACCAGCCCACAGCATTGGCTTTTGATCCAGTCCAGAAAATCTTGGCTATTGGAACAAGATCAGGTGCTATACGAATGTATCCTTAATTTTCAGTTTATCCTTGTTTTCATTAATACTAACTAAATTTTCTTAATCATTAAGGTAAGTGAAAAATTTCTGACTAAATAAAGTATGCTGTTTCTTTCAGAATGAAAAAAGTATTGTGAAAATGACTATCATGAGATAGGTGTTGATGTCTCTTTTTAATTCCTGTTGTTGGAATTCTGTGTCTTCTTTTTAAAAATTAGTCTGGTTAGAAGTATATCACATATACTGTTTTTCGTAAAAATGGATTTTTGTATTCATTGCTTTTTGGTTTTCTATATTCTATTTCCTTAATTTTTGCTTTGATCTTTTTCCATTTAACTTATTTTGTGTTTAATTTAATCTCTTTTCAGCTTAAAGGAGTTAGGTGATTAATATGAGAATTTTATTCTTTCAAATAAGTGTTTATTCTACTATAAATTTCCTCTCAACTGCTTTAGTGACATCCCAATATTTCAGTTTTATTTTGAGATAGATGTAGATCTAATATGTAATTGTAAGAAATAATGTATAAAATGTCATGTATTTTTTTCTACTCAATTTTGTGTAATTTAAGCATCAATAAAAACTACAATGTAACATGACAACCAAGATAACCAAATTGGTGTAGTTGTGATATAGGACATTTATATCATCATGTAGATTCCTCATTTTGTTGATATATAGTGAATCCTGTTCTTTAATTTCCACACTCCCATTTCTGCTCACTAACATCCACTAATCAGTTCTTAATATCAAAATCTTTGCTACATCAAGAATGTGACATAAATGGAGTGATGTATAAACTAGGTGCTTTATTTTTCACTCACCACAAATCTCTAAAGATTCATCCAACTTACTACATTCAGATCTTGTTTGATATCCACAGAGGATTGTTGCCCCACATGGGTAGCAAAATCAGTCCATGGTCAGCTGGTTCCATTGCTGCGGCCCAAAGGTAAAGTAGACCACCATTGTAGGAGGGCGTGGATGAGGCAAGCTGTTCACCTCAGTCAGGAAACCGAGAAAAAGTGCCAGACATGAAGGGATTATAAACAAAATATACCAGTGACCTGCTTAATGCAAATAAGCCCCACCTCCTAATAGGTCCATTCAGGTACTGAACTCAGTGAATTAACTTGCTAAAATTAGAACCCTTGTGATCCAGGCACTTTCTCTAAATTTCATCAGCTGGCAATCAAACCATTGGCACATGAGTGTTTGGCGATATTTCATATTCAAACCAGAGTAAGTAGTATTCAGTGATATGAATATATTACTGCTGCTGTGAGTATGTGTATGTATTTTTGTATGAATATAAATTTTTATTTCTGAGGTATAAAAATCCAGGAGTGGGTTGGAAGAATAGCTCAGTGGTTAAAGCACTTACCTAGCAAGCACTCAATACCCAAATTCTATTTCCTGGCACCATATGAGCTAGGTAGGGCAAGTGTGTAATCCTAGCATTTGAGAAGCTGAAGCAGGAGGATTGCTGCAAGTTCATGACTCTTCTGGGCTACGTGGTGAGCTCAGAACCAGCTTGGAGTACAGAGTGAGACACTGTCTCAAAAAAAGCCAAAACACCCAGGAGTAAATTTATTTAAGGGATTATATGGACATTGCAGTTTTATTTTTTTAAATATGGAGTTCAGAGTTATTAAATATATTTGTAATATAACCTTCACCACCATTATTTTCCACATGTACTTTTCTCTTATAAAACTCAAACTTCGTAGCAATTAAATGATAATTCTGCATTGGTCCCTAGCTTACGATAACTATGATTTCTCTTTCCATCTCTGTTATTTTTATTTCTTTAAGTATATCATATAAATGGAATCATACATTATTTGTTTCTTATTTTATTTAGCACAATATCCTAAAGGCTTATCCATGTCATAGTAGGAATTAGAATTTCCTTTCTTTTTAAGGCAAAGATTCCATTGTGTGTACTTTTCATGTTTTGGTATCCATTCATTTGTCTATAGACATTTGGGTTTCTCGTATGTTTTAACTATTGCAAATAATGCTATTATAAGTAAATGGACATGTAGATATCTCCTTGAAAGGTGGGTCTTTTGGGTATTATGTATACAAAAGTAAAGTTGGCCAATGATTTCACAATTCTGTTTTTAATATGTTGAGTAACACACACTTTTTCAGAGTGACTGTGAAACTTTACATTCCTTATCCATGGTAATAATATTTTGATGTGCACAATATTAAAATTTTTGTGAAATCTGAGCATTTTTTATTGACTAAACCTTTTGTATCATATTCAAGATCATTGTCAAATTTAATGCTGTGGAGCTTTGCCCTGTTTGTTTTTTTCTAAGAGTTTTTTCTTTGTATTTTTAGGTTTCACATTTGGGCTTTAAAATTCATTTTAAAATAATTTTTATGTGGTAGACAAAATTACAGCTTCACATTTTGTATGTATATCCAGTTTTCCCACCACCTTTTGTTACAAAGATTACTGTTTCTCCACTGATCATTCTTGGCACTTTTGGCAGAAATTATTTGAGTAGACATGGACACACTATTCTATGTTTTTGTTGGTCTAACATTTCAGTACTCCACTGTTTTGATTACTTAGGCTTGCAGTTTTGAAATTAGGAGGTATGACTTTTCTCATTCTGTTCTTTTCCATATTGTTTTGATTATAAAAGAATGCTTGAGATTCCATATGAATTTTAGTTTTGGTTTTATTATTTTGTAAAAAAAGTCATTGGACTTTTCATTGAGATCACATTGAATCTGTAGATCTTTTTAGATAATACTGTCATCTTAAAAATTGAAGTCTTCCAATGTATGAACATCAGGTATGTTTTTACTTATTTGTATTTAAGTTTCTTTCATAAATGTTTGTAGTTTTCATTTGCAACTCTTAATTTTTTATTAATTCCTAAGTCTAGTAATTTTTTTGATTGTAAAGAAATTTGTTTTTTAATAATTTCCTTTTCTGGTTATTGATTGTTAGTGCACAGAAATGTGCATTTTAAAATTAACTTCTTTGAATGTTGACTTTTGCATGTTGATGTGTCTTGCTATTTTGCTGGATTCATTTATTATAGTCCTAATAAGATATTTTTACAGATTCTTAGGGAGGTACATATGTATATATAAGATCATGCCATTTATTATATCAGACAGTTTAATCACCTGGACAAAATACTCAGCACCCACAACATACATAAGAGGTTTAATTTGGCTCATGGTTTCAAGGGATTTGCCCATGATTGGCTGGCTCCAAGGCAGATACATCAGGACAGAAGGGTATGTTAGAATGAAGCTGCTTAGTTGATGGTGGCCTGGAAGCAGAGCAGGGGAATGTTACCACAGTAGAAATTTTGGGGAACTAGATATAGACCCCAAGTTCACACCTTTATGACTCACTTTGATATACTCAGAAATGTCCTTTATTTAATCCTCTAGGTAGATCCTAAAGAAAACTAGAAGAGAATAAATATTATTAAATAGAAGTAATATAAAGAAAAAAACTGAGAAAGAAATGGAAAAACAGTGAATAACTCAAGAATCTAAAAAGGCTATTTGAAAAAAGTCAAAAAGAACAACTTGAACCATAAGACAGTAACAAAAAAAATCAAAACATAAATAAGCACAAAATACATACTAAGAACAATTGAGTGAGTCTAAAGTCTAAACATTTTTTCTGCATTGATTATTTGGGTAAGTAGTCTCCTTCCAGGTCTTGTAATATTGATTTCTGCTGTCCATCACATATGAGCGAGGAAAACCATTTAGAATGTGTCCTACCATGGGTCATTGCACATTCTTTGCTCCACATCCACTGATGACACCTGCCCCTGCTCTTCATGTTTAAGTGTCCATGTCTTCAGGAATGTTTCTTCCTTGGGAGTCTTCACTCCAGTAGCCATCTTGAGGCACTTTTCTAAGTAAATAGAATGGGGAAGAGGTGCTTTTTATTTTGTTGAGATTTTTTCCCACTTTTTGTGCCAGAATTTATTTTAATAAACCCCATTTATTTCTTTCTGTTTGTTGTTGTTGTTACTGTTGCTTGTGCCCTTTGGTTCCTGTCTAAAATCTAATTGCAAAGACTAATGTCAAGAAGATTTTTTACCCATGTTTTCTTCTAGAAGAAAAAAAGTCCAATTCTTTCACATATAGATATCTAACTCTCTGAACATAATAGAAGATATTGTTCTTCTCCTTTGAATTTGAGGGGTCTATTTTCTTTGGTTCCTTGTATATTCTAGTTATTACCTCCTATTTGAGGTATAAATGGTGAAAATTATTTTCCATTCTGTTGTTTCTCTCTTCTCTCTGATGATAATTTCCTTTGCTGTGCAGAGACTTTTTAATTTGATGTAATCCCATTTGTTGATTCTGAGGGCTATTTCTTTTACATTGGATGTCTTATTAGGAAAGCCCTTGCCTAGACCTACATGAATTTGTCTTTCAGAAGGTTCCATGTTTTGGTTTTGATATCTAGATCTTTGATTTACTTTGATTTGATCTTGGAGCATGGTGACAGGTATGTGTCTAGATTCATTCTTCTCCATATGGATGTCCAAGTGTCCCAGGACTTTTTGTTGAAGAAGCTGTTCTATCTCCAGTGTATCCTTTTGGCTCTTTTATGAATGATTGGGTAGCTGAGGATACTTGAGTTTGTCTCTACATCCTCAGTTTGTTCCATTAGTCAACCTGTTTGTTTTTGTACCAGTACCACATAGTTTTTTTTTAAATAAAATAACTGTTGCTTTGTAATATAACTTGAGTCCAGAATCATAATGCCATCTGTCTTTGTCTAAATACTCAGAATTACTTTGGCTATTCTAGGTCATCTTTGGGTCTATATGAATTTAAGGAATTTTTTTCAAGTTCTTTGAAAAACGTTGTTGGTATTTTAATAGAGATTGCATTGAATCTGGATATTGGATGGGAAGTAGAGTCATTTTGACTATATTAATCCTGCCTGCCTAAGATAAGGGATATTTTTCCATTTTTGATGTCTTTTTTGATTTCTTTCTTGAGCATAATATAATTTTCTTTATATAGGTCCTTCACTTCCTTGATTAGGTTTTCTCCTAGGCATTTAATTTTTTGATAGGGTCTTAATGAAATTATTCTTCTGAGCTTCTTCTCAGTGGGTTTTTAGTATAGGGGAATAATATTGGTTTTTAAGTATTGATTTTGTATCCTGTCATTCAGTTGAATTTGTTTATTATTTGTAAGAATTTTGTTGTGAAATTCTTGGGGTCTTCTATGTAATCATATCATCTGCAAATAAGGATAGTTTGACTTCTTCCTTTTTTGATACCTGTTTATATTCCTTTACTTCCCTCTCTTGCTTGATTGCTCTGGCAAAGGTTTCAAGGACTGTGTTGAATAGGAGTTATGAGAGTGGATAGCCTGTTTTGTTTCTGATTTAAGGGGGCTACTTTCAATTTCTCCTCATTTACTATGATATTTGTGGTAGGTTTGGCATATAAGGCTTGTATCAATTTGAGGTATTATCCTTATATACCTATTTTCTCAGGGTTATCATGAATAGATGTTGGATTTCGTCACAGTTCTTTTCTGCATTAATTGAGATGATTATGTGGTTTTGTTCTTGTGCGATGTTACATTACTTGCTATATTACATTACCTTGCATTCCAGGAATGAAGCCCACTCATTCATGGTGTGTGATCTGAATACTTGCTGAAATCTATTTGCCAGATCTCATTGAGGATTTTTACATCTATGTTCATTAAGGAGATTGGTCTATAATTTTATTTCCTGGGGAAGGTTTTGTCTGGTTTTGGTGCTAGGGTGATGGTAGTAGCCTCCAGAAATGAGTTTGGTAGCGTATCTTCATTTTCAATTTCATGGAATGGTTTGAGAAGCATTAGAGTTAGCTCATCTCTGCAGTACTTAAAAAATTCTTCTGTGAATCCATCTAGTCTTGGACTTTTCTTTGTGCATAGGAACTTTATTATTGCCTCAATTTCTGTGTGTGTGATGGGTCAATTCAGGTTTTTATTTTTTCTTAGTTCAGTTTTGGTATTTCGTGTGTGTCTAAAAAGTTATCTATTTCTTCCAAGCTAACCAGTTTTTTTGAGTGTAAGTTTTCAGGATAGTTCCTTGTAATTTTCTAAATTCCTGGAGTGTTCATTGTAATTTCACACTTTTCATTTCTAAATGAATTGATATGTCTTTTTTTCTTTCCATTTTTGGTTAGTTTAGCTAGAGGATATCAATCTTGTTTTTTCTTTCGAAGAACCAGCTCAAATTTGTTGATTTTGTGCATTGTTTTTAGTTACAATTTTGGTGATTTCTGATGTGATCTTTTTATAATATCTTTTGTGCTGCTACATTTTGATTTAGGTTGTTGACGTTTTTCTAGGACCTTGAGGTAAATCATTAAATTGTTTATTTGGGACTGTTTGGTTCTTTTGATGTGTCCATTTATAGCTGTGAATTTCCTTGGAAGGCTGTTTTCATTGTATCCAATAGGTTCTATTATGATGTGCTTTCTTCATCATTTAACTCTGAATTTTTTATTTCTTCTTTGATTTCTTCTGTGATCCATTGTTTAATCTCCATGCATTTGCATGTTTTGTGCTGTTTCTTCTGCTTTTGACTTCCAGTCTTGTTCTACCAAGATCTGAGAGTAAGCAAGGAATTATTTTGATTACTTTGTACTTGGTTAAGCATGTCTTCTGGACTATAATATGGTCTATTTTAGAAAATGTTCCATGTGCTTCTGAGAATAAAGTGTGTTCTGTTGATGTTGGGTAGAACACAATAGATATTCCCTAAGTACAAGTTTTCCAGATGGAAAACCATTGAACTGTAGTGTTTCTTTGAGTTTTCTGCCTAGTTGAGCCGTTTTCCTGTTTTTGTTTTTGTTTTTGTCTTTGTTTTGTTTTGTTTTTGACACAGGGTCTTGCTCTGCAGTCCAGGCTGGTCCTGAACTCACTGTGGAGACCACACCAATGTTGAACTGATGACAGTCCTCCTTCCTCAGCCTTCTGAGTGCTGGGATCATAGGCTTGTGCCACCACATCTGGCGTATGTGGTGCTGGGGAATCAAACCCAGGGTCTTGGGCAGGTGCTGTAACTCATAAGCTAGTCCTCCAGCCCCTGACCTCTCTGTCTATAATAGTGG
The DNA here is from genome assembly GCA_004027205.1 of Ctenodactylus gundi. NCBI lineage: Eukaryota > Metazoa > Chordata > Mammalia > Rodentia > Ctenodactylidae > Ctenodactylus > Ctenodactylus gundi. Next base: position 158,753 of record PVKB01001114.1, read on the forward strand.
AGTATTGAAGTCCCCTTTTATAATTATAATGGGATCTACATGACATTTCTAGTCCAATAATATTTGGGTGTCCCAGAATTGGGCGCATATATATTGATAATTGTGATGTTTTTCCTGTTACATGTTCCCTTAACCAGTATATAGTGTCCAACTTTCCTTCTCTTGATCTGTTTTGGTTAAGATATACTGTGTCTGAAAATCGTATAGGTACCCTTGTTTGTTGCCTGGGTCAAGTTGCATGGAATATTTAATTCCATCTTTTTATTTTCAGTCTGTATGTTTCAATATGGGTAAAGTGTTTCTCTTACAGGCAGGGAATTGTGGTTTTCTTTTTTTTGATCCAATCATTTAGTCAGTGTCTTTGTTAGGCAAGTTGAGACATTAACATTTGGTATTATTATCTTGATACGTTTACTGCTTCCCACCATTATTATGGTGCTTCAGTATTTCTTGGTCTATACTCTTTTCAGTTCATACTTGTCTTTCTGCTGTTTTTTTCTGGGGTCTTTGGTGCTATTCGTCTCCCTTTCCCTACCTAAGACTCCTTTAATTATTTTCTGTAATACTGGTCTAGTGGAAATGAATTTCTCTAGGTATTCTTTATCATTGAAAATTTTAACATCTCCATATATTTTGAGTGATAGGTTTGTTTCATACAGCAATCTGTGTTGGCATTATGTTCTTTTAGCACTTGGATGATATCACTCTTTGATTTCCTGGCCTTACAGGTTTTTGTTGATCAATCTGCCTTTGTCCTGAAGGTTTGTCTTTGTAAGTCCCTGTGTTTTTCTTTTACAGCTTTTAATATTCTCTCTTTGTGTAGAATCTCTAGGATTTTAATTTTAATGTGTTGTGAGGATGTTCTCTTCTGGTCAAAGTTATTTGGAGTTCCATAGGCCTGCAGTAGTTTAATGTTCATTTCTTTCCTTAGATTTGGAAAATATCTTCCATAATTTCATTGATGATGTCCTTTAACATGTCCATTGAACATGTCTTTTTGTCCTGTTTTCAGTTTTCTCTTGTATTCTCATAATTCTGAGATTGTTTCTATTTGAATCATCTATCACCTGTTGTAACCAGCTTGTTCTTATTTGTTTTACTGTCCTCTCAGAGACCATATGATCCAGTTTATGTAACTTAGCTTCAAGAGTTGATAATCTATCTTTGAAGTTTTCCATTTGGTTATTTTTTTCTGTTAGTTTTTCTTATCTTGGAATTCAGCTTTTATTCTTTATGTATCTCTTCTGAATTGTTCCCTAATTTCTTAAATTGACTTCTTTATCTCTTTATTTGTTGCTTTTTACAGTTCTCTAACATCTTATTAATGACTGTTTCTTTTAGAATGTCTGCTTTGATCTCCCTCTGCATCTCTTTTACGTCTTGTTTAAACTTTTTGACCCATAAATCAACTTCTTTTTTGACTTCATTATGTAGGTTCTGTTACTTTTGGATGCCTGGTTTCTGTTTCTGGGCTGTCAGGCCTTTTGGAGGTGATTTATTAGCTTGTTTCCCCTTGGTTCTGTTACAGTGCATTGAAGCTCATGTGTTGGTGATGGACTCTGTCTCTATTCCAGGGGTTCTTTAGATTATTTCTACCTTAATTGTTTCCTTGAGTTAAAGTTTTAGAATTTATGACTTTTCAATTTATTTAGCTATTAATTTTGAAGATATTCTCAATGTCAAGAGTTCTTTTGAGTCTCTAATCTCCTCCACTCTTGGTGAAGGAAGAAGAGTATACAGAACTCTATTTGGTCTAAAGACAAAATAATTGTTACAATTTCTTGGATGTGAAGATTGTTATCTATATTAACATCCACACTTTAAAGATTTACATTTACATTCCTATCTAATAATAACAATTTGTTGGCAGAACCTAGTAGCTAATTTCATATTATAATTATTTTACCCACAACGTTAATAGGTGCAATATACGTTCATGATATATGTAACTATACTTAGTATTGAACTATTGAAATGTTCTATTAATTTTGGTAATGTAACATAATCATTAAAATAATAGAGTTCTATATTGCTTATCACATGTGATCCAAACCACCAGAAGTCATCCATCCTTATGAGGTCTATCCATTATACCATCTTTAGCAATGTGATATGTATTTATATCTATAGTTATACTTGGTTCCTACTAGCTATATATTTATGCTAGTCAAACATTGGTCTATACACCCAATCTTCACTCAAAATGATTTGGACTACTAGTGGAGGTTTCTATGTATATGTTTTGTAGCCTATTTAAGGAATTTGTTAATGGTGCCACCATGTTATTGATAATATTATATATACAAATCTATATTACTAGCTAAGTAATATAAAGAAATTTGTCTCTATGAGACAATGTATAGAACAGGTGGAGAGCAGATTAAGACTGTGTAAACTGTTCATTTTACTTGCCTATCTTTCGATTGGATCTTTTATTTTTTGGTAGTCTATGTTTTTCAGTTCTTTGTATGTTCCAGTTGTTAACCTTTGTATATCAAAAAATTGTTTGACAATTTGTTTACCATTTTGTCCGTTCTATCTTCACTCTGTTGATTGTTTCTTTTGCTCTACAAAAGCTATTTAAGTTTGATATAATCTCACTTTGTTGAGTCGTGGTGTTATCTTTTGTGCAATCAGTATTCTGTTGAGAAAGTCCTTTGCTTACATGCATTTTTTTCAAGGTTTTTTTTTTTTTGCCTATTTTGTTTTTCAGCAGTTTTAGTGTTTTTGATCCATTTTGATTGATTTAGTACAGGGTGAAAGATGTGGTCTAGACTCATTCTTCTGCATGTGGATAAGCAGGTCTCTCAGCATGTTATATTAAAGAGGGTATATTTTCTCCAATGTATGTTTTTGACCCCTTTGTTGAATATCAAATAGCTAAAGGTACTTGGAGCTATCTATATCCTCAATTCTCTTCATTGGTCCACCTGTCTTTTTTTTTTTTTCATCACTGTTTCTTCATAATATAAGTGATGTCTGGGATTACAGTGTCTCTTGCTTTGTTACATTGGTTAGAATTTTTTGGCTGTTCTGGGTTTCTTCTGTTTTTATATACAATTTAAGGTATTTTTTCTCTGTGAAAAATGCTGTTTTATTTTGATTGGAATTTCTATTTTGACAATATTGGTTCTATCTGTTCAGGAACAGAAAATATTTTTCCATCGAATGCAATCTTAAGTCTAAGTTTACAGAATACTGCTGCTTTCATCATAGACTTTTTTTCTCTTTCTTGGTTAAGTTGATTCCTATATATTTAATTTTGTTTGGGGCTACTATGCATGGGATTGGTTTTCTAATTTATTTCTCAGTGAATTTATATATTGTTAGTGTACATGAATGCTATTGGTTTTGTAACCTATAAACTTGACTGAATTTATTTATTAGTTCTAGGAATCTCTAGTAGAATTTATGTGTTCCTCTATGTAAAAAATCATTTAGGTTGAAGATACACAACGTATTTATTCTGTTTCACTGCCTGATTGCTCAAGGTAAAGTTTTGAGCATGAATGGTGAGAGTCTTTTCTTGACTTTAGTGGAAATAATTTTAATGTTTTCTCATTTAATATGATATTGGCAGTAGGTTTGTTATAAGTAGCACAGCTTGTATCAGCTTGAGGTAGGGTTGTAGGGTTGTAATAAAATTTTTTTCAAGAATTTTTTTGTCATGAAGGGGTGTTGGATTTTGTCAAAAGTATGTCTGTGTTTATTGAGATATTATTTGTATTGTCTTTGCTTTTGTTTATGTTTTGTTATCAACTTGTTTTATGTATATTGAAACATCCTGGTGTACCTGGGGTGAAGCCAACTTGGTCATGGTATATGATCTTTTTAATAATTTGTTGCATTTAGTTTTCACATATTTTGTTGAGTATTTATACATCTATGTTACTAAGGTACGGGCGTATATTGTTTTTGTTAAATATCTTGTTTGAGTATCAAGGTAGTGCTAGCTTCCAGGAAGGAGTTTGGCAGTTTTCCTTCCTTTTTCAATTTCATGTAAAATTTTGAGAAGTATTGACATTTATTTTTTCCTGAAGTTCTAGTAAATTTCTCTGGTGAATTCACCAGATCCTGGATGTTTCTGTAGTCTTATTACTACTATTGGCCTATTCAGAGATTTTTTTGTTAATCGTCTTGTGAATTTGGGTATCATATTTGTCTAGGAATTTATCATTTTCTTCTATGCTCTTCAACAAATTGGTATATAAGTTGTTGAAATATTGTAATCCTCTATATTCAGTGGTCTTGTTGTAATTTTACCTTTATCAATTGTACGTACAATTATATGGCTTTTTTCCCCTTTGCTTTTGGTGAATGTTGCTGGAGTTTTATCATTCCAGGAAGAACTAACTGTTTGATTCATCAATCTTTTTTATTTTTTAGTCTCTATTAATTTACTCTCTGATTATTATAGTTTTTTTTTCTTCTACCGATTTTGGATTTTGAGTTTCTGTTTCGGTCGGAATTTGAAGTGTAGCCACAGGCTATTGATTTGGGATTGCTTTTTTTGTTTCAATGTGTTTACTCATAGCTATAGATTTCCCTCTTAGTACTGTTTTTGTTGTGCTCCAGTGATTCTGATATGATATACTTCCATTGTCATTTGGCTCTAGGAAGTTTGAGATTTCTTTCCTGACTTTCTTTTTGATCTACTGCATGTTCAATAATGTATCATTTAACCTTCATGGTTTTGTATAATTCTGTAGTTTCTTTTTCTGTTAAATTCTAGTTTCGTTTCACTATGATCTGAAAGTATGCAGGAATTTATTTAAATTCAATTTGTATTCATGTAAAATGCCTTATAATCCAACATATGTTCTATTTTGGAAAATTTTCCATCTGCTGCTGAGAAAATGTATGTTCTGTTGATATTTAATGAAACAACATTTGCTTTTCATTATGTGGTTTAACTTATATTACTTTCTTAATTTTTTTGTCTGATTAGCCTATTCATGAGAATCTCGTGTTGCAGTCTCTAATATAACTGTACTGGGATCTATTTGTTTACCTTTATGGTTCCTTCTGAGAAATCCATAGTTATTCTGATGGTTTTGTCTCTGTAGGTTACTTTCTGTTTTTCTCTTATGGCTTCTAGTATTCTCTCTTTGTTTTGAATTTCTTTGATTGTGATTATGGTGTATCCCAGAGAGGCTCTTTTCTGGTCAAGATTTTTTAATGTTCTATGTTTCCCTACTACCCTAATATTAATTTCTTCTCTTAGATTTGGGAAATTTTATGCTATGATTTCAGAAATTCTTTATACCTTTCACGTGTCCTCTTCTTTTTTCATGCTCATTATTCTAAGGTTTATTTTCTTTGAGTCATCCAGCAGCTGGTGTACCCAGCTATTTTATTGTCTTGTTGTTTTTAGGGTTTCATTGAGTGTGTGGCTCAGTTGATCAGCCTTATCTTCAAGGTCTGACACTGTCTTCACAATACTTGAGCCAGCTTATCATACTTTCCATACCTTGAATTTCAGTTTGATATCTTGTCAGATATTCTACTTCTGTACCAAAATGTTCTTTTGTGTCTTGCATTGACTGTTTACCTCGTTCATATTTTTGTGTCTTCTATAAAATCATTAAACTTTTTATCAACTAAGCTTATTCTTGGTTTAGTAAATTCCTCCTTGAGCTTCCTAAATATCTCTTGCATTTGTTTAAATATGTCTTATTTGAACTGACTTATCAATTGGTCTCTTGGGCCCATAATAATAATTTTTGACCATTAGTTATTTTTTTAACAGAGTCTTTCTCTGCAGTGCAGTCTGGTTCTAAATTCACTATGTAGATTAAGATGGCTAAAACTCATGACAATCCCAATGCCTTAGCCTCCCAAGAGCTGGGATTGCTGGCATGTGCCACCATGGCCAGCTTATGTGGTTCTGGGGAATCAAACCTAGGGCCTTGTGCATCCAAGTAAGCATTCTAACAATGGAGCTATGCCTCCATCTCTGAGTTAGGTATTTTTATAGGTGTCTTATTGTTCCCTTTTTGTGATTCTGTTGTTGAGGATTGTAGATCAGTTTGTGTCAAAAATTCTGTCTCTGCTGTGGAGGTTCCTTCTATTAGATTGTCATTTTTGGTCTTTCGTGCATTTGTTTATATTTGTTTATATTTTACCTTTGTTTATATTTTGATATTTATGTCCATTTTCATCTCACCTATTAATTTCAGGGATCTTCTTAATGATTAGCTGTTTACTGATTTTCTGTTGCCCTACAATTTTCAGTGAGGAAAAAATGGATTGCAGTTATGTAGGCAATTAAGTCTAGTTATTGGTATACAATAAAAAACAATATCAATTACTGTACCACCATTAGCAACATGAATGAAATTTGAGGTAATGTTGTAATCTTAGACTAACCAATCACTAACAAGTCATAATAACCAGTTAAATAATGTAACTACTGAATCCTCACCATTAGATATGTATTAACTCCTAATAAGCTAAACCATATAGCCATATAATTAATGCTTAACAGTTGTTATAATTAGGATCTAGAATGTCCCTCAAAGCCTCATATTTAGAGTGTGACTCAATCATGGAGATTAATCCATTGATTTTCTGTGTTGTTAAGAGCCAGCCTCTGATCAAAGGGGGTGGATCAATGGAACTTGACCTGGAAGGGCAGATCACTGGCGCCTGATCCAGAAGGAGTAGATCATTGGGATTTGGCTTGGAAGGTTATATGCTAGCTACATCCTTTCTTTCATCTCTTGGCTTCCTGTCTTGCCATGAAGTGGACAGCTTGTGTCTGGCTAGCCCCTCTACCAAACTCTTCTACCATTGTCCGCCACTCATAAATGGACTTAGATATTTTGAAACTGTTAGCTCAAATAAAGCTGTGGATGTCAGGTATTAGCTCACAGCAAAGAAAAGTAACTAATACAGAAATTGGTATTAAGAAGTAGGGTTATTTGACTTTCCTGTACAAAACTGTTTAGAATCCTTTGGAACTGGTTTGTGGATGGAGTTAGGAAAGGTTTAGAGATCCTGACTAGAGAAGCCTTAGAATTGTATGAGTTGAGTTTCATGGGGGATGAAGAGCTCAGAAGAGCAGAATGCTGAGAGAAGTATGAATAGTAAAGGCCAAGCTAAAGAGTTTTCAGATGAGCAGGAGGACTCTATTACAGTTGGCCTAGTGATCATGTGTGGTGTACTCTGTTAAAAAGTGCATCAGCACTTTGTTTTTATCCTGTGACTTTACCCAGATTGAGATTAAGGATATTGAACTACTTAATCTGGTAGAAGAAATTTTGAGGCAGCCCAGTGTTCAGCCTGTCACATGGGTTCTGTCTGCTGTGTCAAGGCAGCTTTCTACTGAAAAGCAGGAAGAAAATTTAGAGAAAAAAGATGTAAAAATTTGTAGTTTGGGCACAATGAAAGGGACTGTGAAATTGGAGCAGACAAGTGCCCGGTTATTGAAAAGATTAGCATTAGTAGTTAAGTTCTCTGCATCAGGACTAAAGGAAATACTCCTTAATGGAATCACAGGAATTGGTAAGATGCCATGCTTTGCCCACCCACCTGTGCAAAGCAGAGATCTTGCTTTGAAAAGAGAACCGCAGAGCATCCTTCAGGGCAATTTCACAGAAAATGAATACTGAAGGAATTCAGCTAAGAACTCTTATATCTCTATGGCCCTAGTCCAAGAGGGTCAGAGTATTGCTGAAATCAGTGTCAGACCTTGGCATCATAGGCACGGAGAATGCAAGAATTGTGATGTCAGGAAAGCTCCCACCTAGACTTCAAAAAGAAGGCCTTAGAGGCTAGGTAATATGCTTCTGCATGGGCAGCATATGAAACTGTGAAAGGGAAGCTGAAGGTGCAGTAGTGTCACTGGGAATTTGTAGATGCTAAGAATGTGAGTCATCTGCAGAAGAAGGTCACAGACTATGAAGCCAGCACAAAAGCAATGCCATTGATGTTGCAACCAGAGGCAAAACCATGAGGGCAGGGCTTCCTGAGGATTTTGGAGGTCACATCTTATCACATCAGGGCCCAGGGGCTTGTAACAGTGCTACAAGATGTAATTGAACTATAAGATTTAATATTGGCCCTGATCTTTTTTGCTTTAATCCAATTGCTTTCTATCTCTGTACTTCTCCCTTCTGGAAATGTCTATTTTATACCATTGTATGATGGACGTGTTTAACTTTTCTTTGATTTTTACAGGGGCTCACAGGTAAGAGTTTGCCTTGAATCTCAAAAGAGACTTTGTACTTGAACTTTTTAGCAGTGCTGGGACTGATAAGACATTGGTAACTCTTAAAGATGAACTAAATTCATTTTCCATGAGGAGGCATGCATGAGTCTTTTGGGGGCCAAGGGTAGAGTGTTATGTTTTGGACCTAGATGTAAATGACCTGGAAGGCTAGCACAACTGCACCTTTCCTCTCTCCCTTGGTGTCCTGTTTTGCCATGAAGTTAACAGCTTCTTTGGTGAGGCCCTCTGCCCGATCCTTCAACCATTGCCAGCTACTCAAGAATGGACTGAAATCTTTTGAAACTGAACTAAAATAAAGTTTTAGGTATCAGGTATTGTGTTTCAGCAATAGAAAAGAAACTAAGGCAATAGTACTATTAAATAAGAATGGTGGGAGTAGGAAAAAGAAGGATTGAGACAAAAAGTTAAATTTAGGATGAAAGACAAAACAGAATTGTAGAATATAGGAAAGCAAGACAAAAAGACCAGAAGAAAGTAAATATAATTTGGCAAAAATGACACCAAGAAAGCAGAACCACAGAATTAAATGAAAAGTAGAGACTAACACCGGCATCTGTGAAAAAGCTATTTTAAAAAAAGGGGGGGTGGGGGGAGAGGCAACTCAAAAGAAAAAAAAATGCAAAAACTTAAAATATTTTAAGAAGCACAAGTACAAAATACAGACAGAGAATAACTGAGGAGAGTCTAAAGCAAAAGAAAAAAATTCTATGGTTTTGATGTCAACTCTCCACCACAGATGGGGAGAAGCAGAGAAGTGATTGATCTGTGTTCTGCTGTGGATCCCCACTCAATTTTTTACTGCATGACTCCTGATGAGACTGATCCCCCTCGTCCTGTGTCCCAGTTTGCAGTGATGTATTTCCTCCTTGAGGGCCCTCTTTGCAGTGGCCCACCTAAGACATTCCAAGTGCCTATGAGGTGGTAGTGGGAGGAGATAAAAAGCCCTCTTTGTTGTGTGCTACAAGCGACTGCAATGGGGGCCCAGTAGCCCAAGGGCCTTTAACCAGGCACTTCCACATCCAGCTACTAGGTAGGATGGTCCCAACTGACCTAGCTTCTCTCACTTGTCAGCTCTGAGGCGGGGTTGGGCCTGGGGAAGGAAACTTCTACTCTCCTTGCTGAGCACAAATCTTTGAGGAGGTCTGCACCCTATTCTCCTTTCTTGACAATCGTCTTGTGATAGCTTCCTCCTAGACACCAACCAAGAAAGTCCCCAGAGCTCCTGGGGTGTATCACTTCCATTTCCCTTTTTCAGAATAGTTAAACTAAGTCCCTTCCTTTAATATTTCCCTAGTATGGTGCTGCTATATCACCTTGTGCACCACCTAGGTGACCCTTTTGCAGGAGATCGCACGTTACACTTGCAGTTTATGTCCTAGGCTTGTCCCGGAGTTCAGCTGCCATTTAGTTCTGAGGGTTATGGCTCTGGCTCATCTTCTTTCTGCAGCTGAATGGCCACTCCCAGGCTGCTGTTTCCCAAGATAGTTTTCTATTTGGCATGTCCACCTCCCCATGGCTTATTTAATCTCAACAGCCTCTGAGAGCTTTCCAACTTTCCTGCTGGCTTTTAGTTCCTGAAACTTCTCTCCTTACCTAACTTAAGTTTTTCAGGTGTTCTTTTTACTATATCAGCCTTCTTTCTGTGTCTTTGTGTAGATGCTAATGAGGAGACCCTACTTCATATGATCTTGACCTTGCCTCTTAAGGCTCTTCTTATAGTGACTGCTGATTATATTAGGCCTTAATACGTGGTGGCTGAAAAATGCTTCTCATGCATTGGTCTTAGCTGAAAGAAAGAATGTTAGGGAGAAACCACACTGCATTTGCACTTTGCAGTAGCTGTGGTTTTTCCTTGAGACTACAAATGCCCCTCCTTTATGTAGTTTTTTGGCTTTCAGCCTTGAGGCTTACTTCATGACTGTGGCTGCCAGCCTTTTATCAGTAGGTAATGGACAGCTAAAGGGCACCCAAGATGGCTGCCCAGGTGGTATGCTCTTTTCTACACATTGGCTTCCGTTTCTGAAGTTTTCCCCATCTCAGACTTTCCTTTTGGCCACCTTTTAATTCCTATAGCTCTTCTTTCTGTAAGCTAAGTTGTTCAGGTAATTAAAAAAAAATTATATCTCAAATTTTGGATAAACCTGTAAGAGGCTGCTAACTGAAGGATCCTACTCATATGATCTTGTCTGCCTCTTGGGGAACATTTTAGATCTAAACCATAACATTTTCCTACAGTCGTCAAAATATTCATGTTATTTCATTATGTAAAATACATTTAGTTCTTCTTGAGTCACAAAAATGTTAATTTTAGCGTTCCTGTGAAGTCCAAAGTCTATGAGAATCAAAATAAAGTCTTGTCTGGAACCTCTTGTAAAAAATCAAAAAGAAAGTTAGATTCTTTCACCTATAATGATATGGAGTAAACATTTCTATTTCAAAAAGGAAGAATAGGGAAATAGAAAGAAATTGGATCAAACCAAAACCCAGCAGGACAGACATTGAATCTTGTTGCACCATATCCAGTTCTTGGGAATGGTTGTGGTGAGAGATAGCTCTGAAGGAATTTGGCACCACCCTGTGTCATTGCTATTTGTGGTACACATGATCGTGTCCTTGGGCTGACTTCATTCAGTGGCTGTGGCTTTTCTCAGCAGACAATCCATATTCCTGGCTTCTCTAGCTTCCTAGGTTCTTCACTGCACCTTCAGCTTCACTTTCACAGCTCCACACATCACCTTTTCAGAAACAACTTGCAGGAACTGTGATCTTGTCACACTTAATTTGCCTTGCCTGCCAGGCCTTCTTTGGGTTTAAGCATCTGTGACGCCTTAACTATTGCATTCTGCATATCTGGGGAACCAGCATCATGTGGATAACATCAAGATCTAGTGGCTTGAGCAGATTCTGGCCTTCTTGCACCATGGTTGCAGTGGCTTATGCATGTTTGCATAGCTGAACTTACAGATATACTACCTTCATTTGCCCTTAGTGAGCAAGCATCCCAGTGACTCTCTTCTCATATAAAAGATTTACAGTTTTGTAGCCTTGAATTTGTGATAAGGTTAATCTTGTTGATTTCTGAGATGTGTCTCAGGACGTCTTTATTCTTTTCCTTGTACAAAGTATTTAGCTTTTTTTTTTTTTAATACTCACCCTTTCAGCAGCCATGTTGTCCATGGGCCCAACACTGCAAGTGATGTACAATTTTTCATATCTGTTTTCTTGTTCCTGATTCTCACCGTAGAACTGACTAAATGTAGCCAGCAATATCTGTGACACAGGCTGACAGTTGGGTTTGTTTGAAATTTTCTGTACCAGATTAATTAATTTACTACATTTAATTGCAGTCTCCCAAAAAGTCACAGTATATGGGAAAAATGAAGACACATTTTCTGCCAGATAGCACACATGGCCTCCATCTAACTGCCAATGATGTCCTTGTTCCCAGTGGAAATATTTTGAGGCGACCTTTTAGTATTTGTATTTTTATTATTATTTTGGTCTTTTGAACTGTAACCAGTATCACACATTGAGCATTTTCTACCACAATCTAGGGTTTCTCTAGCTCACATCTCCAAACCTTTCCAAACTATTCTTGCTAATTAGTTCCAAAGACTTCAGAATGTTATGGTCAGGTGCAGTCATAGCAATTATCCATTCCCAGTACCAGTTTTCTGTATTGGTCAGTTTTCCCATTACTGGTATGAAATATGTGTCAACTGCAACTTAAAGGAGAAGTTTATTTTGGCTTACAGTTTGGGTAGGTGCAGTTCATGATCAGCTGACACCAAAGCAGAAATTTTATGGCAGAGTGGCATGGCAGATGAAAGCTGTTAAACATGTGAATTACCAGAAAATAGAAATGAGGTTCTGAGGACAAGAATATATCCATATTATGTCCCCAGTGACCCTCTCCTTCTCTCTGTTCCTACCTTCAAATGTGAAACTTTGTGGAACATTTTATATCTAAACTATTACAATGGCCTGCCTAAACTGATACATAAAACTAATCATCCTGCAAGAGACAAATTAAAAGAGGCTGCAATGCAATTTGATAATGGCATTAGGAATGGGCAAAAATATATTCAAGAGTTATTTAAAAGAATTATACTATTAGAATATTGTCTCAGTTACCTTTTCATTGCTGGGACACAACCTTAACATCTCCAACTTAAGGAAGGAAATGTTTATTTTAGCTCACAGTTTTAGAGGTCTCCATTGACCTTTGGGTAGCTGGCAATGGCATCTGGTAGGGGACATTAGTAAGAATGATCAAGTCAGAGAAAAACTGAAAGTTGGTAGTTGAATTTAGTTTGAGAAAGTTACTGGTGACCTTATCCAATAGATAATACATTTTTATATAATTTTTAAAGAATATTTACCCAGTTGGTATTAAACTAAATGTTACCAATAACTGTACTTTTTCTTCTAACTTAGCATTATTATATTTTCATGTAACTAATAATTTAAAAATTGGAGAAAATTTAGATCTTTATGCAAAATATTGTACTTTAAATACCATGAATAGTTGTTAAAATTGTGCAAACTAAATTTCACCACTGAAACATATAATGCAGATTTTTAAAATGTGAATTAAACTGATTAACAAACTACTATCCTAGGAAATATTAAAAATTGTGAAGTATTTTCTTATTAAAATAATATTTTGAGGGCTGGAGGGCATAGTGTAGTGATTAAAGCACTTGCCTAGTGTCTGCAAGGCCCTGAGTTTAATTCCCCAGCAGCAGATAGTATTATGTGAGTGTAGTAGTACACTCCTAATCTCAGCATTTGGGAAGCTGAGGCAGAATTGCTTTGTGTTGGAGGCCAGCCTTGGGCTACACAATGAAGTCAGGACTAGCATGGCCTACAGAGTAAGACTTTGTCACAAAAAAAAGGAAAAAAAAAAAAAGAAAAGAAATCATTGTGCCATTTTTGTGTTTTTAAAAATTGGCTTTAAGGAAATCTTTTAGCGACTATTAAAGTTACACTGGGAAAGTAAGTTTTGTATTTTTTTTTTTTTTTAATGAGCATCTCTAAAATACCACCTTCTATTTAGGTAGCAAATGGAGACTAGTGATATTAGCAAATGCAAAAAAATAGTTTGCTCTTAAGTTTTTGCTGACACTGTTACAAAATATACCTTCTATATTTACTCCCTTACTGATTGCCCATTTATTTTATGTCAACACGTTTTTGCCAAAATTCTTGAATAGCTGGGTTCTTCCTTGTAGCTAGGCAAGGACCACAAAGAAAATTGAAATCTCTAACAGAAAAGCAATCCATGGGTCTAGTGCTCACAGTAGTTATAATTTCCTACTGTTTGTGGACAATGCATGCTTTTATTAGAAGATAGGAGATGTCATTGTAACTCAGTGGCAGAATGAACATACTTTGTGCAGGGGTAGAGACAATTGCTATTTGTATGGTTATTTGCATTGCCATATGGACACTCACCCAAATTTTGGTTCTGATATTGAAACTGATAGCATCTAAGACACATCATCAGAATGTGAAAATACCTAAGTGATATTTAAATTAAAATATTTTATTACAGTAAAAGACATATTTGCATTACTTTCCCTCAAACACACTCCATCTTTTTAAACACAGTTTTCCTATTATTCTTGCCACTTTCTGATACAGTTCTGAATGTAGTATTTTATTGCTTTTATTCAACAGATATTAAAATGTCTTATTTAAGCTATTCCAAAATAATTTTTATGCTATTATCAATGCAGTTTTTAAATATATAGTTCTTTGCTAGTAGATAGAAATGCAGTATATTTTAAAGTTTTAATTATATTCTGTAGCTTTAATCAGTTCACTCATTAGTTCTAGTAACATTTTTATGACTTTCTTACCACTTGTTGTATGGATTATTATGTTCTCTATGAAGACAATTTTAATTCTTCCTTTCTTACCTGCTTGCCATTTATTCATTTTATTTTGCCTTATTGCACTTGATGGTATATCTAATATGATGTTAAATAATAGAAGTTACAGTAGATTTATCTTGTTAATTTTCTTAGGTAGAAAGTATTGTATTATGCATTTTATTGTTGGAATTATGTCTAGATTTTCCTTAGAAGCACTTAATTAGATTAAGGAGGTTTACTTCTCATAGTTCCCTGTAAAATTTCATTAGCAAAGAGTTATTGAATTTTGTCAAATGCTCTTTCTGTATCTATTAAAGTAATTATTTTCAGTTAATGAGTTATATTGATCTTTGAAGGCTAAGCCATCTGTAGATTACTAAGATAAATCTCATTTAGTCATAATGTATATAGATTATTATTATTTATAGTGTACTTGATTTGCTAAAAATTTGATTAATATTTTCCGAGTGCATGTTCCTGAGAGGTATTATCAGTGTGATGTTTTACTTTTTATGCAGTATCTTTGTTTTGATATCAGAGAAATAATGTCTTTATAGACTGAAGTATTCTGAAAATATATTCTCATAGTGTCTTCCCTCTCAAATTTCCCCTAGAATTTTATAGAATTCATGTTATTGTTTCTTTAAATGCTTTATGAATTTTACAAAGTCATAGATTTGTCTAGGTATTGAGTTTTCTTTAAGATTTTTAATTGAGTTTCTTTCCATATTATGGTACTGTTAGGTTTCCTATTCTGGTGTATAGTTTATGTCTTTTCAGATAATTGTTTATTTAGTTTACTGTGTCACTAGTTTTTTTTATTATATTGAGGATTGAATTAAGGGCTTTGAACATCCTACCTAGGCAGGCATTCTAACACTGAGAGATGCCCCTAGAACCTCTATGAAGATTTGTTTTGAAACAAGATATTGCCAAGTTGCCTAGACAGGTTTTGAACTTGTGATTCTCCTGCCTCAGTCTCCTTAGCAGCTGAGATTATAGGCATTTACCAATCTGTCCACCTATCTTGTTAAATTTATTGGCATGAATATTATTATAATAAATTTAATATTATAAACATCACACAATATTATAATATGTAATATTACATATTTCTTTATTATCTTTTATATCGGATGATTTTATAGTAATGTCTCTTCAGTTCCTTTGTTTCTTTGTTTGCTTCTTTTTTGAAACAGAATCTCTTTCTGCAGTTCAACCTCACACTGAACTCACAACATAGCCCAGGCTTTTTTGAAGTAACAGTAATCCTCCTGCCCCAGCCAACAGTGCTGGGATTACAGGCATGCACCACCACGCCTGATTTGTGTGGTGTTGGAAAATCGAACTCAGGGCATTTTGCTTGCTAGGCAAGTGCTCTAACCATTTTGTTATTCCTCAAGCCCCTCTTTAATTCTTTATATAAGAAATTTGTGATTTTTTCCCTTTAATTCTTCTTAATAAAATTTATCTGTTGTATTTTCTTCTTCCTCCCAGGTTTTGGTTTTATTGATTGTCTTTACTACTGTTCTTTTTAAAAAATTTTATAGATGTCTTTGTTTATTATTGTATTCCTTTTGGTTGTTTTTTGATTCATTTGTTATTATTTTAGCTTCTGAAGATGGAAGCTTAAATAATTTGTGATCTTCTTCCTTTTTCTAATATAAGTACCATAGGCTCTGAATTTACCTCAAAATAGTGCTTTAGCTGTGTCCTATACATTTGATATACTTTTATTATTAGAAGTGTATGTTAATTACATAGATTATTTCTCACTTCACTAAAATTTATTTGGTAATAGTAACTTAATTTTCAGATATTTGGGGAATTTTTTTGTTTGTATTAATTTATGATGTAATTTCTTCATGCCCAGAGAGCATGCCCTTTTTTATTGGAATAATTTTAAATATTTACAGGCTTTTTGTTATAACCACAGGTATTTATTTCTTAGTAGTTGTTTCACTTATGCTATAAGAGAATTTATTTTGCTATTGTTGGGTGGTGTGTTCTATAAATTAAATTATAGTGAGAGTGTATTACATGTAATTTATAATTAAAACATTGTAAATGTTTAAATTAAAATATTTTTACAATAAAAAACATACTGCCATTAAACAACCTCAAAATCCTCCTTGCTGTGAACACACTAATCTCATCATTCTTGTCACTTTTTGAAGCAGTTTGGGAAGGTCTCTTTTGTAAATATCTTTAGTTGAACTGTCATGACAACCTTGATTTCCTGAATCAACTAAAACGATTTACCTTTTATGGTTGTTTTGACTTGGGAAAGGCCAGAAGTTGCATGATGCCACATCTGGTGAATAAGTTGAATGAGGAAACAATCTAATGCTTTGGTGAGCCTGCCTTTTCATTAGGTAGCAGTAGGCAGCTGTGTTGAGTGTAGTTTGGTCACACCTCATAAAGAGACTCATGAAGGAAGACTTTAAAATTTATATAAGAAAAACTATGCAATATTTAGCTTTCTCCATCTGATTTATTTCATTTAGCATTGTGTTTTCAAGATCTATCAATTTTCTTCTGGATAAGTTAAATCTATTTTTATAGCTGTTGGTATCTTATATTTTATCTGTTCATCTGCCAGTGGGCATATAGTTTTTTTTCATAATTTAGCTTTTGTGAATTGTGCAACTATAAACATAGCTATGAATGCATCACTGAAATATATTAACTTTGACTTTTTGGGAGGATCCCTACAAGGAGGTATAGCTGGATCGCATGGAATTTCTATTTTTAGTACTTTTTGAGGAATCACCCTTTGATTTCCATGGTCCCACTGACAATGTAGAGGGTTTTCTTTTCCTCTGAACCTCACCAGAATTTTTTTCTTTTTTGACAATCTCACTGCAGACTATCTTGAAGTCACTGTGTAGCCCAGGCTGTCCTTGAACTCACAGCAATCCTTCTGCCTCATCCTTCTCATTGCTGGGATTTCAGGGGTGTGTCACCACATCCAGCTATTATGTGGTACTGGGGGATTGAACCCAGGGCCTCTAGCCAAGCACTCTAATGAGTGCTCTCAGCTCCCATTTATTGTTTTTTGAGTCCTTGATGGTAGGTACTTTTAGTGGAGTAAGATGGAATCACAGTATCAATTTATTTACATTTCTCTAGTGGCCAAGAATGCTGACATTTTAAAAAATGTACTTATTGGCCATTTATACTTCTTTTGAGAAATATCTGTACATTTTAAGTCTATTTTTAGATTGGCTCTTTTATTTTGGGGGTTTTACTTTTTGAGTTTTTTGTATATTCTAGATATTGTTTCTCTCACCAAAGACTAACTGGTATTTTTTTTCTCATTCTGAGGTTGATTCTTCATTCTGTGGGCTACCTTGCTGTGAAGAAGCTTTTTACTTTTATATAATCTCATACCATGATTCTTGGCATTATTTCTTGTGCAATTGGTATTCTGTTTAGAAAGTCTTTGCCTATGTCTATGTCTCCAAGAGTGTTACCTATTTTATCTTCCAAAAAATTCTGTGTTTCTGATTTTATATCTAGGTGTTTGATCTGTTTAAATGTGATTTTAGTAAAGAGTGAGAAATGTAGGTCTATATACATTCTGCTGCACCTGGATAACAAATTTTTCCAGAGCCATTTGTTAGAGAAGTTATCTTTTCTCCAGGATATGTTTTTGGCCCCTTTGCCAAAACTCGGATGGCAGATGGTGCCTGGGGTTGATCTGGCTCCTCACTTAAAATGGAATCATAATGTCTCCTAATTTCTTCCCTCTACTTCAAAGTTTCTTGTTTCTTTGGTATTTTGTATCTCTTCTGGTTCCATATAAATTTTAGGATCATTTTTTTTCTGATTTTATGAGGGATGCTATTGTTATTTAAATTGTTGATACTAAATCTCTAATTTTTTTTTGTAAAATGGTCATTTTCATAATATTGGTTATGCCCTTTTGGAAGAATGGATGCCCTTTCTTTTTCTAATATCTTCAAAAAAATTTTTAGACAGAGTCTCACTCTGTAGCCCAGGCTGGCCTCGGACTTAATGGCAATCCTCTTGCCCTCAGCTTGCCCAGGGCTGGGTTTACAGGCATGTGCCACCACACCGAGCTTATGTGGTACAGGGGAATTGAACTCGGTTATTTAGCGCTTGATGTAATTTTTTAAAAAGTAGTATTGTAGTTTTTAGTAGAGAGATCTTTAACTTCCTTGGTTAGGTTAATTCCTAGGTATTAAATTTTTGTGAAGCTATCACGAATGAGATTGTTTTTCTGATTTCTTCCTCAATTGCTTCATTATTGATCTACAGGAATGTTTTTTATTTTTATGTGTTGATGTTGTGTCCTACCACTTTGCTGAATTCACTAGCTTTAAGAGTCTTCTGATAGAGGTTTTTGGGTGTTTTATGTAAAGGATCATTCCATAAAAAGTTTATTTGATTCCTTTTTTGTTTGCATCCCTCTTTTTTTTCCTCTTGCCTGGTTATTCTTGCTAAAGTTTTGAATACTACATTCCATAGGTGTTGTGAGAATGGACACTCTTGTTCCTGATTTTACTTTTCCCATCATATATAGATAGATAGATAGATAGATAATGTTTACATGAACTTGATTTTGTGCATATATAAATCAGATCAGCATTACAATCCCTTCCCCATTTTTGGCCCTTTCATACCCTCTCCATCTCTTTTAACTCCCGCTTTCACACCCAATTAGTTCTACAGAATGCCTGTATTTTGGGTTCCCCAATTCAGAGAAATGCTGCAATATTTAATATATTTAATTTTCTGCGTCTAGCATACTGCAACACTCAAATCACCACTCTTTAGCTCAGCTTCTTGCCCTTAGAATGGGCTGCATTTGCCATATCTTGACGGCTCTTCTGTAGGTCCAACAGAGGCTCTTATTGGGATGATTTGCTGGAAGTTCTTTTTTTCTGTATCCTACTATATCTTTGTTGAGATTCTTTAACATGACCTCATTCACCAACCCACATGAGAAAAGAATTATAACAATGAAATTCATAAGGGTAGAAATTGTGAGAAAGAAAAATAGAAAAGTTAATATTCAAATTCCTTAGCTGAGTTCTGAAAGGTAGATGCTTGTGCATGCAAAAGACATTGGAGTTACCAATACTCCTTTACTCCATTATTCAGTTTTCTTAGGATAAACTTACATCAAAGACTGATTAAGTGAATACATTATTGAACTCAAATCTATATCACATAAGCATATTACACATAAATGAATAGATATAATGGCATACTTAATTTAGAATTTAACTCATAAATTTACTCACATTTTATTAATCATTAACATTTTGTCAAATTTGATTTATCATTTTATCTATGAATCCATCCACAAATTCATGAATATATACTTTTTAAAGATTTTATACCAATCCCCAGTTTGAATATAATTGTTATAAAAACTAATATACTATTAAAATAATAATTGCAGAGGAAATTTCACTGATTTTATGTGATGGCTGATACTGTTTTAAAAGTATACCAATTAAATGATTCAAATTGTTCCTGATTTTAGAAGGAATGCTTCCAGGTTTTTTTAAAGTATAATGTGTACAATGAATTTGTCTTAGTTACTTTTTCATCGCAGTGACTCAATACCCAAAGTCCACTTTTAGCTTACAGTTTCAGAAAGTCACAGTCCATTTGCAGGTAGATACCTGGAAAATGGTGGAATCACATGATGGGGCTGCAGCTACAAGCCAGAGTTGGAGCCAGTGCTCCTGAGACAAAGATCCTCGTGGCAGCAGGTGCAGAACAGAAAAGACTGGGAGGAAGGGTGGAACCAGAACTCACCCCTCGAGGTCAGGCTGCAAGCATCCACCCCCTCTAAATGGGCTTCACCTTCCAGCAGTACACAGTATCCATAGCACAAAACTTTTGGGGGAACACTCCAGATTCAAACCACAACAGTGATTTTTATAGTTTTAGGTAAAGTTCTGTATACCCATTGTATCATTTTTTTTTGCTCCAGAATTTTCAGTCAAGTTAATAGTAAGCAGTAAAAGTATAGTTATGTGGAAAAACTTTATATTTTACACATTGAAATTGGTTTTCATTTTATTTACTTGCATGGTGTCCAAGGGGGACCTATTCATGAATCTTCTTTCTAGTGGTAGAATAAGGTCCATACTGTTTTGAGTCCCACTCACATTGAATTTATGGGTTTTCTGGATATATTTATGATCAGTGGTGGTGGGGGTGTTGCATGGTGATGAGTCATACTGTGAAGCCAGTGATGCCATTCAAGAGGTACCATGCTTCCATCCACTTACTAGAATATGTTTTTGCCATTTATTTTGGTGACAGCCAAAAAATTTGCTTGTTGACCTCATAGTATTTGTTTCCATATATTTCTTTGGTATGTCAACCTTCACTTCATTAGCCTGAAGAAAATTTGTAGGTCCTCATGGAGGCTGCAAAGGCTGCTGCAACAATGCTTCAGGACGTGCAGTGACTCCCATCTTGTTTCATAGGCTCTGTGGTTGTTTTTTACTTATAAATGCATGTTGGATTTTTTTCCAAGGCTTTTTCTACATTTATTGAGGTGATCATGGGATTTTTCACTTTTACTTTATTTAATGTAATATATTGTATTTATTTAATTATATATGTTGAACTATTCTTGCATTCCTGGGTTGAAGATGATGACGTCGTCATAATGTATGAACTTTTAAATTTTTATTTGTTTCATTCTGTTTGCAAGTATCTTGGTAAGGATTTTTGCATTGAATGTTCATTAAGGAAATTGGCCTGTGGTATTTTTCTTTATTTTTGCTTACGTTGTTGCTATTGTTGAGTTTTTGTTTAGTTTTGATATTAAAATAGCATTAGCTTCAAGGACTAAGTTTGGCAGCATTCTTTCTTTACAATTTAATGGAAAAGTTTGAGGAGTATTGGTGTTCATTCTTCCTGGAAATTTAGTGTTGAATCTGTTAGTTTTGGGGCTTTTATAAGTTGATAGGTCTTTTGTTGCTGGATTTGTTTTATTACTTATTTTGAGTTCAATATTGGTTATTCATGTGTCTTGGAATTCACTCATTTCTTCTAGATTTCATTGGGAATATAATATTTTGCAATAGTTTCTTATAATTGGAATGTAATTTTTGAAATAGTTTCTTACATTCTCTGAATTTCAGCATGTCCATTGTGTTTTCACCTATTCCTTTTCTAATTACATTGATGTGTCTTTTCCTTCTTTCGGTAAGTTTGTCAAAAGATCTACCAACCATGTTTATCCTTTAAAAGACCAACTCTTTGATTCAGTGATATGTTGTATTGTTTTTAATTTTTATTGAATTAGAATTTCTTTCCTCCTATCAGTTTTGAATTTTGGGGCCTTGGGATTCATCATTATGTTACTTATTTGAAATTTTTATATTATTTTTAATATGGACATTTATAGATAAAAACTTTTAGAACTATGCTTTTATTTTGTCTCATGAATTTTGTTATGTTGTGCTGCACTTATGATTTTATTCTAGGAACTGTTAAATTTCTTCCCTGATTCCTTCTGTGACTCCCTGATTATTCAAGAGTGAATTATTTAATTTCCATGTTTTTATACTGTTTCTGTGGTTTATTTTGCTGTTCATTTTCAGTTTTATTCTGCGATGGTTTAACATTATGCAAAAGAATATTTCAATTCTTTGTATTCATTAAGCTTGATTTATGAACTAAGACATGGTATATTTAGGAGAATATTTTATGAGTTTCTGAGAAAAATGTGTATCCAGTTGCTATTTGAAGAAATACTTTGGTGATATGTTAAATTCATCTCTTTGATATTCTGGTTCAACACTGATGTTTCTTTGTTAATATATTAATCTGATTAACTTATTTGTGAAAGTGGGATAATAAAGTTCTTTACCATGATTGTACTGTTGCCTGCCTGTCCTTTTATGTTCAGTAGTTTTGTTTCATAAAATGAGATATGTTGATATTTGATGCATGTTATGTTTTGCATCTGGAATGTCCCCCAAAAGCCTCATGTATTTGGAAGGCAATTGGATCATTGGTTTAATTGGATCAGTGTATTAATTTATTGATTATTTCAATTTCAGTGGATTAATTTGTTGATGAAGTCAGGAAGCAGAGCCTTGATAGATGATGTTGTCACTGGTCATATGGCCTAGAGAAGTATATTCTTAGTCCCAGCACTGGTCTTCACTCTCCCTGCTTCTTTTCTGCCATGCCATTCCATGGACTGCCTTCCTCCATGGTAGGCCTTTCAGACATTACAGACCAACCATGCATGGACTGGACCTTAAAAAACTAAGCTGAAAGAAACTTCTCCTTTATGTTGGGCATGCTGGGTATTTTGGTCCAGTGAACAGAAAGTGACTAAGAGTATGCAAACATATTTATAATCTTTATCTCTTCCTATTGAATTGTTCTCTTTACTGGTATGCTACGGCTTTGTCTCTTCTGATCAGTTTGGCTTGAGTCCACTTTATGTAAACCTGTGATAGCTACTTTTGCTTGCTTTCAGACTCCAATAGCATGCAGTAGTATCCTTTCTTTATGAATGGGGAATGTCTCTTACAGGCAAGACATAAGTGGGCTTTGTTTTTAAGCCAGTCTGCCAGTTGTATGTTTTGGTTGGGGAGTTAAAACCATTTACATTGAATATTATTATTGAGAGATATTTACTAAATCCTGTAATTGCATCATTTTTCCAGTGCTGATCCCATTATTAATTTTTAAAATTTAACCACTACTCCAGTTAAATGTATTCAGTGTTATAACCCTTGTGGGGATTTTTTTAGTGCTGTTGTTACAGTCTCTGTCTATGAATTTAAGTGCTCTCTGCAAAGCTGTTTTGGTTGTCATGAATTTCTTTACCAATGCCATGTAAAGTCTTTATTTCTTCGTCAGTTTTAAAGGATAATTTTGCAGGACATGGTTATTTGATTTAGAATTTATGTTTGCTTATAGGCTTGAGAAAATTTACTCTCAGATGGCCCTTAGTATTTGTGTTGAGAAATCTCCTGTCATTCTAATAGGCTTGATGTTCTTTAACCACTTTTTTTTCCTTTTAGTTTTTAGTTTTTCTGATTTTGATTATAATGTTTCATAGAAATAATGTATCATGTTCTTTTCTGGTATGGCTTTATTTACCTGTATATTGATGTTTTTACTTAGATATTTGTAATTTTTCTGCTATGATTTTGGAAAGTTTTTAAAATACATTTGGTGTTATATAATTTTTCCCCTTAACTTCTATAATTCTTAGGTTTTGATTTTTTTTAATCATTTGCTCTTAAATTAAGCTTCCATAGTATCTTCTTCTTAGGTTGCTACTTGAAGAGATGATCTACATCATGAATCTTGTTCTTCAATTAGTTGTACCAGTTGCCATACTTTCAACTGAATTTTTTGTTTTCAGATTTTCTGCTTGATTCATTTTCATAATATCTAATGCTTTATGGAGTTAGTCCTTCATATCTTGCATTATCTTCTTAATTCAGTCAACCTTTTTATCTTGATCATTTTATTAAATTCTTCATCTGTTTACTTACATTCTCTTTAAGTGCACTGAACTTCTTGTGGTTTGTTCATTTCTTCACTTATACAAGCACTTAACATAATACATGTTATATATGTGTATGTAATAATATTATACATGTATATAGTATATCAATGAAAAGAGAAAAACACACACACATACACAGAGTCCACTCAGTCCCTTTTATACTGCAGTCAGAATTTGACTACTGTGCTCTTCTGTCTTAGTTCAAAAATGGATATACCTTGTCTTATTATAGGGAAGATCAGTGGTTGTAGTTAAGAGGTTGGATGTGTCATCTGGTGTTTGAGGTGAATCTCATCCAACAGTTTGTTTTCTTGCCTACCAGCGAATGAAAGAGTTGGGGTTTCTGGATGCACCCCTTGAGCCAGCCTCTCATTTCCTCTGCAAACAGAACTCTGTTATACTTCAGCTGTGTTTCTGTGAACATGACTAGTTGGAGATTTTTGTATCTGTATTGTGATCAGACAACTTAAGTGATGTCAGTGCAGGGGAAGCCATAGCTGGACTGGTCAAGCACCTAGTTTTTCCACTGATCTCTGGAGGAAGAGAGGTTTCTAAATCTGTATCCCAGTTCCTCTATGATAATCTCTGCATCAGTTTATGTTAGTGTTGTGGTTTGGATCTGGAGTGTCCCCCAAAAAAACTCATGTACCTCTGGATACTGTGCACTGTTGGGAGGTGGGGCCTGTCTGGAAGAGGCAGATGCCTAGGGTTTGACTTTGAGGGGTGTGAGCTGGTTCTGCCCTTCTTTACAGAGTGGGCACTGTTCTGCCATGCTATGAGGCTCTTCTCTCCAGAGCTCTGGCTCTAGCTGTAGCCTTGCCAATGATTCTACCATTTCCAACCACCCATCTGTGACTGGATTGTGACCTTCTCTGAAAGTGTGAGCTAAAATAAAAACTTTCCCCTCTCTAAGTTGTAGATGTCAGGGATTCTTTCCCAGCAGTGGGGACATAACTAAGACAGTCAGCTCTTTCTATGCCTCTTTGGGTGAACACATTATTCAATACCTTTTGACTCTGCCACGTGCCACCTCTGTCCAGCCTTCTACCCATGCCAAATGCTTTTTGTGCACATTTTGGAGTTTCAGCCAGCCCTCATATTCAGTGGCATTTATGGTTTGGATGGGCAGCCTCTAAGGACAAGAATTCAGTAGCGTTTTGGAGCTAATGAAAGAGAGCTCACAGAGCTCAGTAGGTTTTGGTGGCTTGAATACTATATGGGCACAGAGCTGGGCAGCATTTGCAGTTGTGGTGGGATAATACCCATTTTGGCATTGCTCCAGCTTCTCTTCTCTACCCCATGATCACATTAGTCACAGCTGCCACATGCCTCTTTGGCTGCTTGTCCCACAGATTTTTTCAAAGCCTGGTTCTGCATCTCTAATTAGTACTGTTTTTCCCTCCCCTTTGGTTTGGTAGAGGCTATACCCACTCAGTCATATTCTCTGAGTGATTCTCAGGTCTACACCTTCCTTAATACCCTCATCTAAAGAGGATGTCTCCTGCAAGTATTTTGCTGTCATGATTTCACCTCCTAGTTGGAATAGAGAAGAAGTGAGTCCAGTGAGGTGGCTGCTAGGCTGGCAACCAATTACAGAAGCCCTGCAGCTGCTGCTCTACTTGTATTCATACCTCAGAGTGTAAGATTCTTTCCTAAGATGATGTGTCCACAGAACCCAGACTAAGTAGTGCCAGGATCAAGAGGCAGCCATTTTTTCTTTCCCTAAACATCACTATTACTGAAGTCATCTGGTAGGCATGTCCTTTAAGTTGCCTTCCTATGCTTCCCATGTTTGTGTTTTTGTTCATATTCCCCTCTCATTTTTAAGTACCAGTGTAAGTGAACATCTTTCAAGCATCTCCTGAACACTGCTGCTTCAGTTTCTCCATGATGGCGCCACCTTATAATCATTTCTTTTTCTTCCCATTCTTATTCCTCCTCTGTCTCCTCCTTCTCTTTCTTCTTCCTTCCTCTTCCTCCTCCTCCTTCTGCTTCTCCTTCTTCTCTTTCTCCTTCCTTATATCTCTGTTCTCCTTCTCCTCCTCCTTCCGTTTTCCTCTTCCTCCTCTTTTTTTTATGTTAGAGGAGATTTGACTCATAACCTTCACACTCAGCTACATTCCAAGCCCATTTTCCTTTTTGATTTTTGACACAGACTCTCATTGAATTGCCCAGGATGGACTTGAATTTGTGGTCCTTGTGCCACAGCCTTCCAGAGTTCAGGGATTATAGTTAATCTTTGTTCTGAATGCAACTAAGTTATATAAAAATATATTGATTTGAATATTTTTCTTTTTTAACATTAGTAGGCATGACCAGAAAAGTTTTACTCTGGGGTGGATTTTCTTTAATATTGAAGAAGTGTTCTGAAAACTTTGCATAATGTCATGTAAATTTTGAGAATCTCAGTGTGGATTCTGTTAACATGAAAAAATTTGGTCCTATATGAATATCTCTCTTTGTTCTTGGTTTATTTTCTTATTTATTCTTCAGAAGGAATTGTGCTAGTTTAATCTTGCTTTATCCAGTAGAAAAGATCTTATTTCCTTCTTAGTTTGTTCTTAAGTTTTGGATAATTTTTAAAATCAAATATGTTCTCAGATCAGTCCTTGGCTAAATAGTTGAGAAAGATCCTATTTAGTCCTAGAGGTATTTTTCCCCCATTTTATTGATATGTATACGTGCAAAATTTAAGGTTTACAATGGAGTTGAGCCTTTTATGCACATATGTATCTTGTCAAGGTGACAAGGGCTTTCCCACTCTACTTTTGTCCCTCCCCCAGAGGTATTTTTTGCATTGCATTCCTCATGTTGTTTTTCTGTTTTGCTATTCTGTGTTACAAATTCTACTTGTTTTTGGCCTCCCCAGACTTAGTTCTGTCTCCCCAACTCAGTGAATCTGCTAGATTCCATCTGGACTCCCCATCTCCATGCTGCAGACTGGAAATTCTCTGGCAATAAGCTGGGAAAATAATATGCTTTGTTTTCTACTTTTCACTATTTCATTGACCACCATTATTACTTACCTAATATGCAATGTCTGAAAATTGTAGTTTTCTAAATTTTGTTTGTATATTTTGATAAAAAATTCACATGACATAAAATTTAACATTTTTTTTTTTTGGTAAATACATGAATTCCAAATTCTATAACAGTTTAAAAACATGGGGTTTGGGAAATTAGTGAGTTTCAATGTCCATCCCTTTTTCAGGGCCTCACTCCTTTCCTATCTGACCTTTGCCTCTTTTTCTACCCTGCCATTCATGTTGGGGCCTTTTTATGTCATTATTTTTGTGTATTTCATAAGAAGGACACTCATTTATAGTCATCAGTCTTTTGTGCTTGGTCCATTTCACTGCGCATCATTGACTCTAGGTGGCTCCATTTTTGGTTCATTTGCTTCATATCTGTCTTTCCTTATGGCTGCATAGTATTCCATTGTGTGTAGGTACCACATATTCTTTAACCATTCCTGTATGGATGGACATGTAGGTTGCTTCCAGGATTTGGCTATTACGAATTGTGCTGCTATAAACATGGATATGCATATGCCTTTTTGGTATGTTGACTTTATTTTGGGGCGGAAGGATATGTCCAAAAGAGCAGTAGCTGGATCAAATGGAATTTCCATTCTCAGCTTTCTAAGGAACTTCTAAGACTGCGCTTTTTTAAAAAAATGGTTTTACCAGCTTGCATTCTCACCAGCAGTGAAGTAGAGTTCCTTTTTTCCACACCCTCACCAACAATTGTTGTTTTTTGAGTTCTTGATATATGCCATTCACACTGGAGTGAGGTGAAACCTCAATGATTTTTAATTTGCGTTTTCTGATGACCGGTGATAAGAACACTTTTTCGTACGCATCTTGGCCATTTGTACTTGTATGAAGCTTCTTTTTAACTGCCTGTTTCTTGATGGGATCATTTATTTTAGGGGTTTTTATGTTTTTCAGTTCCTTGTATATTCTAGTTATGTCTGAAGTATTACTGGTAGATGTTGATTCTTGCTGAGATTTCTTGTGCAGTTGGTGATCTGTTCAAAAGCTCCTTTTCTGTCCATGTGTCTTCTAGGATTTTACCTATTTTTTTCTTCTAATAAGCTCAGTGTCTCTTTTGATGTCCAGTGCTTTGATCCATTTTAATCTGATTTTACTGTGTGAAGACAGATATGTGTCTAGGTTCATTCTCCTGCATGTGGAGATCCAGTTTTCCCAACACCATTTGTTGAAGATGCTGTCTTTTATCCAGTGGATTGTTTTGGCCCCTTTGTCAAAGATCAAATGAGTAAGGGTGTTTGGGTTTGTTTCTGTATCCCCAGTTCTGGTCCACTGGTCCTCTTGTCTGTTCTTATGCCAGTAACATGTAAATTGCTTTGTAGTATTTTTTGAAGTATTGCTTTGTAGTATTTTTTGAATTCTGGGATTGTGATTCCTCAAGGTTTGCCCTTGTTACTCAGAATTGCTTTAGAGATTCTGGGTCTTTTCTGATTTTTTAGACTGTTTTTTCTAGTTCTGTGAAGAATATAGGTGGTACTTTGGTTCGTATTACATTGAATCTGTAAAGTAGCTTTGAGAGTATGGCCATTTCGACAATATTAGTTCTTCCTATCTAAAAATATGGGATGTTTTTCCATTTTAAAAAAGTCCTCTTCAGTCTCTTTCTTTAGGGGTTTGTAGTTTTCTTTGTACGTCTTTCATCTCTTTGGTGAGGTTTACTCCTAAGTATTTTATTTTTTGTTGGTAGTGTTGTATTGTGAAGGGGGTTGTTTTCCTGATTTCTTTCTCTTTGTATTCATTATTGGTGTATAGGAATGCTATTGATTTGTGAGTATTGATTTTATAACCTACTACTTTGCTGAATTTATTTATTAGTTCTAAAGGTCTTTGGGTGGAATTTTTGGTTCTTCTGTATACAGTATCATGTCATCTGCACATAGGGATATCTTCATGTCTTCCCTTCTGATGCATATTTCTTGTATTCCTTGGTCTTGCTGATGGCTGTTGCCAAAATTTAAAGCACTGTCTTAAATAGGAAGGATGACAGTGGGCAACCTTGTCTTGTTCCTGAATTTAGTGTGGATGCTTTCAGTGTTTCTCCATTCAAGATTGTATTAGCTGAAGAGTTGTTATAAATAGCTTGAATCATTTGATGATTGATGATGATTGATTTGATGATTCTCTATTGCTATTCAGAGTCTTTGTCATAAATGGTTGGTGGATTTTGTCAGTTTTCTTTGCATCTATTAAGATAATCATAGGATTTTTATCTTTGCATCTGTTTATATGGTGTATTACATTTATTGATTTGCATATATTGAGCCATCCCTGCATGTTTGGAATGAAGCCCACTTGGTCATGGTGTATAATCTTCTTTATGGTTTGCTGCATTCTGTTGGCAAGGATATATTTTTGGAATTCTTTAGTGAACTTGTCATTCATTTTCTGTATTGACTTCTGTAGTTCTGTTAGTTTTTCATTTGTTTCTTTCTTAAGTTGTTTGGTTAAATCTTTTTTTAATTCTTCAAGTACATTGTGTAAATTGTTGCCTGAGTCAGTCTTGTGTTCTTCCAGTAGGCTATTTCTTTCTTTCTTTCTTTCTTTCTTTCTTTCTTTCTTTCTTTCTTTTTTTTTTTTGAAATTGAGGAATTTTGCATCTTCCTCTGGTTTTATCTGAGTCTCCCTTGGTGGGTTGAGAAGTTCTGCGGCCTCTTGCCTCCATTTTTTTCTCATCTTGCTGATGACTGTTCCTTTGCCTTGCTGTAGTTACACCTTGAACAATCTTTATTTTTTGATATTGAAGAGTGTTGTTCTATGGGTGTGTGTTATGTTGTCTGTGCCACTGATGTGGGATTCCTTGTTATAGGACAACTAATTTTTTTCCCCAACTTGATAGTTGTTAATAGGTCTGTTTTTGAGAGTTTCTTCTGCTGGTGAAACTGTAGGTTTGGCACCCTCTCACTTTCTGATAAGTCGCTCAGAGAGTGCATGCTTCTGGGTGTCTTCAGTGATGGGTGGTGATTAGGCCCACTCACATGGGCTCTGAGGTTTAGGCAAGGGCCAGGGTGCAGCGATATTGATGCCTCTGGCATGCAGCAGTGATATGTGCTGACTAGACCCCGTTTCATTGGCTCTGGCATGTAGGTGAGGATCTGGGCACAGCTATCTGGGTGCCCCTGTTGTGCAGCTGTGATGGATATAGAGTAGGTTTATTTATGTGGGTTTCAAGGTACAGATGAGTATTCTGGGTATGGCTTCCTGGATGCCTCTCCATAGCAAGGGTTGACTGCAGAACTAGAGATAAGGCCCTGACTTACAGGGAGAGAGATGGGTGGGGATGAGTGGGGATACCTGGGCTCAGTCCACAGTGGGTGAAAGCAGCAGGAGGTGAAACTTGGGCTTAGTCCACAAGGAATAGAGACAGCGGGCCTGAAGACCTCTGGACTATACCTGCAGCAAGTGCTGGTGCTGGCGGTATGCTGGAAAACTTGGCTGTGCCCATGTCCACTGCAAGCAGTGGTGGCGGATGGAAACACCATGGCCTCCAGAAGATATGGCCCCGTCTTGTTTGTATTTTTAGTTGTTTAAATGAGAGGCTGAAATATAGCCCCAGTTTTTTCATGGCTTAGGGCTAGAGGTAGGAGCTATCAGGTAATTAGAAACAAGGAGGAATAACTAGCTATACAGAAAAATAAATCTTTTGGTACACAGTATGTCAGTAAATTTTGTTTCATTGTGTTTTTCCATTACCCTTTACCTCCATCTTCCCTCCTGTTTTCATTTTCTCTCTGTGTGACCTGCATGTTATCTTTCTTAATATGATATAATGACTTTTACTATTATGTTACTAATAACTTGCTATATTTCCATTTATTTTTTGTTTTTATGGTGTGTTTTCCTTGGAAAAAGTGTGTATTTTTATGTAGTCAAATACAATAAATTTATTTCTTTATGATGTATGGGTTTTAAATAATTAGAATTTTTATATATATATATAAATATATATATATATAAATATATATATATATTTATATAAATATATATATTATATATATATATATATATATTTATCAGCATATTTATTTATACACAAACACACACATTATATATACACATATATAATATGTACAATTTAATTTATTGACTGATTTGAATCATCTTGTTTGTTTTAGTGAAAAACAGAATTAATCAGTTAAATCTGAGATGAAATAAGATTTCTGTCGATTCCTAGTTCTTGTTTTACCTTATGGGGAAAAAAACTATTGCCTTTTAATTTTTTTACTTTCATTTTTCTTAACTGCTAGCATCTAAAACAGCTTTGCTATATATTTAAACAAAATTGGTCAGCTCTTTGTTTAAAAATGGATTTTATCATGCCACAAAATCTAAGTTGTTAGGCAAATTGGCATCTACTTTACTGCTTGACTTCCATTCTCATTAAAATGTTAGAGTCCTTAACTTTTATTTTGTAGACTTGGAAGACCTGGTGTTGATTGTTATTGCCAACATGAAAGTGGTGCCGCTGTCTTGCAGCTCCAATTCTTGATCAATGAGGTAAGGATTTTTTGACTATTTAAAATTCATATACATGCACTATTTTTTATCGTTCAAGCCATGGATGTGCGCATGCGCACACTCCCACTCACCCACCCACATGCCCCCCCCCCAACACACGCACAAACACACATATGTCTCTTACCTGGGGTATTTATGATGACAATTGTTTTGGATTTTTAAAAAATTATAGACTATGTGCATAAACATATTATGTGAGGTATTGGAAATGAGATCCAACCTAAATATGAAATTAATTTATATTCTATATATAGCATGTACACAAAGTCTGAAAGTAATTTTATACACTGTTTGCATTGCATTGTGCTTGCATTTTGGCTGCAACTGATCACATTAAGTCAGGTTTTGAATTTTCTTCTTGTTGTATTGTGTTTGGAACATCTAAAATTTTGGATTTTTGGGTTATTGATACTCTATCTATAGTTAATGCAGTTGATTTAATATTATGGTTCCAGATGCTTGAATATATGTGTTTGAATATTATTTATAGTCACACTTCACATACAAACTATACTAGTGTAAGTCAGTTTATTAAAATTTAAAGACAAAATATTGTGTATGCCTGAAATTCTTTCGCTGATAGTGTATAGCATAATTTAAATGTTCTTTAAATTTAAATTTCTTTCATCTCTTTACTGGCCATTACACTTTCCTTTTAGACTTTTTTTCCCACCAGCTTAAAAATTGTTAACCAGTCCCAACCTCAAGTTTTGCTTTCCTATTCAATGCAGTAATCTTTCTGCTTATCTAGCTATTAATTCCTTTAGCTGTATATGCATTTATCTTTTACCTCTGTGTACATTTGTTGGCTTATGTATGCACTTATTTTTATTTGTGCATCTGTAGCTATTAAGACAGTGGGCCTCTGCTCTATCCTTAGTTTTATAAGCTGTGGTGTTAAGAAACTTTCTAGAAGCAAACTACAGATTTATTAAGCTCAGAAAAGTTTTAAATCTTCCATTAGTTGAAGACTAATTAGGGCCTTTTTGACTCTGATTTTTTTCTACAGTCTTGTAGAGGTTTTTTTGTATTAATTGTATCAGCAAGACAAAACTACTTGAAAAATTTGTGCTGTGCCAAATTTAAGTACTTTGAAGATTGAACCTTGGAAATATTTTCTCATAGACTGATGACAATCTTTTATTCAGTATCTCCATAGGTTTGCATATATCAATATCTGTATATCACTATCTTTTTGAGAATTTACAGTTATAAATATGAGTAAAATGTCTCGAAGTTCCTGTAAAATATATCACATCAAGAAAAATTTTTGATAATAATAAATGTCCACTTTTTACTTTACTTGGATCAAAATTCTTTTCAGAAGCTATGAGAGCCTTCTTACTGAAAAACCTAGCATATTTGACCTTATAGGCACACTTGGTATAAAGTATCAAAAAGAGAAAAGAAGTAATAAAGAAAATAGAACATATTTTATTATCATAATTAGTTATGATTGTCTATAATATCCACTTTTTGAGGTATTGGGAAGTAAATCCATAGCCTTTGCATTGACACAGTCTCACTAAGTCATTAATTGTTCAGGCTGGGCTCAATTTGTGAACCTCTTACCTCATTCTCCTAAAGTGTTGGATTTATAGTTGTGGGCCATCATGCCTAGCTGAATATCAATATTTCTGAGTTCTCAGTACTATTCTGCAGTTTCTAAGCTGAAGGATCTCAACCTTTTGCCTTCTATATAGATGCATATTAGTAGGCATAGTTTAGTTCTATGTTATTTTCTCAGGGTTTGATATTTTGAGAATTGTCTTCAAGGACCTGCAATTTCCCCTGTGCTACATAATGCCACTTAACTAAGAGTAAATGAAAACAATTTCAATGTATGATTACATTGTCTCTCATGAACTATTTATTCTGAAGTCCTCACACGGTACCTTTTCCCATAGTTTCTACCTTTTGATTCCATTATTGATGTTCAATTTACAGTCTTAGATCTCTTGACAAATCTTTGTAAATATTCTATGTAGGTTTACGTTGCTTTTGTAAATGAACCTTATACATTCTGCCGATGTGCTTACTTTCATGTGTATGGCCTTTATTAGTGGTGTTATAGCTGGTGGCTCATAGATGTTACATTCTAGTTTTATCGCAGAATTAATAGAATTCCTCCATTGATTAATTCATGTATTATACTAAGATTTTATTGCATATATTTTGCTGTGCTTGAATTTCATAGTCCTTGGTAATGTATCTTTGCAAAGCATAAAACTATGGTGTAGTATATTTCATTAATTTTACCTATCACATTCTATCCTCATCCTTTCCTAAATATACTTCCACCTCTATGAGAAATGAGATTGGTAGTTTTTAAATTCAAAAAACTTCTTGTAATTCATCAAGTGTTTTCAAACAATCCTGCTCTTTCTAGTTTGTATATAGAAAGTATTATAAAGTTTCCAAATACAACATTTCAACAAACACAAAATTCTTCAAGGCCCATGTTTGAAATTATTGATACTTCATATTAAAACATATGTCAGTGTATACCTCTTTGAACACTTGTATTTGTATAATTATACATAGATATGCAAATTACATAAAGATTAATTTTATGTATATACTCCTCAATTATGTGGTTTTTTTCAGAATAAAGCTAATTCTCTCTGAGATTAAAATAATAGCCTTATAGTGAAAAGAGAAACATCATTAAATACAGAAATATTTTTAGTTTAGGATTACCTCAGAAAGAAATTTCAGTCTCCGTCATTTCTAATTCTTAAAAAGGAAATGAGTGTTAGGAGTTTCATTATAGTTATTTCCAACATGGTGTAATCATTCTTTTTTCCCCACTATTTTTATTAATATACAAATGTAATACATAGTATTTACAATGAATTTGGGTGTTTTGTACACCTATGTATCATATCGAGTTTACAATCCCTTCCCAGCTTCTACCCTCCCACCCCCTCCCTATCCCTTCCCCTCACTCCACCTATCACTTCATATGGTTCCAAAGAATGTCTGTGTTCTGGGTTTTCCAAGTCAGAGAAACCGAACAGTGTTTAACATATTAATCTTCCTCACCTAGGTCATTTCACTTAAGTCACCACTCTAATTCTGCTTTCTATTCCTACAATGGGTTGCAGTAGTTAAATCTTGATGCTTCTTCACTGAATCCAGCCAATCCCTTTATTGGGATATTTACCAAAAGGTTTTTTTCCTATATTTTGCTATATCTTTGTTGTTATTATTAAACCAGGCCTTACCCACCAGTTCACATTAGAAATTAACTACAAGCATGTAGTTCAAAAGACTATTAAATTTGGGAAAGAAGAAAAAAAAGTTAAATTTCAAATGCCTTAGCTGAATATTGGAAGGTGCATACTTGTACATTCACAGGGTTATCTTAACATCAATCAGTTTCCTTAGGATAAACTTTCATTAGTGACCTAATAAGTGAATTGCTACAAAAAAAAAAAAACAAAGTTAAAACTATATCACATTGCTACATTAAATGAACTTAAATCTATACCACATAAATATACTTTAAGTGACAGTTATGAAGGCAAATTTAGTTACTTCAGATTTTTTTAACTTTCATAACTTGTTTACTCATATTTCACTGATTACTAACATACTTTTTCTCAGCTCATTCTCCTCTAGCTGTTGTTGCTTTTGCTCTGGGATCATTGGTGTCAATGGTCTCCCTTTCACCTTCTCAGGTTCCTTTAAGTATTCTCTGCAATACTGGCTCAGTGGCTGCACATTCCTTTAAGCTGTCTCTGACATGGAAAGTTTTAAGTTCTCCTTTTAAATTAAAAGATAATTTTGCTGGATATAGCAGTCTTGGTTGGCATTTATGTTCTTTTAGTGCTTGGATGACATTGCTCCATGATCTCCTTGTTTTTAGAGTTTGGTTTGAGAAGTCTGCAGTTATCCTGATGGGCTTATCTTTGTAGGTCACCTCCTGTTTTTCTCTTACTACTTTTAGTATTTTCTCTTTGTGTTGGGTTTCTAGAATTTTAATTATGATGTGTCGTGATGAGGGTCTCTTCTGATCAAAGCTGTTTGGTGTTCTATATGCCTCCAGTAGTTCCAGGTTCATTTCTTTTCTTAGATTTGGGAAATTTTCTTCCATCATTTCATTAAACATGTCCTTTAAGCCTTTTGTTTTGTCCACAGTCTTCTCCTGGATTCCCATAATTCTGAGGTTGTTTCTCCTTGAATCATCTATCAGCCGTTGTAATGATTCACTTTCTTTATTTACTTTGTGTTCTTCATAGCCTGTATGTTGCAACTCAGTCACTTTATTTTCTAGGTCTGACATTCTATTCTGAAGTTGTTTAAAGTGGTTGCTTATTATTTCCTGTGTGTTTTTCATTTCCTGAATATCTGCATTCAAATTTTCTATATCTCTGTTGTATACTTCTCTACTTTCTTCTTTTGCCTTCATTATCTTCTATATTTCTTCTTTGGTCTCCTCTACTTGCTTTTCAAGGCTTGCTTTTTGCTTAGCTATGTGTTAGTGTAGCTCTTGCACTGTCTGTTTTATTTCCTGCTTTAATTCACTGAATTTCTGGGCCTAAAAGTTGCCATCATTTTTGCCATATTCATCTTTAGTATCCCTGGTATTATCTTCTGTGGTGTCAGATCTTTTTGTAGGAAATTTGTAACCATGTTTCCCCATTTCTTCTTTGGTCTCTTCTAATTGCTTTTTAAGGCTTGCTTTTTGCTTGGCTAAGTGTTGTAGCTCTTGCACTGTCTGTTTTATTTCCTGCTTTATTTCTTGCTTTAATTCCTGCTTTAATTCACTGACTATCTGGGCCCAGAAGTTACCATCATTTTTGCCCATTTCTTTGAATTCTGCAATTTTAGTACCCCTGGTATCGTCTTCTGGTGTGTCAGGTCTTTTTGTATGAGATTTGTTACCACGTTTTCCCATGGTTCTGCTACCTCTGGCTGTCTCTGGTGCGCAGGAAAGAAAATGGCTCCTGTTGATGTCACTGCCTGAGATGGCTGCTGAGCCCTGTTTCTGATCTGGGATCCCAGGGCCTTTTCTAGGAGGAGTGCACACTGCGTTTCTAGTACACACACCCGTGGGTTGGTGCTTCTGAAGCTGGGGCTGCCCGCTGCTGATAATTCCCACTTCTCTGGATCCATGCTTACCTCGGGCTGAGGTTCTGGCCTCCGGACCTTCTTCTCTGTGGTCTGTGGGTGCCGGCAGCTCGGGGACACACCGAGTTGGCTGCTTCTGTCCTCCTCTTGTGATGTGACTTCAGGATTTATGACCCGCCCACAGCCTCCTCTCCGTTGTGTGCTGTGTCCTCTCCCAGTTCCGTCAGATGTTCAGATCCCCAAGACCCTTCCCCCATCCTCAGCTGCCTGCAGCTCCAGCTGTTTGCAGCTGGCTGCGGTGGCTTCCTGGACTGCAGGGATTTTTTTTTTCCTCCGCTTTCCATGATCCTTCAGAATTTCTGGCCTCCTGCTGGCCGCCTTTCAGTTGTTGGGGATGCTCGTCTCTTTCCTAGCTACACCAAACACGCTTTTTCTAACTAAATTCTTGACTTTTTAAGTGAGTTGGTAAGGAGACGTTGTGCAGGGCTGTTACTTAGCCGCCATCTTGACTGGAAGTCTCTGGTGTAATTATTCTTATATCTGTTTTTGCTGTTGTAAACTATGAACATTATTGGTAATAAATTATTTTGATAATAGGTAAGCATTGTAGGTATTTCAATGTTACTGTGGTTTTGCTAGATAACTAATAGAGAATAGTCAGTACTCTATTGAAGCCTTAGTCTCCATTGTAAGGCAATTATGTTCAATGAGGAAACATCAAGAAGTAAAAGTTCTGGTATATTTTATGATGATCTTAATGCAGTGAAATAGTTTAAGCATATATATGTATCACACAGTGCAGCTAATTATATGTCCACATACATGTGTTTGTAGTCATGTAGAAAACATTCTTTTGTATGTGATGTAGGATTCATTTGTATCTGATGATGTTGAGTAACATCAGTATGTTTATAATTATACTGAAGTATAATTGGAGACATTTTATTATAGATATATTTGTTCACAGTAGGTAAAGCTTCTTGGATTGTAGGAAGTAGATTAAATTTTACCAAATACAATATTTTAGAAAGATTGTATATGTTTTTTTCATTGTATGTCTTAGTTACTATTTTATTGCTGGAACAGAATGCCTGGCATTCACAACTTTAGGGAGCAAAGATTTATTTTAGCTTACAGTTTCAGAATGTCCAGTCTGTTCATGATGAGCAGCTGGAAAATAATGGAATCACGTGGGGGGTCTAGAGCTGGATCTCCGGAAACAGAGATCCTCACAGCATGGTGGAACAGAGACAAGTCTGGGAGGAAGGGCACATAAGCACACACCCCTCCAGGTCAAGCCCCAAACATCTGCCCCTTCCAGCCAGGCCCCACCTCCCACCAGCACACAGCATTCATAGGTACAAGAGGCTTTTGGGTGACATGTCAGATCCAAACCACAGCATTCTACAGTGGCCCGCAAATGACTCATAGTCATCTCCTTATGCAAAATGTATTTAGTCCTCTAAGAGTTGCCAAATTGTATATTTTTTAACTACAAGAAAAATTTTCAAAGGCTTTTTATATGATCTGTACTTGATTTATACAACTGAGTTGGTAATTTGCTTCTGTGTAAAGCTATGTAGTATATAAGGGAATAATAAAAACAAAAAAATTATATATCATATTTTCTAAAGAAAATATAAAAATGCTTACTAGTTTCTATAAAATGTTATATAAATTAATTATTTCTGTAGTACATGGATATTCCTTGAGGTAGTCATAGCACCCCTATGCTATAAGTATCTGTCTTAGATTTTCTTTGCATTCTTTACCTTCTTGAAGTGTATACAGATTGGCTTCCCTAATATTTTTAGGTTAAGTAGATACAAATATCTGTTCAATACTGATTAATTCAGTAAGTTCGTTTGCTGTTGTTGCTTTCTTAAGTGACTCACACATTTTGTCTTCTTTTTGTTATAGGGTGCTTTGGTCAGTGCAAATTCAGATGACACACTTCATTTGTGGAATCTCAGACAGAAAAGACCGGCTATTCTTCATTCTCTTAAATTTAATCGAGAGCGGTAAGGACATAAAATATTCTTCATTTAAAAAAACTTAACCCAAAATGATAAGAACATATGAGTTAAACAATTATTTAAAAAAATTTTGTGGTACTTTGGATTGAAAAAAGATTTTTTGTTCAGCTATATCCCTATATCCCTAGCTCTTTGTTTGCTTGTTCGTTTGCTTTTATTTTGAAACAGAGTCTGGCCAAGTTGCCCAGGCTGGATTTGAACTTGGAATCCTTCTGCCTGACTCCCAGGGTACTGATTGCAAGCATATGCCACCAGGCCTGGGGAAAATTATTGAGTAGATTTTATGTTAACTCAACAGATTTAATTCTAATCTCAGTAGCTGAAATAATACAATGTTTAGTCTTCCTTTTATAAAAGTTTCTTTTCTTTTAAAATGAATAATTGCTATAGACTTAGTCATTTGTTAATGGAGAATACATCTCCTAGCTATAAATCAGCATTTAAGTATGAGATATTCTTCTGCCTGGACCATGGTCTGGAAGACCCACATCTATATAATAAATATATTTCTATTTATTTGATCATGGCAGTTACTTCTTATACTATAGCCTTTTTGCTTAGATGTTTTTCACATTAAAAACTGAGAAGATACTGTCCATATTCAAAATATTTTAGTACTAATTGTAGAGCAACAGTAAACATCTAAGAATCCTGTCAAAGATGATAACTTGATCAGAATTCAGTCTCCGATTTCAGAATTAAATATTAATAGTAATAATAGGATATTGTATGAAAGCATACCAGAAAGTTACTAATTTTTATTCAGAATAAATATTTTAATGTCTGTACTATTTGATTCAACTAGATCTCAAACATGTACATCTGTTTAATCCACCTAGTTTAGGCAAATCTTATAATGTAACTCTATAAAGTAGTCTGATATTTATTTATTACTTGGGGAAAAAAACATTTTGCTGTACTTAGAAAAAAAAATCCTAAGAAAATTTGTTATTAGTGAGAAGAAGAGAAACCTCTGAGAATCAAAATATACCATTAAAACTAAGGCAGATAAACAATGAAGGCAAGTCCTCATTGGCTTAGGGCCCAAGATAGTATTTATTTTATGGTATTAACTGTTAATGGTTGACAAGGAGTCACTACATACATCTAGAGGTTAGGGAAATGTACCTGTTTTTATAGATATAATGAAAAAATAATAGATATGTAGACATCCTTTATTATACTTTCTATTAGTCACTTTTTATTGCTGGGACAAATACCTGATTGACAAAACTCAGGAGAAAAAGGTAGTTTAGCTACTGCTTTAAGATTTCAGTTCATGATTGGCTGCCTCCAAGGCAGAATCATCATGGTGGAAGGGTGTTGTAGGGCAATGCTGTGAGTTTCATAGAAGCAGGGAGAGATGAAGGGGCTGGGGACAAGATATATCCTTCAAAGTCACACTCCTGGTGGTTTATTTTCTCCAACTGAGTCCTGTCTTCTAATGGCCCATTCGGCTATGAATTCATCAATGGAGTAATCCATTCATAGAGTTAGTGCCCTTCATACATGAATCTTTGGAAGACACATTTCAAACATAATATGCTTATAGTTTTTTCTTTTCATACACAGAAATTTGGGTAATCATGAGTATTATTTCTTAATATTTTAGTATTCTTCATCAAGGAAGATTTTTATATCCAATATTTTTAATGAGGTTATGAATTTATATTTTAGACACGTTAAAACTAGATAGTACATCTTTGTTTACATTATGTCTATTTTTAAAATTTTTATTTTGGATTTAAGATAGGTAATGTAGCAGAAATTTCAGGATGTTGAATAAAATTAAAATAAATATAAACTTGTTATATTAATTTTTGCCACAAAATATTACCTATTCAGTTGTCTCTATTTACTGGTAAGGTATTTTCTTTTGTTTTAATAGCCTGGGTTGATAGGACTGTTGATCTGATTTTTGTTTAGATATGCAGAGTGTTTTGCCCTCCTGCTTCAAATGTTGTAAGGAGTTTTCTGCTCTCTTTTATAAAAGTTTTTTTGGGTGGAGGAAATGACTGGTGGTGATAATTTACAGTAATAATTTTATTGTGTCAATTGAGGTAGATTAATTCATAATGATATAAAAGAACAAGATATAAGTTTAAATCTCAAGAACTTGTAAAAATTGTTTTGATGCTTAGAAAAATGTGTCATCTTTTAAGGAAGAAGTAGCATATCATCATGGGACTTGAGCATATTTGCAATCACACTTTATTGTAGGAAGGGAAAATATCTGTTAATGTATATTGAATGAGAGGTTGAAGTCTGTAAAGGAGAAAGTAACCACACATTTCTGGAACAGCCTTTAAACCTTCTGGCATTAGCCATTTAATTATATTAAATTTTATATATCCTTAGACTTAGGCTATACTTTCATTTATATAACTTATAAACTATGGTTTAATTTTCAACTTATTCTTTGAAAGCAGCAACAACCCTTAGCTTGTTAAGAAATAGGTTTAGATATTCTTTTTGCTCCTGATTGATAATTGTTGGACTCATTTTAAACACACTTTAGCTCAGAATTTAGAACAAACTTATCATAATTTCTTTGGTGCGTGATCTGAATAAGAATAAAATCAAACATTCCCACTGTAGGTATATAAACAGTTTTTGCTTTCACTGATCATGCACTGCATCATGTATTGTTAGAGAAAACACAATTGTTTTTCATGTATTTAAAGTGAAATTCAGTATTAGATTATGACATACAGACTCATAAATTTTCTCTACCTATATATCATTTTATTTTTTCAATGAGATTCTTGCTCATTCGTATCAGAATATTTCTAAGAGATATTAGCTAAACCAAAGGGAAGAAATGTTTTGGTAGGAATCTGTAATTTATAAAATCTTTTTCTTCCCTCGTTTCCTATATTCTTGGTCTCCCTCAGTTGAGACAACCATGTTTTAATTTATGTTTTTCAAAGATTCATCACTGACATATTATCATTGATGATAACAATGTTGATCATTCAGTCTGTGAATGTTTATTCCTGTTTATGTCTCCTTTGATTTACCACAATCTTAGTAGCTCGGAACAATGGATATTTAGTGAGGTAGGAGAGTAAGCATAGCTTGAGCTGATTTTTTTTTTTTTTGTTCCAGAATCTTACTTTTTTTTTTTTTGATAAAAATCTTACATAGGTTTCCAGGTCTGTGGTTTCAATATGAGGCTTGGTTGGGAAAAGACCCATTTTCATGTTTATTGGATTGTTGGTAGCATATGTGAAGAATGATCAAAACTTACTACAATGGAACACTGCTGTTAATTGCCTGAAATATTCACCCCCTCTTTGAACACACTTACCTTAGCATTCTTGACTATGGAAGTTCTCTTTTGTGTCTTTATAAAGTATCATCAAAAAATATGTGAGTGTCATCCATTGGAAAAACAGGCTCATAAAAACATTTTAGGTGGATCCTCATTCACCTAATTCACAGCTCTGGAACCCTTTGATACCTGTCTCTTCCTCAAAGTTAAAATAATAATGCAAGATAAACATATTTAATTAATTCAGAACTTTGGGACACCATGACAGCACAGCTAATGACACTCTGGAAAGACTTCCAGAACTGCTTCAAAGAGAGACAACAATTATGTTTGAAGTTATGGCGACTCGCTTGAATGGACTCATGTCATTGTTTGTTTTGCTGTAATGCATTGTTTTTAACCAAATATTCACTGTATTTTTTTGTTATACCCCATAACATTGCAATTAAGTTTTTATGATTGATGGCCTCAGTTACTTGCTGATTGCTGGCTCAAGGCTGTCCTCTACGTTGTTCTCTCTATAGGCCAGTTTAAAACACAGCAGTTTGTGAGAGAGCCTTTCTATCTGATAAAATATGTGGAACTTAACCGTGCTCATGATATTCTTTGACTCCTGCTGTATTTGTTAGTGAAAAGTAAATCACAGGTTTTGGGTATACTTAAGATGAAAAATACTAAAGTTAGGTCATGAAATTTGTCCTTCATAGACCTATAGTATATTTACTAGAATGGACAAGACAGTGGTTTTATTATTCTACTGCTACGTATGTTGTTGTAGTAGATTATTTGTAGATTTATTAATTTAAGAAAAAATTCTCTTTAATTTTCTGTAACCATTTTAAATTATTAATGGATGTTGAATTCTATTACATAGTAATTATGCATCTGTTGAGATGAGCATGTAATTTTTCGCGTTTTAATCTGTTAATGTAAATTGTATTAATTGATCTTTGGACATTAAATTACCCCTGCATTCTTAGAATGTGTACAACTCTTTTTGATGTGATAGCATTATTATATATTCTAGATTTGCTAATATTTTTTGATGGTAAGTTGTTTGAGATATTTCTTTTTTTCTCACATATATCGGATACATAATGGTTACAGTGAGCTTGGTTATTTTGTACACATACATATCACATCAACATTACAATCCCTACTTCTCCCCATTTTGGCCCTCTCACACCATATAATTTTTATAGCCTGCTTTATAGTATAGCTTGGTGTCTGAAATCATGATGCCACCTGCTTTTGTCTTTTTACTCAGAATTGCTTCAGCTATTCTAAGTCGTTTTTGGTTTCATATGAATTTAGCAATTGCTTTTCAAAGTTCTGTGAAAAAGTTTTTGATACATTGATAGGTATTGTATTGAATCTGTATGTCACTTTTGGCAGCATAGCAGTGTTCAGTCCATTAATTCTGCCTATCCAGGAAGAGGGGATGTTTTTCCTTTTTCTAATCTTCTTCAGTTTCTTTCTTCAGCATAATTTAATTTTCTTTGTAAAGGTCCTTCACTTCCATAGGTTTATTGCTATATATTTAATTTTTGAGGGTCTACAGATTGCAGGATTATTTTTCTAAGCTCTTTTTCATTGAGTTTATTATTAGCATAGATTTTTTATCTTAATTTTATAACATGCAATTTGATTGAATTTGTTAATTTAAACGTTTTGTGGTAGAATTTTTGAGATCTACATAGATTATCATACATCTGCACATAAGCATAGTTTTTTGTCTTCCTTTTTGGTAATTTTCTTTGTTAGTTAAGTCCTTGTCTGGTTTTAGTATCAGGTTAATGGTAGCTTCTAAAAATGAGTTTGATAATGCTTTTCTATCCACTTCATCGAACAGAGAAGTATTAGTGTTAGCTCTTCTCTGAAGTACTGTTAAAATTCTACTGTGAAGCCATCAGTCCTGGAATTTTCTTTGTAGGTAGAGCATTTATTATTGCCTCAATTTCCATATTTGTTATGGATCTATTCAGGGTTTTATGTCTTCTTGGTTCACTTTGGTATTTTGTATGTGTCTTGAATTTTATCCATTTCTTCCAGGTTCTCCAGTTTATTGGAGTAGAAGTTTTCTAAATTGTTTCTTATAATTCTCTGAATTTCAGAAGTGTCTGTTGTATTTCACCGTTTTCATTTCTAATTGCATTAGTAGGGATTTTTTCTTTTTTTGGTTAATTTAGCTAGAGGTTCATCAATCTTGTTTTTTCCTTCAAAAAATAAACAGCTCTGTGATTCATTGTTTTTCTGTATTTTTTCGTTTCAATTTCATTAATTTCTCCTCCAATCTTTATAATTTCTTTTCTTCTACTCCTTTTTGGTTTAAATTATTATTGGTTCTCTAGGACCTTAAGGTTTACATTAAGTTGTTTATTTAGGATTTCTGTGGTTTTATTTTTTTTTATTTATTTATTTTTGATGTGTACATTTATAGCTATAATTTTTTCTCTTGGGATGGCCTGCATTGTGTGCCACAGGATCTGGTGTGATGTGCTTCTTTTATCATTTAACTCAAGGCTAACATTTATAGTTTTTTCTTTGGCTTCTTCTGAACCAATTGTTCAGTAATAAGTTATTTAGTCTCCATGTATTTGTATAGTTTCTGTGGTTTCTTTTGCTGTTTATTTCCAGTTTTATTTCTCCATGGTCTGAAAGTAAGCAGGGGATAAATTTGACCCCTTTGTACTTATTATTAAATACTCCTATGGCCTATAATATAATTTTTTGGAGAATGTCCCATATGCTACTGAGAAAAAAGTGTATTCTGCTAATGTTGGGTGGAACAGTCTGTAGATACCACAAGTACTTTTTTTATAATGTGGTTTAACTGTATTATTTCTTAGTTGATTTGATGTCCAGTTGGATTGTCTACCTGAGATAATGGAGTATTGAAGTTGCCATATTGGGTCCCACATGGCCTTTCAAGTCAGTGGACATCGGAGCATATATATTGATTGTGATTTATTGGTGCTGAATTGTTCCCTTAGCTAGCACATAATGTCCATTTTTGTCTCTCTTGATTTGTTTTGGTTTGTAATCTGCTTTGTCTGAGAATAGTATAGCTGCACCTTCTTTTTTCCTGGGGTCCAGTTGAATGTAGTATTGATTTCCATCCTTTTAATTTCAGTCTATGTGTTT
Source organism: Ctenodactylus gundi (assembly GCA_004027205.1). NCBI lineage: Eukaryota > Metazoa > Chordata > Mammalia > Rodentia > Ctenodactylidae > Ctenodactylus > Ctenodactylus gundi. The sequence continues at coordinate 203,498 of PVKB01001114.1, forward strand.
CCATATAGGTAAATTGGGTCTCTTGCAAGTGACAAATTGTAGGGCTTTTTTTTCTCTAACCAGCTAGTCTGTGTCTTTTGATAGGTGAGTTGAGACCATTAACATTCAATTTTATTATAGAGGTTTATTTGCTACTTTTTGCCATCATTGTGATGCTTCAGGGTTGATTATTTGATCAAATACTTGTCAATTCATCCTTTCTGCTGTTTCCTTTTTTCGTGGGTTATTAGTGATGTTGGTCTGTCTATCTCTGTGTAAGATTCCTTAAGTATTTTCTGCAGTGCTGGTCTAGTGGATGTGAATTTCCTTAGATTTTCTTTATTATGGAAATTTTTAACTTCTCCCTATATTGTGAGATAGTTTTGCTAAATATAGCAGTCTCAGTTGGTATTTATGTTCTCTTAGCACTTGGATTGTATCACTCCATGATCTCCTGGCCTTTAAGGTTTGTTTTGAGAAGTCTGCAGTTTTTCTTTTGAGTTTGTCTTTATATATTTATAAAAGCTCTTAAAGCTTTTAATATTCTTTTTTTTAGTTGAGTCTCTAGGATTTTAATTATGATGTATTATGGACATGTTCTCTTCTCTTCAAAGTTATTTTGAGTTCTGTATGCCTGCAGTAGCTCAATGTTCATTTCTTTTCCTAGACCGAAGAAACTTTCTTTCATATTTTTTTGAGCATGTCCTCTAAGTCTTTTGTTCTGTTCTATATTCTCTGGCACAGCCATGATTCTGAGGTTGTTTCTCTTTAAGTCATCTATTAGCTGCTGCAAGCAATCTTTTTCTTTCTTGTTTTTTTTAATGGTCCTCACTGTTTGAATGATCCAACATATCACCCTTGTCTTCAAAATCTGATAATTTGTCCTTGAACTGTTCAAACTAGTGTCTTATTTCTTCTGCTTTTTATATCTTGGAGTTCAGTTTTTATTCTTTCTATATCTCTGCCAAATTGTTCCTTAATTTCTTGTGTTGCCCCCTTCATCTCTTTGTTTCTTCTTTATATTTTTCTAACTTCTTTCTAATGGCTGTTGTTTCTTTGATTATGTCTGACTTGAGCTCCCTGTTTATCTTTAGTATGTCTTGCATGAGCTATTTGGCCATTACATTTACTTCCTTTTTAATTTTTTTTTCTGTATGTTCTGCTATTTTAGGACATCTGGAATTCTGGGGTTGGTTTCTGGGGTCAGGCTTTTTTATAGGTGATTTATTGCTTCATTTCCCCATGGTTCTGTTGTAGTGGGGTAAAGCTCAGGTATTGTTGATGGACTCTATTTCTATGCTATAGGTTTATTTTTATTAGACTATTTCTGCCTTTAGAATTTCCTTGATTTCATTCACGTTTTAGAATTTGTGATTCTTTGCAATTTATTCAGCTATTAATTTTGAATGTATTCTCAATATCCAGCCTTCTGTTGCTTCCCTAATCTCCTCCACTCTTTGGTGAAGGAGGTGAACAGAACTATACGTGGTCTACAAACAAAGTGTTTATCAGCCTGTGTTGGATATGGAGATCATCGTCAACGTCCATACTTTGAATAAAGATTTTCATCTACAGTACTATCTAAGATTAAAAACATATTGGTAGAACTTAGGAACTACTTTAATATAACTATTCTATCCACAACATTAATGGGTGCAGTATACACTCTCAATTTATTATCTAACTAAACCTAATATTGACTTATTGAAATATTCTTAGTATAGTATTATAACAGAGTCATTAAAATAATAGAAGTTTGTGTTGCTTATCTAGGTGCAGTCAAACCACCCGATGTTACCCACCTTTATCAGGCTCCACGTGCTATACCCTCTTTAACAATGTAATGTATATTTGTATTTGTGTTTATGCTTGCTTCTTATATATTTATACTAACGCTTATATACATGTATGCTAACCAGATAATGATATACACACCTAATTCCTTCTTAACCTTCTAATTATGATATATGCTACTAATGATAGTTTCTATACGAGTTGTTTCATAACCTATTAAAATGGTACATGGTGCCACTGTGTTATTGATATTATATAGACTAATCTACATTACTAATCTATCTCTAGGTCAATAGTATACATAATGTGGCCCTACTACACTATATGTTTACATATTATTGATACTTTACAGTTCTATTAATAAGGGAAATTGGAGTAGGGAGAAGCAAACTTAAACAAGGAGGTAGTTTTTGTTATGCAATTAAAAGCAAGAAAATATTTATATGGTAGAGAAAAGCCTGACAGAACTCCTATACCAGACAGAGAATAACACAAAAAGAAAAGCACTATAAAAAAAAGTAAGATGAATTAGAGTTATGGAGGAAGTGGAGAGTATTGCTTTAGAATCTGCAGAAAGATATATGAAAAAGAGTTTAGAGATTTAATCAAAAGAGGGAGACATTCAGACATTAACAGAAAACAGAGATAGAAGGTGGTGGAAGGGAAAAAGGGAAAGAGGCCAAAAGAAAAGAAAAGAAAAACAAATCAATTGTAGAAGAAATAATAAACTAAACCAAATAAAAAAAATAACAGTTACCTCCTACCCCATGTTATTTGGATGTGACTGCATCTAGAGCCCTGCTTCTCTCAACGTGACTTAGAGTTCCATTCAACTTGTGAACCTGAGGATTTCCTAATTGACAAGGCAGATGCCCACCCTCAGCCAGTGCCAGTGACATCTAGGAGGTATGAGCAAGCCAATTATCCTCCCTAAACTTTCCAGGAAACACTGGCTGAGACTGTAATTCCTGTTCCATAGCTTCATCTCTGCACTTCTCTGGGTCTTCCTCCATCTGCATGGAGTCCCTGTTCACCAAGGCCCTGTGCCAACCAAGCCCTCAACCTCAGAGAACTGGGAAAAAAAGCAGAATCTTTTCAGGTCCTCCCAGTTCATATCTATGGGGTTACTTATGCTATGTCACTTTTTTTTAACGCAGTCAGTACTATGTGGGTGCCTTTGCCTCTGCAATATTGGCTTCAGCCCTAGACAAGACCAACCATGGTACCTGTAGAGAGTGTAGTGCACTGTGGGGTGCTCATGGCCTCAGCTCATGCAACTCTGAGCTGCAGTATATATGACAAGGTGGAGAGGTTTCCCACCTCATTCTTTTTTTCTCACTATTTCTATTAACACACACACACACACACACGCACACATATGCAATACACAGTGATTACAATGAACTTGAATATTTTGTGCACATATATATCACATCAACTTTACAATCTCTTACCATTTTTGGCCCTCCCGCACCTTCCTCACTTCCCCTTGAACCATGTGGTTCTATAGAATGCCTGTATTCTGGGTTTTCCAAATCAGAGAAACCATACGATACTTAACATATTTAATCTTCTGCATCTGACTCATTTCACTCAAATTTCCGCTCTTTGGCTCAGCTTCTTACCCCCAGACTGGGTTTCAGTGGTCAAGTCTTGGTGCCTCTTCTCTGAGTCCAGCAGATTCCTTTATTGCGATATTTGCCAAAAGTTTTTTTCCTATATCTTGCTATATCTTTGTTAATATTGCTTATCCTGGCCTCACCCACCAGTCTACATAAGAAAAGAAGTATAACAATGTAATTCATAAGGCTAGTAAATGTGAAAAAGAAAAAGAGAGAAGTTAAATTTCAGTTGCCTTAGGTGGGTACTGAAAGGTAAATGTTTGTACATTCAAAAGATTGTCATTACATCAGTTTTCTTAGAATAAACTTACATCAAAGACTGAATAAGTGAATTGCTACAATAAACTTAAGTCTATATTAAATTGAATCTATATCACATAAGTTTATTATACTTAAAGGTTATAAATACATCAGTCAGTTTTCTTAGAATAAACTTACATCAAAGACTAAATAAGTGAATTCCTACAATAAATGAACTTAAGTCTGTATTGAATTACTATATTAAATGAACTTAAATCTGTATCACATAAGTATATTATACTTAAAGAAATAGATATGATATATATAGATATAAACATTGCTATTTCAGAAATTTTTTAGCTTTCATAATTTATTTACTCACATTTCACTAATTACTAACATTTTGCTAGATTTGGTTTATCATTTTATCTACCTATCCATCCATAAGTTCATGCACACATTTTTAAAAGATTTTATGCCATTTCCCCATGTTTAATGTAATGATTCTATTTTGTATACTAATATAATATTACAAATAAAAATTATGTGAGGAAATTTCCAGATTTAATGAAACAACTGGTACTGTTTTAGAAGTATATGAATCAAATGATTCAAATATAATTTTATTCACTTTCTCTTTAGATGTTTCCTTTTCTCCATGTTTTTTGGTGCTACTTGTCTCTCTGCCTCTCTCAAAGAAGATAAACTTATACCCTACATCAAAAAAGTGAACTACTACATTAAACAGCCTTAAGTCTCTATCAATTATTAAAATGGACTTAAATCTGTATCACTTAAGCATACTACAGTTAAAGCAATGGATAGTGTCATGCTTAGTTATTTCAGATTTTTTTAACTTTCATAAATTGTTTACTCACATTTCACTAATTATTAACTTTTTGCCAGATTTGGTTTATTCTTTTATTTACCTATCCATCCCTAACGTTATGCATGCCTATTTTTAAAGATTTTATACCAATTCCCATGTTGAATATAATTATTATATTTTGCAAACATATGCTATTGAAAATAGTAATTATGAAGGAAGACTCACAGATTTTATGAGACGGTTGGTACTGTTTTAGCAGGATACCAAACAAATTATTCAAATACCAATCTTTTTTTGGTTGTTACCCTTTCTCTTTAGGTGCTTCCTTTTCTTCATGATTTATTTATTTATTTATTTATTTATTTATTTATTTATTTTTGTTGTTGTTGCTGCTTGTCTCTCTGCTTCTCTCGGAGATTCCTCCAAGTATTTTCTGCAATGATGGTCAAGTGGTTACAAATTTCTTAAGGAATTCTTGGTCATGAAAAATTTTTACTTCTTCAATTTTCAGGCAAATTTTTGCTGGATATAGCAACCTGGGTTGACACTTGCTGTCTTTTAAAGCTTAAAAGATCTTGCTCCAGGCTCTCCTAGCCTTCACAGTTTGTTTTGAAAAATCTGTGGTAATTCAAATGGGTTTGTCTAGCTAGAGTAGTGCCGGTTCCTCTCTTGCTGCTTTTAATATTCTTTTTTATGTTGTATTTCTGAGGTTTTGATTACAATATGCTGTGGTGAGTCTCATTGCTGGTTGAGGTTACTTGGTGTTCTTATATAAGATTATTGTACCTGGAAGTTATTTTTTTTTCCTGGATTAGGGGAATTTTCTTGCACTATTGCAACGAATAAATTCTTTATACTTTTGATGCTGTCTTCTGCTCTTTCTCTCACACCCATAATTCTGAGATTGGTTCTCTTTGCATCATCCATTCATTAGCTGTTTTATCCAGCTACTTTGGTCATTTTTAATTATAGATTCTTACCTAATTATGTCATTTGTTTCCCCATCCTTGTCTGCAAAGTCTGAAGTTCTGTCCTCACAATATGTGAGTCATCTTCTGCTGTCACAAATATTTTTCATGTCCTCAATTTCATCTAGATTTCTTTTTAGATTTTTTACTTCTCTATTAAAATGTTCCTTCATGTCTTGCATTTCCTTATTAACAGCCAGCTTTCTATTTGGGGCTTCATTATGCTCTGTGAGCTTAGTCTCCACTAGGATCATTATTTTTTCAGTAAGATCCTCTTTAAGCCTGCTGCTGATCACTGCTTGCATATCTTTGAGAATACCTTGTTTGAACTGGTTGTTTGACTCATTTATTTGCTTTTTCACTTTCTTCCCTATGAGATCCACTATTTCTGGGCCCATGCTATTAGTATCTGGGGTCTCGGTCATCTCTGTGGGTGCCCTGTTGCCCTGTCTTTTTTCCATATTTTTGGTGTTGAAGGACTTCACTCTAGAGGCTTAGCCAAGGGGTTTCTTTGAACAGCTATGATGGTGTATGGTGGGGAGCCTCAATTCCTTTTAGTTTTGTGCTGGGAGTAGGCGGATAGGGGGTTCTGATAGTCTGATGACCTCTGAGGTGTCTTGTTCACCCCCAGCAAAGCTCTCCCGTGTTCCCTGGCTTCCCTTCCCCAGGGCAGGGCTCTTCACCCTTGGAGGTGCAACTACTGTACTGATCTGTTCAGGAAGTTGGCAGCCTTTTTCCTCCTCTTTCTGCAACTGCCTCTTGCGCCAGTTTATTCCTAGGCACTATTTAAGGGTTACCCCAAAAGTCCTGATGTGCTCTTCGGAGCTTTTACTCTAATTGATTCAGTCTTGGGCTTTTTTTTTTTTTTGGAACGGCTTCTGCTTACATCATTGCCTAATATGGCTGTGAAGTGGTGCTTCTGATCTGGGCTCCAGGAGTCCTTTTCCAGTGGGAGCTCACATTACATTTATAGTATACAGTACCCATAGGTTCGGTTTTCAAAGATTGGGCTACCAGCTGCTGCTGATTCCCACTTCTCTTGGATTTGTGCTTACCTCAGTCTGAGATTCTGAACTCCGGGCTTTCCTCTATCTGTGATCTGTGGATGCCAGTAGTTCAGGGCTGTGCCCATTCAGCTGCTGTTTTTCTCCACTTCCCATATGACTTTAGGGTTTCTTACCTTCCTATGGCCTCCTTTCAGTTCTTGGGTGCTCCTTCCTCTCCTAGTTCTGTCAGATGTTCCAGGCTTCATGTGGGCTTTCCTCCATCTGCAGATGCCTGTGGCCTTCAGCCATTGCAGCTAGCCTGGGGTGGCTTCCTTGGCTCCTGTTTTTCTTTCCTCCATTTTCAATGGTCCTTCAGGATTTCTGAAATTCCTCTGGCTTCCTTTCAGTTGTTGGAGTGCTTCTCCCTGTCCTAGCTACATTGAACAGTCATTTTTATGGCTAAATTCTCAATTTTTTAGGTGGGTCACTGAGGAGAAATTGTGCAGCCGTGTTACTCAGCCACCATGTTGGCCCAGAAAAAAACTCCCACCCCATTATGATTTGTGTTTTCAGTGCTGGCTGCCTTCTTACCATATGCAAGGCTGCTTGGATTGCTTGACTTTATAACATCCTCACAACTTCCACTTGGGGGAAGAAGAAGGCTTAAAGACATCTTCTTCCCAGGTGCACCTGAAAGTGTTCTGTAGAATATTTGTCTTAGTAGGACCCTCCAACCTTTTGCTTCAGTGGGGAGTATCTGCCACACAGGACTTCTTAGCTCATGTTTGCCAAACTTTGTTTTTACTTATTTTATCTTATTGTACATATATGCGTGAATTCCAAATTCTATTATATGTTAAAGACTGGGGACTTAAGGAATCAGTGCCCATCCATGGCCCCCTCTCCACTTTTCAGATATTCATCCCTCTCCTAGGAGGCCATTTCCCCTCTTTCTACCTTGTAACCTGTTGGGGCCTTTTTAATGCCATTATTTTTGTGGATTTCATAAGAAAGATAGCTGCAGTCTGGTTCAACCATTATGGAAAGCCGTCTGGGGATTTCTTACATAAGAACAGAAATCCCCCTTGATTCAGCTTCTGCTTTACTGGGCATATTTTAAAAGAAATAAAGTCAACACACCAAAAAGATATGCACACCCATATTTATAGCAGCACAATTCATAATAGCTAAATCCTGGAAAAACATACCTGCCCATCAACAGAGGAATGTTTAAGAAGATGATATATATATATATATATATATATATATATATATATATCACAACCATAAAGGAAAGACAGATATGGAACATTTGAATGAAAATGGGACCATCTTGAGTCAATAATGCTCAGTGAAATGGTCCAAACACAGAAACTGACTGTTTTTACTCTTATCCTTGGATTTTGTTATAGTCCTGAGATGTACTTTCACCTAGCTATCTGCCTCGCTTGTTGATTTCTTTGGGGTCAGTCTTCCTGGAGTTCCTACTCTAACACCATGTTGACTCCACCTCCAAGGTAAATGTATTATAGCTGCAACTGAGGACGCAGAAACACTGAAAGCCACAAAATACCATACTTATTATAGGAACCACAACTTGCTTCAAATCTATTTTTTAAAAAAAGAGGTCAGTTGCATTTTTAAAAAATCACAAATGGCCAAGTTGACATGGAAAATGGCATATGAAAGGGCCAATAGTACTGGTAGTAAAAGAATTTACCCATACTTAAAAGTGTTTATAAAAGAACAAAAGTTTATTCAAATAAGAATATACCATTAAAGAGAGATAGCAAGTGAGAGTTCCTATGGAAAAATTATGTGTGCATGCAGGTTAAGGGACCTAGGTATTTATGGATGGGATGGGGAGAGATAGGAAAATAGCCTGGAATTTACTCTTTGAATTGCTTCATTTCTCCCTGATAATTTAGGAATTCCTGTGATTAAGGAGATGCAAATTTTTATGCTCTTTCATTACAACTTGAGCGATTCCCAGTCTGATGTGATTTGGCTGATTTAGCCCTTTTGTTAAAGTGGTGTGATTTGATCGCTTGAGAAATAAAAGGCAAGGACACTTAAGAGATACATTTGCCTGGGAAGAATGAGGGAGTGAGAGGCATTTGCCTATGAGGACAGCCAAATGGCAATTGCCTGCTGCCTACTTGGTCTTGGAGAGACAGACATCAGTTAGGTGGAGGGAATGACCATGCCTCCAACCTGAACTCAAGCTTCTTGGTTAGTGTTGGTATAATATTGTTACTGCTGCCTGTACTTGCAGGCTGAAAATATTAACTTTTTAGCCACACACAAGACACCCTATTTTATCCTCTTTTAATTCTTGTTACTTTCTTCTGCTATCTAATTATTAGCATCTAATGCTGAGAACAGTGGTCCAGAAACAAAAGAATGGTATGACACTCATAGTTCTTTTTCCATTCGGTTTTCCCTCCTCAACGGTAAGGCAAAGATAGACTGAAAATGGTGGTATGTGAGAGCAAAGCTAGTGTTAGTTCCATGAAGTGCTTATATTTCTGTGAAAAGAACCACATAAATATGCATGTAGGAGTGTGAGCAGTAAAATACCAGTTTTGTTTCTCAATGACTCAGCATATGCATTAAATGTTCTTGTATTTGCATTTGAAACTGGTAATGTACAACATAGATAGATAAATGGTAAAAATTTATTTTGAAAAGTTAATTTCTCTTGACACACAAAGAATCATGGAAAGTCAAAAGAAAAAAAGGAAAAGTTTTATATTTTATTATATTTCGTAATGCATTTTTTTCTATTTTTAAATAAGAGGCCCTTTTTTTCTTCTTTTTTCCTTTTTAACGTTGCATTGCCTCACAATTTATAGAGTCAGCCTTAATTCTAGGAATTTTTTTATAGGCTCTTTGAATTTTTCCACTTGTACCAGCATGTCATTTGCAAATGAGAAAAATTTTGTCTTTTCCAATTCATATGCATTTTATTCCCTTTTTGCCTTACTATACCAGCCAGATCATGTTACATGAAAGTGGTGAGAATGCACTCTTTTGTCCTATTCTTAGTGTTAGGATGAAAGCATTAACTGCTATCTTACCATTAAGTGTGAATTTAGCTGTAAGGGTTATTGTTGATACTCATTATCAAATTAAAGAATGTCCCTGTGTTCTTAGTTTTATGAATTTTTCAAATCATGAACAATATTGTTTGAATCTGAGTCGAAGCTTTACTTCTGCATAAATCCTTTTGTCCTCTTTTATAGTTGTTGTACATGTTTACTTTAAATGTAACTTTAAAATCCAATAAATACTATTAATTTTTTCCTCAACTCTCAAATATATATTTTTTAGAAAATCAAGAGAGATAGTGTATTATATTCATGTGTCTTATTTTCTTTACTTTTGAGGATTCCTGAAAGCTCAAAGCCAGCCTGGGCTCCATATTGAGTGCAGAACTTACCTGGCCTATAGAGTGAGACGCTGTCTCAGAAAATACATATATAGAGAGCTCTTTCTTTATATCCCTTTACTTCTTTCATTTATAATAAATTGTTTAAAAATTTGTGTGTGTGTGTTTGTGTATAAACATGTCAGATTATGTTACGATTTTAGTTTCAACTACCAAATATAATTGGAAATTTTAAAAAGAAAGTGAATATATATTATATTAGCACATGTTTTACTCTGCTCTTTTCCTATATCTGATTTTCTACAGTTCCTTTTTTATGAAACTCAGGGACTCGGACTTCACACTGAGCTACACTGTAAGCTCTTTTTTTAAAGATAAGATCTAACTAACTCATTAAATTGACTTGGCAGGGCTCCAACTAACAGTACTTGTCTTAGTTACTTTTTTCATTGCTATGACTCAATATCCAACATTTACAAATTTAATAGCGGAAAGGTTTATTTTAGCTCACAGTTTAAGAAGGTCACAGTCCACTCAGGGGCAGCCAGCAGCAATGGAATTACATGAAGAGGCAGAAGTGGAGGCAGCTCCTCATGACATCACAAACAGGAAATCAAGTCCCATCAAGTCCAGTCTCTCCCCAGAGGAAAAAGCTATAACAGTCTTTCTTCTTCCTTTTTTTTTTAATACAGTTCAAGGTCACAGTGGGGCCTTCCACATCTGGAAGTGGGTGTTTTATCTTCATTCTTTAGCCCACAGATCACTCACACTCAAATCTAAACTGGTTTCTAACTGCCTAATCCAAGCTGGTTCCCAATTACCTAATCTAAGTGTGCTTCCCAAACCCTAAAGCAGGCATGCTTCCTAATCAACTCAAGTTGACATAATGTCTCCAGAGATCACAATCAACCCCTTGTCAACTTGACAACCAGACACATCTTGCACCATACTTAATTTCCTAGTACAACAGCCAAGTTAGTAATTATGCCTAACACAGCACAACTGCACTGTGTACAAACAGAAGCACAATAAATTCCTCCCCACCATAGACAGCAGAGTCTCAAAAGTTAAAGATCTCCAACATACTATGACATAGAATAACCATTCCTATTTAAAAAGGGAAGAATAGGAGGATTGAAAGTAACTGGACCAAAATAAGGCCTACATACAGCAGGGAAAGGGTTAAATTCTATAGCACCATGTTCGGCAACTACGCTAAATTGTGGTGAGGTATGAACTCCAAAGTGCTCAGTTGGTTCTACCCCTAAGGTGTTGCTGCTTTCTGCAACCTCCATCTTCTCTTCTTTTGGCTGGATCCACTCAAGGCCTGCAGCTTTTCTCAGCTGATAATCCATGCTCCTGGCCTCTCCAATTTTTCAGGCTGCCCATTGCACCTTAGGCTTTTCCTTCACACCTTCACACACAGTTCTCCCTGGGACACACTGCTTGGCCTCCAAGGCCTTCCTCTGAAATCTGGATGGAAGCCTTCATGAACCCACACCTCTTGCACTCTGTAAGGCTGTAAAGCCAGGACTGCATAAACATCTCCAAGATCTGTCACTGGTTTGAGCAGTAGTCTGGCTGTCTTGTGCCGTAACTGCAGCAGCTTCTGAGTGTCTGAATTGCTGAACTCCAAGGAGCTGATCCTGGCAAACGCTTCCCTCTTTGGCCCTACAAGGAGCCTTGGGATGCTGTTCATACAACAAGTTCTCTTGCTTTTGCACCCTTTAATTGGTAAATGGTGGGATCTTGATGATTTCTGAGACACCCTCAAGGCCTCTTTCTTACAGTCCTGATTCCAAGTACTTGGCTTTATTTAATGTTAGTCTCTTTAACAAGCACGTGCCTTTTCGCTCCAGACTGCAAGCCTTTTACGTCTGTTTTCTCTACCATTGTCTTTTGTCTTTTGCCATAGAGATGGCTGAAAACTGCAAACAGCAGTTTTGTCTTTTGCCATTGAGATGGCTAAAAACTGCAAACAGCAGCCATGTAACAGTTTGAACATTAGTCTGTCTTGAGATTTTCTCCATCACAGTAAGGAGATATGTCACCTTTAATCTCAGTTTCAGGCATAGTCTATAGACAAGGGCAGAATGCCAACAAGCTTTTGGCCAGAGAATAACACACTTGTTTTTTAAGGCTACTTTCCAATACAGTCCTCCTCATCTAAAACTTTTTGAGACTAGCCTTTCCAATCCACACCTTTATCTGCATTCTGGTTTTCTGAGCTCTGATGAGATTCTCCTATCAAGCTCAGCTCAGAGCACTCCAAGGCTTCTGTAGCTGGCATCCTTAAACCTGTACAAACTCCTTTTGTAAACTAGTTTCAAAGGCTTACAAGCAACATGATCAGGTAAAGTCACAGCAACAACCTCACTTTTTTGGTACCAGTTTCTGTCTTAGGTACATTTTTGTTGCTTTGACTCAATACTGGACATCCACAAATTTAGAGGAGGAAAGATTTATTTTTGCTCACAGTTTCAGAAGGTCACATTTCATTCAGGGGTGGCTGGAAACAGTGGAAGTACATGGCAGAGGCAGAGGTGGAGGAAGCTTCTTACAACATCACAAACATGAAGCCAAGTCAAGGGAAATTGAGTCTGGCCCTCCAAGGAAGACAGGAAGCAGCTTATATATTCATTGATATATATGTTCATTCATATATATATATATATATCCCAGTGATCAGCCCCTCCTAGATCCAGGTGTGGAAAATGTGGTAAGCTCCACAACTTCCCTGTAATCCAGTTTACATGCGTGTAATATACACCTTTAGACTAGGCTCCAATCTCCCACCAGCACATGGTTCCATAGACAATCTATAACATTCAAATACATGAGACTTTTAGGGACATTCCAGATCCACACCACAATATTCCTCCTGTTTTTACCTCCCAGAGACCTGGGAGTATAGGTGTGTACCACCAGCTCAGTTTTCAGAGTTTCTTCTTTTATCAGTCATGGTGTTCTTTCTTTTGGATTTGGTCTTTTAATGATACATACTTAGTTGCCCTTTGCCTGATAATGTCATGATTTCTCCTTTATTCTTGAGGGAAATTTTGTTGGCTATCAATTATGAGTTGATAGATACTTTCCTTCCTTCCTTCCTTCCTTCCTTCCTTCCTTCCTTCCTTCCTCTCTCTCTCTCTCTCTTTCTCTCTCTCTCTCTCTCTCTCTCTCTCTTTCAAGACAGGGTCTCACTTTTTAACTCAGGCTGGTCCTGAACTCACTAGTGTAGTAGCACAGACTGGCCTGGGACTCAGGACAGTCTGCCTGTCTCAACCTCCTGACTGCTGTGATTACAGGTGTGTGTCACGATGGGCATGGTGCAGTTCTGACGAATTGAAGTCAGGGCCTTGCACTTGCAAGGTAAGCGCTGTAACCACTGTGCCATTCCACCAGCCCCAGATAAATACTTTTCTTTGAGTGCTTGAGTAATATTCTTCTTTCTTATGATCTCCATGGCTTTTGATGAGAAATCTGCTCTCACTGGAATTCCCTGTTACCAACCTTCAATATGTTTCTGTCAAGTTTTTTATTTTCCTCCTTTCCTTTCTCCTTCCTTCCTTCCTCTTTTTTTATTTGCACATTTTTTTTTAAGTTTTGGAATATTTGACTGTAATCTATGTTGGTTCTTACTTCTTTGAGTTTATTAGTTTTTGGTGCTGGTCTGCTTCTTTTCTCCTGTGAGTTATATGTTTTGCCAAATTAAGGGAAATTTTGTATATTTTTTGACTACTTTTTTGTCTCATCTTCCTTTTTTTTTTCTTGTGGTAACTTGATAATATTGTTACTTGTTCTTTTGGCCCTATTTCTAAAATGCTTTTTAAAACATTCATTTTCTGTTTGTTCAGATCAAATTATGTATATTTTTACTGGCTCTTTGTTTTCTCTTGATCCTTTAGGTTAGCCATGGAATTTTAAATTTTCTTTTTCACTCATAAAATTTGCATTTTAGTCTCCTTTTTTCCCCCACATTTTATTGATATATATATACATGCAAAATTCAAGGTTTACAATGAGGTTGGGCATTTTGTGCACATTCATATCTTGTCAAGGTGACAAGGGCTTTTCCACTCTCCTTGTGTCCCTCCCCCTACCCACCCCTCCCTCCCTCCTCCCCCACCCTACCCCCTCTCTTTCACTTTGTCTTTCATCTTAAGTTCCAAAGGATTTGTGACCTGGGAATTTGTATTTTTCATTTGTTTCATATATATTAATATCAATAATTGCATGTTAAAATGATTTTATGATAACTCAAATGTTTTTAGTGAATTCTAACATCTATGTATAGCAACTTGTTAGTATATATAGTATATATTGTCCATTTATATTCTGATTGAAATATTTCTATTTCTTGTTTTGACAAGGGATTTTAAAATTTATATTGCACACTTATTATGTTATTAGATTTTGATCTTGATCAGGTCTCGAGTGGATTTTGAAATTTCTTCCACAGAGGAAAGGAAGGTAGTATTTTGTTACTGATGGGTGAGAATGAAAATTCAGATTCCTCAGTAGGACTCAGTAACATCTGAAATAGAGACACTATGTATTGCTGGGTAGGGTGGTATTTGTAGATCCGTAATATAATTTCACTTTTTCCACCCTTACCAGGTGAAATAAGGGTGCCTTATTATCACTTCTCATATGGCCTCCAATGAGTCATTTTTTCATTCAGGCATTCAAATATTCTAAAATTTTAAATGAAGATGGAAAATGTCATTTCTGTTTTTGTAGGAACATGAAATTAAACTTCTCTGTACCATTTCTGGAAGGAATTATCACATTTTACACATGAAATTAAACTCTGTACCATTTCTGGAAGAAATTATCACATTTTTCTCTGTAGAACTGAAAGGGGATCATTTGTTTACTTATAAAATGTTTTAAAGTCTGAAAGGGAAGATACATAAATTGTCTTAAAATGTTTTGTAAATTGAATTGCTCTTCTTGTGTTGTGATTTGTACTAGTAATAACCTAATTGACCATGCCCATTTTGGTTTTCTTTCACAGGAACAGTACCTTAGTATGAGTTTTTTTGAAAAGCACAGCCTCTCTGAATTCAAGAAATAGAAGAATTTAGAAATGATTTATTAAAGCCTCCATCTAAAAAAAAAACATGAATAAAAATATCTCACGTATTAGCTTAATTTCTTAAGAACTATTATCCTTTGAAAGCTCACTCATATTTATCAAAATGTTCTAATGTATAACATCTGTCTACATTATGTCCACTTCTTTTGTCTGTAAACATAGACAGTAGCTGGTAACTCTAATTACTACTTAATCAGTCAAACTATTCTTCAGTTTTTATCACTAATAACCCAGCTGGACTTATGTGCTATGATTTGCAAACATGTTGCCATTGCAATCACCATTTCCCGAATATAACTTTGGTGTGTCAGCGTTTATTCAACTTAGGAGTATCCCCAACTGAATAAATAAACAATGATCCAGCACAGATGCCTTGAGTATGTATGCGATAGCTAACATTGCATTTACTGTTTTAGTCCTTGAATATGGATTGGAATTGCTGTTTTATAATGAACTTAAGACCAATCAAAAAACTTTTTTTAAAAAACTCGGATTATTACTAAGCTAGATTTTTCTTCTTGCTCTAACTGTTGTTGTTTTAAAAACAAAATTCAGAATCTCTTTTAATATGTTGTTTCAGTCCATAGTGTTGATATTATGATAATATGTAGGCTCAAGCATGTAATCAAACATCCTGGTGTCTTTTGTAATTAGATGAATAAATTAGTCAGTTAGGTGTGTTTTTCTGTGATAACTGGTCCCTCTAAATATAAGGTGATATAAATAATTTTTAAATTTGACTAAGACAGTTTTGTGAATATAAAGCTTAGCAAGTATAATGGCCTAAAATGCTTGACTTACCTGTAACTTTTGTTGGCTGGGAGAAAAGTTAGAGAATATTAGATGATTTGATTATTAATTCAAGGACAGATAAAAATCAAGTAGCAGCCTTTAACATGAAACTCTTGATCTTTTGTTATTTAAATTTTAGTGACAAATTGAGTATTTATTGTGAGATGTGTGTTTCTGATAATGTTACCTATGTGAAAAAACAATACCTTTTTATCTTGAGTTTCACCAAATGGTTATGAAATATAAATTTCCAAAGTTCTAGGAGTATGTCTTGTAAATTCTGAGATTCTGGCTAGCATATAATATCTGTGAAATCCTTACTATATTAATGAATCTTCTTTATGCTTATCATTATTTTTGTTATATTACTTGACAGTGAAAATTGAGAATCCATGACCCTTCATGATATCTTTTGATCCTATATATTTCTTGACTGCTTTAAGCAGTTTTGTAGTAAACACTAAAATTAAAAAAATTTTGTGAGCTTCACCTATTTGGAAGACAATGAATAATTGTTGAAAAACCTCAAGATGAAATAAATATGCTGTGATTCCTAAAGAAAAAGTAAATTATTTCAAAGTGTTCTCTTGAAAAATCTCAGCTAATAAATGTTATATGAAACCACAAACCCCAGTTTAAACAGAAAAGTGTAATGGTTCGTATTCCAAATAATTAAAATTTGACCTGCAGCTCCATTGAGTCCTACCACCATTTTCTTGAATCATTTTTATGTTTTAATTTTTTTCTCATTTTATCGATGTGTACATGTGCAAAATTTAAAGTTCACATTGATCTTGAGCACTTTGTGCAAATACATATCACAGCAAAGTTACAGATCCTTCCCCTCTCTCCTTTCGACTTTCCCCCCAGCACCTCCCAAGTTCCCATTATTTCTCACATTAAGTGCCATGAAATAATTATATTCTGGGTTTCTCATAACAGAGAAACCATTCGATATTTCGCTTTCTGATTCTGACTTACCTCACTAAGCATGATGGTCCCAAGTTGCCTCCATTTGCCTACAAAAGCCTCCAACCTGTCTTTATAGTGAGTCATATTCCATTGTGTATAAATAGCACAATTTGTGTATCCATTGGTCTTTTGATGAGTTCTTTGGTGTCTTCCACATTTTAGTTATTGTTAGTTGTGCTGCCATTAACATAGGTATGCATGTATCTCTATTATGTGTTGTTTTAAACTCTTTTGGAAGTATTTCCAGAAGAGGTATTGTTGGATCAAAGGTGATATTTATTTCCAGTCTTTTGAGAGTCTTCCATTCTGCTCTCCATAGTTGTTGTACGAGTTTACATTTCCACCAGCGGTGCAGGAGGGTTCCTTTTCCTCACAGCCTTGCCAGCACTGATTGCTGTTTGTGTTCTTGATATATGCCAATCTATCTAGAGTTTGATGGTATCTTCATGATGTTTTGATTTGCATTTCTTTTAGGCTAAGGTTGTTGAGCATCTTTTCATGTATTTATTGGCCATTTGGACTTCTTCATCTGTGAACTGCTGATTCATTTCTTTTGTCCATTTTTCAATAGGGTCTTTGATTTTGAGGAGCTTACTTCAGTTACCTGTATATTCTGGCTGTGAGCCTCCTATCTGAGGTATTGGTGGTGAATATTTTTCCCCAGTCTTTTGTTTCTCTTTTTACCCTGTTGATAATTTCCTTTGCTGTGCAGAAGCTTTTTAATTTGATATAATCCCATTTGTTAATAGTGGGGGCAATTTCTTTTGCTTTTGGTACCTTCACCTATGTCTTTTAGATATTTGCCTCATTTGTCTTCTAGAAGATTCAGTGTTTAAATTTTAATATCTAGGTCTTTGATCCACTTTGATTTGATTTTGGTGCCTGGTGACGGGTGTTTGTCTAGATTTATTCTTCTGCATGTGGATGTCCAATTTTCCAAACACCATTTGTTGAAGAGGCTATCCTTTTTCAGTGTATGTTTTTGGCTCCTTTATTGAAGATTGAGTAGTTGAGTGCATTTGAGTTTGTCTTGGCATATTCAATTCTGTTCCACTAGTCTATCTACTTTTTTGGCAGTACCAATTTATTTTTACAATTATTGCTTTATAGTATAGTTTGATGTCTGGTATTGTAATACTTACTGCCTTGTTACTCAAGGTTGCTTTGGCTATTCTAGGTGTCTTTTGACTCCATATAAATTTTAGGATTATTGTTTTAAGTTCTTTGAAAAGATTTGTTGGTATTTTTATAAGAATTGCACTGAATCTGTACATCAGTTTGGTAGTATAATCATTTTCTCTATACTGCTTCTGCCTATCCAAGAACAGGGGATGTCTTTTCATTTTCTTATTTTGCCTACAACTTCTTTGACGTAATGTAGTTTTCTTTATATAGGTCCTTCACTTCCTTGGTTAGGCATACCTAATTATGGCATACCATAATTATGGCATACCATAATTAGGTATTTAATTTTTTGCTGGGCTATCCAGAATGGGATTGTTCTTTTGACCTCTTTCTCAGTGCGTTAATTGTTGCTGTAGAAAAAAGCTATTAATTTTTTAGTATTGATTTTGTAGCCTGCAATTTGGATGAATTTGTTTACTATTTGCAAGAGTTTCGTAGTGGAGCTTTTAGGGTATTCTATGAAGATAATCATATTGTCTGCAAATAAGGAGAGTTTGACTTCCTCCTTTCTGATGCAAATTCTCTTTATTTCACTTTCTTGTCTGATTGGTATAGCAAGTGTTTCAACTACTAAGCTGAATAAAAGTGGTGAGAGTGGACAGCCCTTATCGTGTTCCTGATTTGAGAGGAAATGCTATCAATTTCTCTCTATTTACTATGATATTTGCAGTAGGTTTGGCATATATGGCTTCTATGACTTTGAGATAAGATCCTTCTGTACCCATATTTCTTCAAGTTTTTATCATGAAAGGGTGTTGAATTTAATCAGAGGCTTTTTCTGCATCAATTGAGATGATCATGGAGCTTTTGTTTTTGCTTTTGTTGATATGGTATATTGCATTGATTGAGTTACATATGTTGAACCAGCCTTGCATACCAGGAATGAAGCTCACTTAATCATGATACATGATCTTGCTGATTACTTGTTGGATTATATTTGCCAGGATATTATTAAGCATTTTTGCATGTATATTCATTAAGGATATTGGTCTATAAATTTCCTTCCTGGTTAAGTCTTTGTCTATATTTGGGACTAAGGTGATGCTAGCTTCCAGAAATGAGTTTGGTTATTCCTTCTCTTTCAACTTTTTCCCCCTATTTTATTGATATGTATAAAGGGAAAATTTAAGGTTTACAATAAAGTTGAGCATTTTGTGCACCTACATATTTTGTCAAGGTCACAAGGATTTTACCACTCTCCTTTTGTCCCTACCCCTACATACCATTCCCCCACTCCCTCCATGCCCTACCTCCCAGGTTCACTTTGTTCTTCACTTTAAGTTCCATAAGAGTTGTAATCTGGGTTTCTCATATCAGAGAGACCATTTGATGTTTCACCTTCTGCTTCTTACTCACTTTACTAAGCATGATGTTCTCAAGTTTCTTTCATTTGCCCTCAAAAGCCTGCCCACTGTTGGACTTTATAGATGCATAGTATTCCATTGTGTATAAATACCACATTTTGTGTATCCATTGACCTGTTGATGGGTATTTTGGTGACTTTGATACGTTAGCTGTCATTAGTTGTGCTGCGATGAACATGGGTATACATATATCTCTGTTATGTGTTGTTTTGACCTCTTTTGGATATATTCCAAAGAGGGGTGTTGCTGGATCAAAGGGGATACTTATTCCTAGTCTTTAGAGAGATCTTCATACTGTTTGCCAAAGTGGTTGTACAAATTTACATTCCCACCAGCAGTGCAGCAGGGTTCCTTTCTCCCCAGAGCCTCACCAGCACTGATTACTATTTGACTTGTTGATATAGGCCATTCTCTCTGAAGTGAGATGGTATCATAGCATTGTTTTGATTTGCATCTCTCTTATGGCTAGAGATGCTGAACATCGTTTCGTGTATCTATTGGCCATTTGAACTTCTTCATGAATGAACTGCCTCTTCATTTCTTTTGCCTAATTTTCAATAGAATCCTTTATTTTGGTTGGCTTGCTTTTCTTCAGCTCCCTGTATATTCGAGTTATGAGCTTCCTATTTGAGTTGTTGGTGGTGAATATTTTTTCCCAGTCTGTTGGTTCTCTTTTTACAATGTTCACAGTTTCCTTTGCTGTGCAGAAACTTTTTAATTTGACAAGATCCCATTTGTTAATAATGGAGATAATTTCTTTTGCTCTTGGTGTCTTGTCAAGGAAGTTTTTGCCTACCTCTATGTCTTTAGATATTTGCCTAACTTGTCTTCTAGGAGTTTTATTGTTTCACTCTTAATGTCTAGGTCTTTGATCCACTTTGATTTGATTTTGGTGCATGGTGACAGGTGTGTGACTAGATTCAATCTTCTGCATGTGGATGTCCAGTTTTCCCAGCACCATTTGTTGAACAGGCTGTCCTTTTTCCATTGTATGCTTTTGGCTCCTTTGTCAAAGATTAAGTAATTGAGGGTGTTTGGGTTTGTCTCTGCATCTTCAGTTCTGTTCCACTGGTCTGTCTATTTCTGTGCCAGTACCAAATTGTTTTTACAACTATTGCTTTATAGTACAGTCCGATGTCTGGAACTGTAATGCCTCCTGCCTTGGTCTTGTTGCTGAGGATTGCTTTGGCTATTCTTAGTCTCTTTTGGTTCCATGTGAATTTAAGACTTGTTGTTTCAAGTTCTTTGAGGAAACTTGTAGGTATTTTGATAGGAAATGCATTGAGTCTGTATATCAGTTTAGGTAGTATGGTCATTTTGGCTATATTTATTTTGCCTATCCCAGAGCAGGGGTTGCCTTTCCATATTCTAGTGTCTCCTATAACTTCTTTTTTCAATGTAATGTAGTTTTCTTCATATAGGTCCTTCACTTCCTTGATTAGGTACACTCCTAGGTGTTTAATTTTTTGCTGAGCAATTGCGAATGGAATTGTTTTTCTGAGTTCTTGCTCAATAAGCTCATTGTTATGCAGAGAAAAGCTATTGATTTTTTAGTGTTAATTTTGTAGGCTGTGACTTGACTAAATTTATTTATTGTTTCCAGGAAATTCATAGTGGAGCTTTTAGGGTCTTCCTTGTAGATAATCATATCATCTGCAAATAAGTAAAGTTTGACCTCCTCCTTTCCAATGCAGATTTCCTTTATTTCATTTTCTTGTCTGATTGCTATGGCAATTGTTTCAAGGACTATGCTGAATAAAACTGGTGAGAGTGGGCAGCCTTGTCTTGTTCCTGATTTGACAGGGAACGATTTCAATTTTTCTCCATTTACTCTGATATTTGGAGTAGGCTTAGCATGTATGGCTTCTATGAGTTTTAGGTAGGGCCCTTCTATACTTATCTTTCTCAGTGTTTTTGTCATGAAGGTGTGCTGGATTTTGTCAGACGCTTATTCTGCATCAGTAGAAATGATCATGTGGTTTTTGGTTTTTACTTTTGTTGATGTGATGTATTACATTGATTGATTTACGTATGTTGAACCAACCTTGCATCACAGAGAGGAAACTCACTTGATCATGGTATATGATCGTACTGATTACTTGTGGGATTGTGTTTGCCATAATATTACTGAGGATTTTTGCATCTGTATTCATTAAGGATATTGGTCTTTAATTTTCCATTCTGGTTAAGTCTTTTTCTGGTTTTGGGACTAGTGTGATGCTAGCCTCAAGAAATGAGTTTGGTAGTATTCCTTCATTTTCTATTTTATGAAATAGTTTGTGGAGGATTGGAGTTAGTTCTTCCCTAAAGTACTGAAAATATTCTTCTTTGAGTCCATCTGGGCCTAGATTTTTATTTGTAGGTAGTGTTTTTATTACTGCTTCAATTTCTGTGTGCGTGATGTGGTTGTTCAAGATTTTTATATCTTCCTCATTTAATTTTGATACTTTGTATGTATCTAGGAAGTCATCCATTTATTCCCTGTTTTCAGATTTGTTAGAATATAGGTGTTCAAAGTAATTTCTTATACTATTCTGGATTTCTGCAGAGTCTGTTTTAATTTCACCCTTTTCATATCTAAGTGTGCTAATCTGTGCCTTTTCTTTCCTTTTCTTGGTGAGGTTAGCAAGAGGTTGGTCGATTATGTTGATTTTTTCAAAGATCCAGCTCTTTTACTCATTAATCTTTTTATTGTCTTTTTAATTTCAATCTTATTTATTTCAGATCTGATCTTTATAATCTCTTCTGCTGCCTTTTGGGTAAAGTTGTTCTTGTTTCTCTAGGTCCTTAATGTGCATCATTAGTGACTTTGTAACTGTTCTGTTCTTTTATGTGTGCATTTATGGCTATGAATTTTCCTCTAAGGACTGCTTTCACTGTGTCCCACAGATTTTTATATGTTGTACTTCCATTATCATTTAACTTTATGAAGTTTTTGATTTCTTCTATGATTTGTTCTGTGATCCATTGTTTGGTCTGTGGTAAGTTGTTAAGTCTCCATGTATTTGTGTATTTTCTTCTGTTTGTGCTGCTGTTAAGTTCCAGTCTTATTCCACTATGTTCTGAGAGTATGCAGCAAATTATTTCTATCCCTTTCTACTTGTTTAAGCATGACTTATGTCCTAGGACATGGTCTGTTTTAGAAAATGTTCCATGTGCTGTTGAGAAGAACATGTAGTCAGTTGATGTTGGGTGGAAGACTCTGTAAATGTCTGTTACTTGCAAGTTTTTTTATCGTGTCATTCAGCAGTGTATATCTTTGTGGACTTTTGTCTGGTTGATCTATCTATTTGTGATAGTGGAGTATTAAAATCCCCTACTATAATTGTATTGGGGCCTATGTGTCCTATCAGATCTAGTAATTTTTGATTTACATAATTGAGTGCTCTAGAGTTGGGGGGATATATATTCATAATTGTGATTTCTTCCTGTTCTAGTGTTCCTTTGACCAGTATGTAGTGGCCGTCTTTGTCTCTCTTCATCTGTTTTCTTCTGAAATTGGATGAGTCTGAGATTAATATAGCTACCCCTGCCTGTTTTCTGGGATCTGTTGTATGAAATATTGAATTCCAACCTTTTATTTTCAGTCTGTGGTTTTCCTTGTGGGTGAAGTGTGTCTCTTGCAGGCAGCAAATTGTGGGTTTCTGTTTTTTGATCTAGTCAGCTGGTCTATGTCTTTTGATAGGTGAGTTGAGGCCATTCAAGTATAAGGTGATTATTGAGGTGTGTTTTGTGTGTTCTGCCATCATTGTAGTGTTTCCACATTGTTTACTGGCTTTGCTTTTTTTCTCAGCTCATTCTCTTCTTGCTTTTGTCTTTTTTTCTCTGGGGTCACTTGTGTCATTGGCCTCTCTTTTGCTATCCAAGTGTCCTTTGAGAATTCTCTGTAGTGATGGCTTAGTGGCTGCAAGTTTCTTTAAGCTTCCTATATCATGGAAAATTTTAATTTCTCCCTCTAGGTTAATAGATAGTTTTGCTGGATATAGTAGTCTTGGTTGGAATTTGTGTTCTTTAGTGTTTGAATGACATTACTGCAAGATCTCCTGTCTTTTACAGTCTGGATTGGGAAGCCTGCATTTATCCTGATGGGTTTGTCGGTCACCTTCTGCTTTTCTCTTACCACTTTCAGTATTCTGTCTTTGTGTTGGGTTTGTGTTGAGTTTCTAGTATTTTAATTATGATGTGTCATGATGAGGCTCTCTTCTGATCAATATTGTTCAGTGTTCTATATGCGTGCAGTAGTTCAATGTTCATTTCTCTTCTTAGATTTGGGAAATTTTCTTCTATAATTTCCTTGAATATGACTTTTAAGCCTTTTGTTTTGTCCTCCATCTTCTCTTGCACTCCCATTATTCTCAGGTTGTTTCTCTTTGTATCATCTATCAGTCCTTGTAATGATTCCCTTTCTTCTTTTTTCACTTTTCATTCTTTATGGTTTTTTTGTTCCTGCTCCATCATTTTGTCTCCTAGGTCTGATAATCTATTTTGAAATTGTTTGATATAGGTGCTTATTGTGACCTGTGTGTTTTTCACTTCCTGTGTATCTGCATTTATTTTTTATATCTCTTTTGTTTTCTTCTCTCATTTATTGCATTGCTTTCTTTATCGTCTGGTTCATTTCTTCTTTGATCTCTACTTGCTTCTCAAAGCTTGCCTTTAGCTTAGCTAGGTCTTGGTGTAGCTCTTGCTCTTGACTTTTATTTCCTGATTCATGTCTTGCATTAATTCCTGTTTTAATTTGATGTATTTCTGGACCCACAAGTTACCATAATTTTTGCCATTTTCATCTTTGTATTCGGCATTTTCAGGTTTTCTAGTATCCTCTTCTGGTGTGTCAAGACTTTTTGAAGGAGATGCATTTCCATGTTTCCTCATGGTTCTGTTGTCTTTGCTTGTCTCTGGTTGTCTGTCTCTGGGTTTCTCCTCGCAACTTACCCCTGCATGGCTCTGCCTGCAGTGGGAGATTACAGCCTCTGCACTGACCACCACTGTGAGGATCTGGGGAAATGGCAGCTAATCCCCCCGGTGTAGACCGATACAGCTCTACCTGATACTGGCAAAGCCCAGGCTCTGTGCTGGCCTCCGCTGTGAGCAGTGGTAAGGAAGTTTGTGCAGTGTCCCACTGGTCTATTCTGAAGAGCCTCTCCCCATGCTAGCAAAGCCATGCGTCCATGCTGGCCTCTGTTGTCCTTGGCAGTGGGGAAGATGGCAAGAAGACCTGCTGCCGAGCCCAGGATCCACCGTAGGCCCCTGTGGTGAGGGGTGGCAGGGAAGATGTCTGTCAGTCCTACTAGTCTCCTCTGAAGCGACCCTGCCTAGTGCAACTGAGCCCAGGTTCTACCGCACGCCCCTGAGGCATGGGGCTGTCGGAGAGTTTCCAGGAGGCCTACCAGCCTTTCCTGAAGTGGCCCTGCCTGGTGCTAGACGAGCCCAGGTTACGCCATGGTCCCCTGAGGCGAGAGGCAGCAGGGAAGATGTCAGTGAGTCCTACTATCCTCTTCCAGAGCAGCTCTGCCTGATGTTACCCGAGCCCAGGTTGCTCCGTGGGCCTCTGAAGCCAATGACGCCAGGGAAGATGTCCGGGAGACCTACCTACCTCTTCTAGAGCGGGCCTGCCTGGTGTTAGCCGAGCCCAGGTTCTGCCACCCTTCTCTCTCAACTTTATGGAGCAATTTGAGAATGAGTGGAGCTAGTTCTTCCCTGAAATACTGAAAGAATTCTGCTGTGAATCCATCTGGTCCAGGGTTTTTATTTGTGGGTAGAATTTTATTACTGCTTCAATTTATGTGTGTATAATGGCTATCTTGAAGATTTTTTTCTTCCTCATTCAATTTTGGTATTTTGTATGTATTTAGGAAGTCATCTATTTCTTCCCAATTCTCTAACTTGTTAGAATATGGTTATTCAAAATAATTTCTCATAATGTTCTAGATTTCTGCAGTGTCTGAAGTAATTTCCACCTTTTCATTTCTAAGTGCACTAATCTTTGTTTTTTCTTTCGCTTTTTTTTTGGTGAGTTTAGCTAGTGGTTTGTCTAGCTTGTTTATTCTTTCAATGAGCCAGCTCTTTGACTTGTTAATCTTTTTTTATTGTCTTTTTAATTTCAATTTTATTAATTTCAGATCTGATTTTTATAATTTCTTCTCTTCTACTCCTTTTTGAGTTGAATTGTTCTTGTTTCTCTAAGTTCTTAAGGTGTGTCATTAATACGTTTATTTGTGACTGTTTTGTTCTTTTGATTTGTGCATTTTTGGCTATGAATTTTCCTCTAAGTACTGATTTCATTGTGTCCTGTAGATTCTGATATGATATACTTCCATCATCATTTAACTCTATGAAGTTTTGATTTCTTCTGTGATACACTGGTTGGTCAGTACTAAGTTGTTTATTCTCCATGTATTTGTGTTTTCACTTCTGTTTCTTTTGCTGTTAAGTTCCAGTTTCATTCCAGTTTTATGGTCTGAGTGTATACAAGAAATTATTTCTATTCCTTTGCATTTATTTAAGCATGACTCTGTCTTAGAAAATGTTTTCTGTGCTGCTGAGAAGAACGTGTATTCAGGTGATGTTGGGTGAAATACTCTGTAAACATCTGTTAGGTCCAAGTTTTTATAGTGTCATTTAGCTGTTGTATATTTTGGTAGATTTTCTGTCTTGTTGATGTATGTGTGATAGAGGAGTATTAAAGTCCCCTACTGTAATTGTGTTGAGGCCTATATGTCCTTTCAGATCTAATGTTTTTTGGTTTACATGGTTGAGTGCTCTTGAGTTGGGAGCATATATATTGATAATTGTGTGTTCTTATTCTGTCCTTTAACCAGTATATAGTGACCATCTTTGTCTCCTCTCACCTGTTTTGTTTTGAAATCTGATGAGTCTGAGACTAATATAGCTGCCCCTCCTTGTTTTCTGGGTCCTTTTGCATGAAATACTGAAATCCATCCTTTTATTTTCAGTCTGTGAGTTTCCTTGTGAGTGATGTTTCTTGTAAGCAGCAAATTGTGAGTTTCTGTTTTTAAAGTTAATCAGCTGGTCTATGTCAATGAGGCCATTCACATTTAGAGTAATCATTGAAGTATGTTCATATGCTCTGTAATCATTACAGTTTTTGAACTTTGTTTACTAGCCTTACTTTTTTCTCAATTGATTCTCCTCTAGCTCTTGGTTGGCATTTATGTTTTCTTGCTCCATGATCTCCTGACTTTTAGAGTATGGGTTGAGAAGTCTGCAGTCATCCTTTTTTTTATTGAAACACAGTCATGTTCATTTGTATGTTGTTTGTGGCTACTCTTGGCATAGTGTGGCAGAGTTCAATAATTTTAATAGAAACTACCTGACTCTGAAAGCCTTTAGTAAATCACAGAAAAATGTTTACTGTTCTCTGACATATGGTTGATAAGCTAATTTAATAATTGCTGCATAGCTTTGACTCATGTGTAAAATTTTTTATGTTTGATAGTGTTCTAATTCAAGATGAATAACAAAATTGGGTGAGTTGTTTACTGATTGGTGATTTGATTGATAGTTAAGAATGAAATTTAACCTAAAATTTCCTTATATTTTAAAATTTTTGTCTTTTGTATTGTAAATCATGTAAAGTCATGTAAAAACGTCATTTTAATAGCAAAATTTTATTCATTATTTCTTTTTATGACTCGAGTTTTGTCTCAGTTACTTTTTTTTTTTTTTTTTTTTTTTTGCTGTGACTCAATACCCAACATCCACAAATCAGGGGGAAAAGTTTCATTTCACCTCACAGTTTTGAGGATCACAGCCAACTCAGGGATGGCTGGCAACAGTGGAAGGACATGGCAAAGGCAGAGGTGGAGGCTGCTTCTCTTAGCATTGCAAACAGGAAGCCTAATCGAGTCCAGTCCAGTCTCAGAGGAAGGTAGCAGCATATATATACTTCCTGGTCGCATTCCAATGATCTGCCTTTTTGGGTCCAGCCTCGGTGTTCTGCTCCTTCCAGGTGTGGTTCTAATCCACAACAGGCCTAAAACCTCATTCACACATCTGCAATCCACCCCTCCAGACCAGGCCCCAATCTCCCATTAGCACAGGTTTCTCTAGAAAATTCATAATACCCAAATACCTGAGACATTTGGTGGACATTTTGGCTCTAAACCATAGTAAGTTTTTATATTAAAATTCGTACATATCAGTCTTCGATTTAAGATCCTGAGGCTGTCTATAGACAGGTATTACCTGACTCTCAGAGTTCTTATTTTCTATCATCATTCTCTTTCTCTTCTACTTCCTTATTTTCTCATGATCATTGTCTCATCTGTAGCTAGTTTCAGGACTACATTGGCACAGGCTTTATCTTTTTTCTTGGAATACTGATTATTTGCGTAAGACTCCCATAGATAAATTCTTTGTGAACTTAATATGTTTAGGATTTATCTGTTGCTTCTTTCATAAAGTGCAGTTTTCATTAGAGTGAAGGCTGAGGTTCTGCATTTCTAAAAAGCTTTTGGTTAATGAATATGGAGAATTGAAGATATTTCTTGATAGGTTATTTTCTACACTTGGCCTCCATTGAGACCCAAAGAAACACATTTTTTTTTTTTTTGTGGCTGAAATCTGAGAATACAGATTTCAAGTGACATTTTTATACCAAAGATTAAAATGATTATTATTATTTACTTAGTTTTTCTTAACTGGATGTGTGAAAAATCACCCCCAGATGGTTTTAAAACAGTTTTGCTAGATACTTCCTCAGAACTACTGGATCATTATCTCTAATATTTCTATTTTTCACACATAAAATCATTATATACATGACTGATTGTAAGAACATTGGAAAATATAATTATAAAGATCACATGGGGGCTGGAGTTTGGTATTACCAAATTTGCTTGCTTAAAATTTAGGGGTTCATCAGGAATGTATGTGGATATAGGCCTAAAATTGAACTATCAGTATTAATGAAAGGATGGAAAAGTTTTAAAATTAAAATATTCCACTGAAATCTGTACAGCAATGTGCTTTAGCAAAGTGAGGATCAAGAATTTTTTCAAAGTTTGTATATTACTTAAAATTGAGAATTGTGGTTTTGATTTACTGGCCTACTTGAAACAGAACTTTACACATTAGCTTTCATTGGTTTTTTTTAGTATAATAAATCCATCTTTCTTTGAATCCTTCATAGAAATCAGTACATTTTACTTTTCTTAAAACATACCTACATATTTTATCTGTCATTAGTTTTTCTTTTGGAGAGAAAGAGTGAGTGAGGATGTGTGTGTGTGTGTGTGTGTGTGTGTGTGTGTGTGTGTGTGGAAAGTCAATGTTTTTTATAAAAAATTATTCAATGACCAAGAAATGGATAGAAGGCTAAGAATGTCTTCTTATGGAATTATGAGAGTAAAAAGGATATAGAAACAATATTGCTTTTCCAAGTCTCACATATAACAACAACAAAAAACCACACAAACAAACAAAAAACACCCCTTTTTCTCTAGCTGGTAATAGTGGTAGAAATAAGTTAGAAATGAAAGTGGAACTATTATATACAGTAAATTAAATTGTGACAGTTACTTAAGATTAATCTGCACAGGACAAGTATAACCATATCCTCTGCCTCACCTATGTCAGTCATTCTAATTATATTACATTTTTCTTTCTTCTTGGGTTCAGATAGTCTGGAAATCCTAGCTAGTTGTTGTAGCCACTGTTCATCAGTTGAACACTGAATAACAGGCAAAGCTTTTTTTTGTTGAGTTTCTTAATGAGAATAACAAAAAAAGGCACTTATTAGTTCAAGGACAATTCTATTTCTGATAAAAATTCTTCAAGTATTTTATTGTTGTTTTATTATAAAGCATTTACATTGGAATTTTGCCTCTTGCTTTATGTTTTATTACTACACTTTGCATTTCTCAAACTTTTCTTGTTAACCTCTGAAATGCATATGGAACTTCAAATTTTTCCTTTTTCTCATTTGATCCTGTATGTTTATTTTCCTGTTTACTTTTTGAATATGCATGCTCTATAGATTTATTAATATGTTAATAACATACAGCTTGGGAATTCGTGTTCATATATATCTTCTTTGACCACTTTCCCCCTCTCTCTTAACGTTTACTTCCTTTTCCACCCCACTCCACTCCCATTCTCAGTGTTTGTGCTCTTTCCTAGCAGTCATCACTAGTTTTTCTTCCCTTTCTTAAGTTATGGTCTTTTTGTGCCCGTATTTATAGCAGTCTCATATGAGTGTCACCCGTCAATATCGAATCCCTGTGTTTTACCCATTTCACTGAGCATTAATGACTCAAGGAGGCCCCGTTTTCATTCAGATGAGTCATATCCTTCTTTATTTATGGCTGCAAAATATTCCACTGCATATAAATACCACATTTTCTTTATCCATTCCCATGTTGATGGACGTGTGGGTTGTTTCCAGGATCTAGCAATTATGGATTGTGCTGCAATAAACACGGACATGTATGTATGTTTTTGATATGATAACTGTAGTGCTTTGGGGAAAATGCCCAGGAGAGCTGTGACAGGGTCAAATGGGATTTCTATTCTCAGCTTTCTAAGGAATCTCCATGCTGTTTTATATTTGTATCTCTCTTTGTGGAATCAGTGTTTTTTCTTCTCTCCCCATGATTCAGACAGAATGGTCTAAAATCCTCTTTAAGATGACTTTGTTTTCTTACTGAAAATTGATTTGAAAATTAATCCTTCATTGCCTAGAAACATGACCATCACATTATTTCCTGTGCAACATTATTGAATATCCCTTGGCAAATGCAATTCTGTACTTTAAGTTTTAATAAAAATTGTTCACCCTCATATAGGTTACACATTAATTAGATTGCCAGCTTCACTCTGTAATTGCTTATGTGATAGAAGGGCTTTTAGTTTTGTAGGCATAATATATAGGCTTCTTTCAGCAAAATACTTTGAGTAGATGAAATTTAGTTTAGGGAGGCGGACCTTTGAAAATTTCATTGTAGAAGACTGAAAATGCAATTTGGATATGCTGGATGTCTGTCTTAGCAGAGTTACAGGATAGAATCTTGTTGGAATATTTTTGATTTTATGATTAGAAAAACTCAAAATATCTGTGCATGTGATTTAAACATGCAATATATACATGTATTGAACATTACATGGTTCTCATTAATATGTACTATTATATTTATTATGTGTATATTTCTGGGATTGAACATAGGCCCTTCAATATACTAGGCAAGTACTTTATCATTGAACTACATCCCTAGTTCAACATTGACACTTCTATGTATTATTTAATTTATGAGTTAAAAATAATGTAAGTTCATGCTTACATAGACACTTAATATTGATTATTGTCATTATTGTTCTTAATGATACTGTTATATTTCCTGTACCCTCTCATTAATAACTAAATTCTGTTTGAGCATATAGCAACTTTTGTATAGCAATCACTAAATAATAAGAAAAATTTCATGGTGAGCAAATGTAAAATTTAGGTATTTTAATTATAATTTTCTTTCTTTCAGAATTACTTACTGTCATCTACCTTTCCAGAGTAAATGGCTCTATGTTGGAACAGAAAGAGGAAATACACATATTGTAAATATTGAATCTTTCATTCTTTCTGGATATGTTATCATGTGGAACAAAGCAATTGAACTGTAAGTTTGAACTTGGATATCATTTTTTTCTGGCTTAGATATTTTATATAGTTATATAACATATTCATTGAATTATAATTGTTCTATTTAGCTGCTGCTAATTTTTAATTAATTTGAATGAAAAGTTCAGCTAAATAAAACCATAAACTTTTAAAAATCAGTATGTATTGTTGATAATGTTAATTTTCGATTTTCCAAATATAGCAAATAATTAAAGCTTTTATATATGAACTTTTATGATAAAATAGGATTATTCTACAAACTAAACATGAATTGTTCTTACTATGTTATAATTAACCTTAGCATTCCCACTTTCTGTGGGAATATATTGTTTAGGTTAAAAATATTGTGAACAGACACATATTCTCTAATGTTTGTACTTTATTTTTTCTTTGTCTCATTATGTATTGTTCTGAGTTCATAAGTGAAGCAATATATCAATCTCATATTATGATATTATGAATCATTTTTAGTATGCAGCGAATAAAAAATACAACTTTGGCTTTGTTGCTAACATTTAAGTTTCTCCATATGTAGAATATGAAACTTTCAAGTATGACTTTTCATGTAATTGTGAGCCATCTGCTTTAGTACATACATAAACAATTCTAATCAATATGTTAATCAGAATATCAGTTTATATTTAATAAATATTTATGTTTTATACATAATAGATCCTCATAAGGTATGTTTTCCTTGAGGCTGGCTCATGTTATATTCATATAAGTTCCCGGTTCCAAATTGTTCTCCAAATTTCTGATAAAACTTTGTTCTCATGAAGCTTCACTCTGGGCTTTTGTATAATCTGAACATTTCAGGGTATTTGTCCATGGAATTGTATGGAGAAGTGTACTAATTATACTCATGTTCTAATGTTCCCTTTTCTAAAAGATCTTTCATTGATTGGTTTCGGTTCTTCCCTCTTTACTTTAAAAACTTCTGATGAGCAGAATCTTTACTGTTTTTCTCTATATCTTTCTAATTCAGTGCTTTCTACGGAAGGGCGACTAAATGCTGACATTGAATCATTAGTTTGTAGTTAAGCAAACTGACTTAAAAATTTCATTATGTTGGCAAGATAACTTATATATTTTACTTGAGTTTGTTTAATGTTCCCTATGTGCATTTCATAAACATTTGCCCTAAGTACAATTAGGTTTTCATAAAGTTACATTTATAGCTGTTTGGGAGGGGCCTTTTCTCTCCATAGTCTTAATCATATAAACGTATTAAGAAAGATTGATTTTAATTTTTCATTCATAATATTTTTGGGATGTTGATAAAAATATTAGGTATGTTTGAGAAAAGATTGAATTATAGAACTTCTAAACAAATTTAGTATTAGTGCAATGTATAAATATTTCATTTGTGTTTCGTTGAATGCTGCTGAAGTAATTAAGAGTTTATTATCCTAACCAATCAAACATTTCATCACTCTTGCTATGGTGCTTCTGTGTTCATTGATTTATATTCTTTTCATAGTTAAATTGCTGTACGATGAATGACTTATAATTTAAAGTCTATACTTTATGCATTCAACATTAATGACAACTTTAAAAGTATGTTTATAAAGGAGGGTAAAAATAGGAGAAATTAAGCACATAAAATAAAGCAGCTCTATTTTTCATTGCATACGTTTATAAGATTCGCATTGGAAGATCATCCATCATTTTATATATAAATCCTCAGAGTTATGGAACAGTATAAGTTATACAACACTCTGAAAATGTACTTGGAATATTTTTAATGAACTTTTAGGACACTAGGTTGTAGCTCAATAGTTAAAGTGCTGCGTAGCATGTTCAAGGCCCTGGGTTCGATATCTTAGCACCATGGATAAGCTGGGCATGGTGGTGCATGCCTGTAATACTAGCATTCAGGAGGCTGAGGCAGGAGGATTGTGGTGAGCTTGAGGTCAACCTGAGCTATATAGTAGTTCAGGACCAGGCTGGACTACAGAGTGAGACCTTATCTCAAAAGAATAAAAGTTTTCACTGGACAATATACCATCACTTCCTGAATGTCTCTTGGTTTATTTGAACCAGATTACCCAAAGTGTGCTTTATGGCATTGTGTTTTTACTGCTAAAATATAAATGCCAAATTCCAGTCTCCCAGAATTGACTTTTCATTGCGTTATACTTCTTGCAATCCCTTTTCTGTTAATATGTATCTAGTGCATGGGACAATAATAAATAAGTTTTTAAGTAAAAAGACATTCGTAAGTGTAATTTTAAATCATGAATTTTAAGAATGTATTTCTCAATATGACAAATACAGTGATTCTTTTTCACAGATAGCTGAGATTATTCCTATTTTAATACTTAACTTGTGTTCTTTTCATTCAGTGCTTATTTTTTTCAGTGTGTCTCTGTTTTTAGTGAATTATCCTAATTGTAACATAGGGAATCCTCAAATTTTTTAATAGTTCATGTTTTCTAACTCTAAGTTATTCAAAGACTGAGGCACATTTTGTATCAAAAGGCTGATGTTTTCAGAATATTCTGTAAAATCGCAATACAGAACTTAACTATCACAGCAAAATATTTCTGTGAGAAAATACATTCCAGGATGTAGCACAAAAATAGCTAAATGTTTTTATCAGAAATTAAATGAAATACAATTAAGTTTTGATTATCAAATTCAAAATTAAATTTTAGGTTTAGAATTGTGGTTAACTATTTTTTAAACATATTTCTTACTATTATTTGAAGAAATAAGATTAAATAAATGGACAATTATTTTGAAAAAACAACTGGAAAGCAATGTATTAGAAATACAATTGGCAGTTTTGTAAGAAAAATCACTTAATATAGACATGGGGTCTCAGAAAAGAAGCTATTAAGGAAATTTACATTTATGCTGAGATCTGAAGGGTGAGTTGCACATAGAAAAGTGATGAATCAGGATGAAAGTTAAAATGTTCTAGGGAAGGGAGCAGAATATCCAAAGGACAGAAGATGAGAGAATTTTTGTTCTGTGTTCAGAAATGTTTAGTTATAAGGTGGTTGGAAAGGTTTGGGGAGCAGATGGCAACAGATAAAGCTGGGGAGGTAATCAGGGAATGTAACTGTTTTATAAGCCAATTTGAGAAGTTTGTTTTTAAATCTAAGATTAATAGGAAGATAGATTTTAAATAATTTGAGGCAGATATTTGACTTGATTAAGTTTATATTTTAGAATGAACATTCTGAACTTAGATATGAAAAAAATGATTTCAGAAAGGAAAGACTATACTCTTGGTAAAATTCATAATGATGTTATAGGAATGAAAAGATGCTGATTTATTTTTAGGAGATGAACGTGTCAAAATAATAGGGGAAAACTATGAATGACATTCATTGATCTTGAGGAACTACATATGATTGCCATCTACTGAAATAAAACAGAAGAATTAAGGGATTTGGAGTAAAACAATTAGTTCAGTTTTAAGTATGTTGAACTCTAGGTGTTTATAATATGTAAAGTGGACTAGTATGGGAGAATAGTAGGATATGTGAATATATATATATATATATATATATATATATATATATATATATATATATCTGAGTCTAAAGAAACACCAGAATTTACATGGTTGTTAAAACCGTGAGAATACATGTAATTGTACGTGACAAAAATGTAGAGAATGGGAACAATTAGCAACTTTGAAGTGGGAGGGGACTAATTCTTGGGAGCTGGTTTTGTGCTATGTGTGTAGAAATTTTATGCAACTGAAACAATTATGACCCACAGATACATTTTATTTGGCCATTGTAGTATTTAAGTAAGTTCTGAATTATTGGCTTGCAAAACTTTAAAAGTAGTACAGTCAAAATGTAAATTTGGCTTTCTAACTTTTTATGAAAGAATTTATGATGAAATTATCTTACTCTAGCATTCATTCATAGCAGAAATGAATAAGATCTGAGTATTGTTCTTCTGTAGGTTAGTAGTGTGCTATCTAGTTTGGCACCATTTTTATTCAGCCTATTAAACTCATATGCGTTACCTGCCTGATTACTGTGGGCTTTTAGTACGTATTAAATGGGAATGGAGGAACGTCTAAGGCAGAATCCCAAGGATTATCTATATTTAAGACCTAGGAAAATAATTAAAAGCCTACACTGTAGACTATCAAGAGGCCATTGTGATAAGTGGAAGGAAAATAAATAAATAGGAATATCTGGAAAAAATATTGGCATTGTTAAGGGGCTGTTATGTGAACTGAAGTTTGTTGGTTCATTGGTTCTACCAAAATTACCCAAATAAACTCTTGATTTTTTCTTTTTCTTTCTCTTTTCTTTTCTTTTCTTTTCTTTTCTTTTCTTTTCTTTTCTTTTCTTTTCTTTTCTTTTCTTTTCTTTCTTGAGACAGCATCTTGCTCAGTAGCCCAGACTGGTCCTGAACTCATTATGGAGCCCAGGCTGCCCTTCAACTCATGGCAACCCTCCCATCTCACCCTCTCTCCCAAGTGCTGTAATTACAGGCATGTGCCATCACACCCAGCTTATGTAGTGCCAGGGACTCAAACTTAGCACTGATTTTAGCACTTGCTGGCAAGTGCTTTAACCACTGAGCCATTCTTCCAGCCCTACCCAAATAAATTCTATCTAGAATAGTTATTGTAAAATTTTAATAATCCTGAGTAGTAATATTTCTCCTATATTCTAAAATTCATTATAAATATCAGAAATTTAATACTACATTATTTTCTGGAATGTTTTATATTATCTAAGATTTTCAGTGAGTCTTACATATATAATATAACCTATTTTCTAAAGAGTATCTTTTTAAGTTCTTTAACAGCGAAAAAGTTTTCAATAGAAGAAAGATTTTGGAAAATATTCATGATTTGTGATGCCAACTTGTAAAGTATTGGCTCTAAGAAGTTTTATAGTTGAAGTGTTTAATTCAGAGCTTCACAAACTTTAAAATCTTGTTGTGTGACACATCTTATATCTTTGAGTATACATTGGTAAAAGTTGGCCCAACCAAATCCAAGAGGCAGAGTTTTTTGGTTTGTTGTTGATATAATTAGTCATTAAGGGATGATTTAAGGACATTGTGTCTTACCAGAAATATTTATGTCTTTACAGAACACTACAGTTATGTATGAATTATAGACAACATATAAATGTGGAATGAACTACAAAAAGTTCTGCAAACTTATGAAACCTGTTTTCTTCTAGCATGTATTCTAGAATGCAAATAGTAACTCTGATTACCACTTGTCTCAAAAATCATAATACATACTATTTATTAACTAGGAACTGTCTATATTTTGCCATTATATTAGGTACTGTATATATATAAAATCTCTAATTTTCACAATTATTCAGTAAGTTCAGTAAGATCTAAATCTCACAATTATTCAGTAAGGTCAGAAGGAGCTGAATCTTCACCTTTAGATAAGAAATTTTAGGATAAATTCTCTAATAAAGTTTATCAATATCTAATAATCCTGTATTTATTCCTCTGGATCTTTCTAAGAAATTAATATCAGGGGAGCCTAGAATAATGTGTCACCTTTATCTGATTGTAAGATTCAAATACTTTGTTGTTTGTGAAAAGTCTTTCGTGGTTTTTGTGTGTGATTAAGAAACAAACAAAAGC
Organism: Ctenodactylus gundi; assembly: GCA_004027205.1. Lineage (NCBI taxonomy): Eukaryota > Metazoa > Chordata > Mammalia > Rodentia > Ctenodactylidae > Ctenodactylus > Ctenodactylus gundi. Next base: position 239,945 of record PVKB01001114.1, read on the forward strand.
TATGTCACTTCATTCACATTGGTATTAACCTGGAATAATTAGATCATGAAGAAAGGCTATGGTAAACTGAATGATGATAAACTTGCGGTCATATCAAATCATGTAACAATTAAGCATAATATCATTTATATTTTAAATTAAGAATTATAAAAGACACATGTCAGATATCAAAACAGAATGGCGAGATTGACAGGATTTATTTGAGAATATGTTTTTAGCCTTGTAATTGTTATTTATTATACTAGATAGTCAGATAAGTGAGACATACCTGCTGAAAAAGGGACATCAGTTTGTCACAGTAAAGTGAGTTTCTGTTCAATTTCAGGTGTCACTGTATTTAAGTGGGTAAAATTACAGGATATTTCATATAAAAGGAAATGTTAAAGCAGATAAGTATTTTGATTGATTGATTGAAAGTAGGTTTATTACATCAGCTTTGTGACTATGATATTTTTATTTTATAAATTAAAATTTTCAGAGATTTTTATTGGGTAACAATAAAAAATCTAGTGTTTATGTTGATCTTTGTTCTCATATCTCATTTTTGAGGTGTTATCATTAAGGACAGCAAATGCATATTAATAAATAGAATAATTTGACAAAAAAACCAAAAAGTTCCAGTTACTTTAATAGAGAAGTAGTTCTTGAAAAAAGCCAAAAACTCGCATGAATCTGAGTTTAATTTCAGAATACTAGAAGTTTTCCAAGATAATCTGAATTTCTTTGAATCTCTGACAGTCCAGTAACTTAATGTTTAGTTTTTAATTACTATTTTGAATTGATTTAACAGGTCCACCAAGACTCATCCAGGTCCAGTTGTACATTTAAGTGATAGCCCAAGAGATGAAGGGAAAGTGAGTATTATGATTATTCTTGCTTTCATTTGCCTCATTTTTGGGGAAAAAAGACTAGCAGCTTCTTCTTCTTCATCATCATTATATTCTTCCTTTTTCTTCTTCTTTTTTATTATTACATGCTAAACATCTAGCTCAGTTCAAAGCATTTAATGTTATATAAAAATTAAATGTTGTTGAATGTATGATTGAAGAAATGAATGAAAGAATGACTACTCATACTCATGATGGATTCTAGTTAGATCTTCAGTACCACCTAGAGCTACATTTATACTTAATTCTAGAATTTAAAGGAATGCAAAGTGTAGAACAGCTTTCATTTTCAAATAGTTTATTCTTGAACTTAAACATATGATTGTCAATATCATTAACCATTCTTCTCTGTAATTCATTTTAGTAGTGACAAATGCCCAGTTTTGGTGACATAAATTAACCAATTTTTTATTTAAACATATATGCTAATACAGAAAATGTTATTAGATTATACAAATAATCTTTATTCATAATTAATTATCTTTTGATGCTGAGGAAACAAGTTTGATAACACAAAGATTTAAAACATCACTCTCATAAATAGTCAGTCTCTTCAATCTTTTTAAGTAGATAATTTTTGTTGAGTATTGTAGAAAACCTTAACAAGTTGTTCACTTTGAGTTGAGCTCTTGTTTATTTTTAAAGAACAGAAACTGAATTATCTAAAAAAATGAAACTTGAAAGACATGTTCACTGATGGAACAACATCAGATCCCTTCAAATTGATCCATAAATTCAATGTAATTCCAGTTAGGTGTTGTGAGAGTTTATTATTAAAGAATTCACAAGCTAGTTTTGAAATTTACCAAAATGTTTAAGAATAGCCACGAAATTCTTTAAAAAGAAATATAGTATAATATTGATACAGGGGTATACATAAAGGTCAGTGGATTAAATAGATATTTTTGAAATAGTTTAGGCAATGAAAGAAAATTTTTATGTTTTAGAGCAGGTATTTTAGGATATGATTAACTTATTGAATAAGCAGTGTTGGACTATTGGCTGTTATTATTAAAAATAGTCTCTGTCTTATATTATTCCCAGAAATAAATTCCAGAAGGGGAATACAAATTCATATCACTATATAAATATTAAAATCATAGCTCAGAAAGTAGTTGAAGAAACTTACAGGACTTACTGTGAAGTAAGAATATACAGGCAAGACAGGAAGTCTAAAATCTTTAAGGAATATTATGTAATGAAATGACAGTAACAACATGGGAAATAATATTTGCTCCATATAACCAGTAAATATTGAATATTATGAAAAATATAAAAACAATTATTTGTACTAAAAATCAATAGATTATGTATATTTAATAAATGAGGAAATATTAGAAATATATTTAGAAATATGAACATTAATAAGCTAGAGAAAGCAGTTATAAGAGTTGAAGATGTAATGGCCTCTTACCTCCTGAGAGCAAAGCTTGGGAGTGAAGAGGAAACAACCTCACTAGTAACCAGGGAAATGCAATATACCATTTCCTCTGTCACTCTGGTAAAATGTTAAAAGTTAAAATATTAGTAATACCAAGTAGTAGAAGAGGCATTGGTAAATGTGCATCTAGATGTTGCTATAGAGACCAATATGGAAAACTTAATATTATGTACATTTAAAGTATATGTATTTTTCAAATATTGACCTAGAAAATGTATTTCACATATCTATACTAATGATGTAACTAGTGGGACACAGTGTTGAAAATATTGAATATTGTCTTAATTAATTTTTGTCATGACTTAATACCTGAAATCCACAACTTTAGAGAAAAAAAGATTTATTTTAGCTTACAGTTTTAGAAAGTCACAGTTTATTTACATGTGGGCATCTGGAAAATGGTGGAATCATACGGTGGGGCCGCATTTGAGCCAGAGCCGGAGCCCGTGGTCTGGGAGACAGAGATCCTCACAGTAGCTTGGCAGAACTAAGAGAAGTCTGGGAGGGAGGGCGACAACAGCACAGCCCCTCCAAGTCTTTACAGCTACAGTACTGTTAAAAAAAAGTTCAGGTTTAAAGTCTCCCCTGAGACATAAGACAAATTTTTAGCTATGAGTTCCTGATAAAACTAGAGTTAAGTACTTTTAATATACAGTGGCACAGGGTAAACATTTTTATTTTAGAAGTGACGAATAGAAGGATAAAAGACAGTTGGACCAAAATAATTTTTAAACCCAGTAGGGAAAGGGTTAAGTTTTACAGTCCCATGCCCAGCATCTGGAGTAAACTGTGGCAAGGTAGGAACACCAAAGGACTTGAGTGGCCCTCCCCCTACAGAATCCCTATTTTTTCTTTTTCTTTTTTTTTTTTTTTTTTTTGCTGAGTTTGTGGGGGCGGGATTGGATTTGCTCACAGCCTGTAGATCATTTTGCAAATGATCCATGTTTTTGTCTTTTTTAAATCTTTGAGGTGTTTTTTGTTTTTGTTTTTTTTACAACTTTATACACTACCCTCCCAGGGACATATTTCCTGGCCTCCAAGGCCTTCCTCTGAAATCTGGATGGAAACCTTCCTGATTCCACAGCTTTTGCACTCTGCAAGCCTGGAAAGGACCACATGGACATCAGCAAGTTTTACCACTGGCTTGAGCAGTAGTCTGGCCCCCTTGGACAGACGCTGAAGTCTCCTGAATTTTTAGATGGTAGAACACCAGATGGCTGAATTTTAAGACATTTTTTTTTCCTTGTCCCTGGAGTACATGTTTTAGAGCAAATTATTTGGCTTTTTTACCTTTGAGTTGGTAAAGGCTGGAGTATTGTTTACTTTTGAGATACCCCCAAGGCATCCTTTTTATAGTCTGATGATAAGTACTCGACTTTGTTTTTAATATTAATCTCTTTAACTGTTTTGGGCTCTTTGGCCACACCACTGTCCCTCATTTTGCTCTGGCACTGTAAAGTCTTTATGGTTGTTGGGGTTTTAAAATTTATTTATTTATTTTGGCTAAACACCTGGTTGAAAGCTGCAAATAGAAGCCAAGTGACAGCTTGGACATTGGGCTGCCTTTAGGTATGTGTGTGCGTGCGTGTGTGTGTGTGTGTGTGTGTGTGTGTGTGTGTGTGTGATCAGATTACATAATCCAGTTTTAGACAAAGTCTCTGGAAAAGGGCAAAATGCTGACAAATCTTGTGTCAGAGCATACCACACGTGGTTTTTAGACCACTTGTCAATGCACTTTCCCTTTTCATCAGAAAAATTTTGAGCCTCACCTTTTTAATCCCTACTTTTATCAGGATATTGGTCTTCTAAGCTCTGACCAGTATCTCCCATCAAGCTCTGCTCAGGGCACTCCAGGCCTTTTTCAGCCAGTATCCTCAACCCTTTGTAAATTTCACCTGCAAACTGGTTTCAAAGGCTTTCAAACCACATGGTCTGGTAAAGTCATAGCAATGACCCCACTTCTGGTACCAATTTCTATCTTAGTTACTTTTTTTGTTGTTGTAACTTAATACCCAACATCCACAACTTTAGGAAGAAAAGATTTATTTTAGCTCACAGTTTTAGAAAGTCACAGTTCTTTTACAGATCAGTGGCTAGAAGGAAAATGGTGAAATCACATGATGGGACCATAGCTAGAGCCAGAGCCATAGCCGGTGTTCCAAGAAACAGAGATACTCACAGCAGCATGTCAGAACTGAGAGAAGTTGAAAGGAAGGGCAGAACCAGTACATGCCCCTCTAGGTCAAGCCTCTAGCATTTGCCCCTTCTGGCCAGGCCTCACCTCCCAACAGTACACAGTATCCATGGATACATGAAGCTTTTGTGGGGCTCTCTAGGTCCAAACTATCATAGTAGTCTAATATCTATTTATAGAAAATTGAATAAATGAATGGTGATACACAGATAGTGGAAAGTTCTTTAACATTTTTTTTTTAAATTGTAGAACCGAAAGGTATAAAACCAGTGGAACAGTGTATTTGTATGTTTACATGCCCAAGAATAAAAAATGCCTGTAAAGGTATTTACATTATCATCTAGGGATGATAATGAAAACTAGAATTAAGAAAAATTGTAAAAGTTATTCTTGTTTTCTGTGTACTCACATTTTTATGGTAACTGTGGAACTTAGAGTTAAAAAGAATGCAAAACAAAGGGATATTGGCATGTTGGGTTTTGGCTCTACTATTTATTAGCATATAATTGTGAATGTATCACATTGCTTCTTACAGATAGTGTTTTCATCTTTTTTCATATAAGTTTTTGATTTTAATGTTTTCATTTTTATCAATCTTTTTGAGTCCCACTTTTGTTTAGTTTTCAGTAAATCTTTTTGTACAATTTAAGGCTTTATATTTTATACTTAGGTTTTAATTTATACATAATTTATTTCATGGTACTTTGATATATAGGGTATACTTTTATTTTGTTAATGTAACTTATTGGATTCATTTTTCAGTGATTTGTATGAGTCCGCATTCATATGTGAGGTTTTGATAGCTGAGTGAATCTTTTAGTTTTTCTCTCTAGTTGCATAATTTATCTTTTTGTGTACTGGTAACACACTTTCTTAGTTATATCAACTAACAAAATATCTTAAAAGCTGAAAGGTTATCTTGATTATTTCTGATCCTTCCTTTTTCTATATGAATTTTAGGATCAGCTTTGCAGATTTCATGTAATTCTCAGTAGAGGTTTCGTTTGAGCTATAATGGATCTATCTATGAACATGATATATTCACCTTGGTCTCTTATGTTTTTCCACTGAACTTTGTAACTTTTTTCATAAAAGACTTACATATTTTTACTAGCTTAATTCTGTGTATCGTGTATATTTTTGCTCTTTATGACTAAATTTTCTTAAAACAAAGTCAGTTGGTAACAATTGATTTTGGTTAATGTTTTTAATATTGTAGACTTTTTTTATTCAGCTGCATCATTGAATTTTTTAATAGCTGTCTTTAAGAGTCTGTGGTATAACCTATGTATAAAGGTCCAAATAATATACATAACTTTTGTTTTTCCTTTCCACTGTATGTACCGATAGTTACATATATTTTTTATTGTTTTGTTTCCTAGGATTCTATGACATTTTGGAATGATTGTTAGTAGGAATTTTGTTTGCAGCCTCAGGAAATGCTTACAAGATTTCAGTGATAAGTTTGCTGCAGGTCCTTGGTTGAGTTTTAAATTATCAATGATGTTGAATTTTATTGAATGCTGTTTTATATATACTAAGATGATTATTTCTTAGTTTGTTAATTTGTTGAAATATATAAGTAGGGTTTTTTAATTTTAAAGTTTTTCATGTCTGAGTCAAATTCAACTTGCAAGTGCAAAGCTTCCTTTGGAGACTTGCTGGTGAAGTGAAAGTAAAAACAAGTACTACAGTTAAGGAATCTGAAGAAGTAAGATAGTATCACAGAATCAGGATAGAGCATCTTTCCCTCAAGGTATCAATTACAAATAGAATGTGTATAAATGTATGAAATAGAGATTGAGCTGAGGGGTGCCAGTGTTGGATATATTTCTTCAAATTAGCCCTTGACTCTTGTTCCACCTCAGCATTGGTAGGGTTCAGTAACTGTGTAGTGTTGTGTATTGCTTCCTGAAGTTGACTAGCTATGCCAAATATCTGGCTCCTCAAAATTCTAAATTCTGAAGATGTGACACAACATAAGACCTGTGATATGGTTTCTCTAAAAGTTACTATTGGGGTCAAATAACATAACATTTAAGTGAAGAACTTATTAACTCCCATGGAGAAAACTTTGACCAGCATCAGACAAGATTCCTTTCATGCTTTTACTGAGTGAACTGTTGTGAGTCATGTTTCTTTTTTTCCTCATATAAATGGTGAGAGATCATAAAATGAAGCAACTGCTAAGTGACTGGCTATGTGTCTTCTGTTTCTCCATGTGATGTGAAATGTTGGTTAGTACAATAATGAATCATCTCACTTTCATTTCTTTATTTAAAATTTTATTTTCCCTCTAGCATTGCAATCTTCACTTTGTATTTTTTCATGAAACAGTACTTAAATCTTGCTGCAAATTTTTTCCTACAGAACCCTGGTTAAAATAATAATCATAACTGTTCTAAATCAAGACTAGAGACTGTAGCCCATGAACCAAATCTGGACTGCTGCCTGTGTTTATAAAATATTGGAGCCTAGCTATGTTCATTAACATATTATCTGGGGCTGCTTTCTTGCTACAAAAGCAAACTGAACATTTGTGTCAGACGGAGACCAAATAGCATGCAAAGCCTAAAATATTTGAAATCTGACATTTATATAAAAAATTTGCTGACTGCTGTTCTTGATTTTAGACCCTGAGCATGGGATTTTGGAGTTGGATTGTCTCCTTTCTAAAATCAAAGTGCTTGTTGTAGGTGCTAAGTGCAGAGGTATTAAATCCTGCCATATAGCCACAACTCATATACTTGAATATTTGCCTGTGATTAAGTGGGTAAGCCTCAGGAAACGCCTCAAAATTTTAACATTAAGTTTTCTACAGGTCTTTGGTTAAGAGCTTTAAATTATGAATGGTGACATAAAATCACATCACAAAGTTAGTAACTTAAAACAGCAAAAAGCTTTTATATTTCAGTTTTGCTGTCTGCAGTCCAACAAAGGTCTCACTGGATTAAAATCCAGCAAGATATTGGCAGTGTTTTATTTATTTAGTAACTGTAAAAAGGATCTGTTTTCTTGCCTTTACACATTTCTTGCCTTGCAGCTCTTTTCTCTATCTTCAAAGCCAACAATAGAGCATCTATTTGGCTCTGTCTATCATTGCACCTCATTCTGGCCCCATCTGGGAAACATTCTCCACTTTTAAGGACTCATGCAGTTTCTTTCTTTCACCTGGGTGTGCTGTTCCCATATAAACCATATAAACTTCCAATATCATGTGTGTTTGTGTGTGTGCACGTGTGTGTGCATGTGGGTGTGGGTGTGTGTGATCATTGCTATGAATCAAACCCAGCAACCCCAGAGCTGTGCTCATGCTGAGCACATTCTCTACCACTTAACTGTACTTGCAGACCATTAGGAAGATATTTTAAGATTTTTGAGGATTGGTGTGTTGATATTTTAAGTTTTTTATTCTGTTGACATCATCTCAGAAGTTAATTACTGATTTACCTTATTTCAAAGGTCCGCTAAGATAGATTTAAAGGAACTCTTAGCACCTGAAGCACTAGAGAAAACTATGATTAAAAGATGCTGAAGATCTGTTCATAAGGAAAGAAAATACATAGCTTTGAGAGCCCTATTAAGTACCGTGTGATCCTTACATCTGATATATTAGTTAACTTGGAGGCTAATAGTAAAATAACAAAATATAGGTGAGGTAAGACGACAGAAAATTTTATATATAAAATTCTGGATGCCATCAGTCTGAAATCAAGGCATTGATTGGGTTGTGTTCCCTCTGAAGGCTCTCAGGAAGAATCTTCCCTTGTTCGCTTCTTCTGGGTCTGGTATTTTCTTAAAGTGTGGCAGTATAACGTTAATCTCCATTCTTATCTTTGCTTTATTCTCCATTTTATTAGTATATGTATGCAATACACTATGGTTATATTGAGCTTGAGGATTTTGTGCACAAATACATTGTTTGACTTCACATTCCCATCCCTTCTCATGTTTCACCCTCTTCCCCCTGCCCCTCACCCCACTTGACTCCCAGCATCTCACCCATTTGACTATTTATTTGTATTCTGGGTTTCTCACATTAAAGAAACCATGCAATATTTAATCTTCTGAGTCTGATTTATTTTACTAAGATTAATAGTTTCAAATTGTACTCATTATCTGTATATGGCCCATATTCTTTGTGTCTCAGTGTCCTTTCTTGTTATTAGGACAGCACTCAGTGTACTAAGGATGGAACCACCCGAATTTGGCATGATTTCATCTCAAGATTGTGAAATAATTATATGTGCAGTGACTTTTTTTCAAATAAGGTCACATCCTGAGGTTTGGGTGGGTACGACTTTTTGAGGATATCATTCAAGCATTATACCTAGAAAGGGGAAATGAGTATGAAAAAGCCTGAGCATATTATAAACCTCTTTACTGAACACTTCCGGCTAAGATAAGTACCACTTGCACATTGCTGTAGGGCAGTAGTTTTTCTTCTTTTGAGGGTTTATGTAATGACTTCACTTGAGGTAATTGAATTGCATGATGTTTATATTGGCCAGACCACCTCTAATATCATTGCCTCCAGCCCATAACCAGAACCAGATTTTAATTCATCCTAAGTGTAGGAGTTTTCTACAAAGATCACCCATAAAATATAGAATACCTACCAAAGAAACTGAGAACCTGTTAATACATTCAGTTACCAAAGGAATGTTTGGATTGGTTTTAAAGGGTTTGGACTTGAGGACTGCATAGAGGAAAGCTCAGTTATCTGGGTTACTCGCCCATGATTCAGGATTTAATGCCCTGGTAAGGGCACTTGATCTAGTCTTGGTAATTCACTTGGATGGCCCTTTGAAGACTACATTCAACAAAGGTCCATTATAAATAGAGATCCTAAAGATTTTGATATAGTATTAAACAATGAGTCAGAAACCTTGGAGAGATAAATATTAAACTGAATAATTTTGTTTGCTCTGATAACTCCCTTCCTGATTGTGTTCCCTAGGAGGCATCTAAGGACATTGTCTGTGCTTAGCCGAATAAAGAATACTCTGGAAAGGCAGGTATGAGCATATTTGAGAAGCTTGGTAATGGCTGCCATTTTTGGCCTTTGTTGACAAAAAATGAATGGCTGGAAGCCAATCTCCATAATATGTATGAGGATGAAATATCATGGATTTGGAGAAGCCAGGTGGTAATATTTAATCACCTGATAAAAAAGACATAAATTACTGTAACATTTAGCAAGGTAACACTGAAAACTCTAGTAGTAGCTAATGCTCATGATGTCTCTTGAAGCAAAATTAGATGGGCAAGTTACTTGCATAATCAGCTTTTTCTATTCTTTACCAAAATGGAAATGCACAGTATTTCATCAGGTTTCTTTGTATGTTAGTTCACAAGATTCATTGATTAAAAGAGAAGCCAGATGCTTTTGAAGAATCCTGGAATATAATAGTAAATTATAGAGATAGTAACTATAGGCACATCTTTGGTCATCTGCAGAAACATTTGTGGTTTTGTTGTTGTTTTTAGTGACAGCTATTGGGTCATAGCAGACATTGATGCTGAGGGATTGAAAAAGGAATTATGTTCCTCCAATTAGGGTCCAGGTGTATGGGACTAAGTAACCAACTGATGAATGGAATTTTAGCTCTTAGTAGATCTATTAAGTATACCAAGTTATTTTTCTAAATATTACTCTTAACAAATATGCTCAGCAGCAGAATTATTGATTTCTGAACATTATAAATTAGAGGAACAGTAGAAAGAGAAAATAGAAATTCCTGACATGGTTTCCCTCTGCCAGGATTATAATAATAAATAACACTTTATATCTATGAAGGAGTTGAGATTAGTAAATCGTATTTGAATGGTGCAGTGGTAGTAGTAGTCACTGATACATACTTGAATTCCATTCTGGCTTTTGCAAAAATCAAGATGGATCAAAGTTTGTAATGGTAAATCATTGTAAAATTTACCAAGTGGTACTTTTTTGGGTATTTTTTTAACCACTTTTCTAGGTTAAGATCAGCACAGCCTATATTAATTGATATATAACTGTTGATTCCATGAAATAGTTTTGCTCAAATCTATCAGAAAAACATATGAAACATAGCAATATTATACAAGAAAGAATAACTGTATAATTTCATGATCTTTTGCAGAACCCATGTTATCTTTTCTATTCTATTGCATAATGTAATCTTCAGAAATGTTGACCGTCTGGACATTCTTTAGAAAATACAGTGGTTCACTTTGTGGCTTACATAATACACATTGACAAAAATGCCCACACTTGTAATGCTTATATATCAGAGGGTGAGAAAGAAATTGTGTGAAGATCAGGGGCCTGTCCTATATGTGGTAATTTTGAAAATTATCTGGGGCATACAAGGATAACTCCTTTAAATTAAAGCCTAAGGTATTGTACTTCTCCTTACTGTGTCACAACACTTGGTGGGGCTTTCTGGATTTGAATGCTGTTATATAATTCCTTTAACATTAGTGCTACAAGTTAATTTTTAGGTCATCACAACACCTGCCACTTTTGAGTGGGACCTAGAGAAAATGGGGCTCTTGATTAAATCACAGCTTCTTTGAAACTACTACTCACTCCCTCCCCCCTAGTTGGAATTCACAATATAATAGATCTGTTAGAGCTTAGTGTATTTAAAAAAAATGTTCTAGGTTGGAGGAATGGCACAGTTATTAAAGCACTTGCCTCACAAGAGCAAAGCCCTGAGTTTGATTTCCAGCACCACATAAAGTGGGGTGTGATGGCACACACCTGTAATCACAGTACTCGGGAGGCTGAGACAGGAAGTTTGCTATGAATCCAAGGCCAGCCTGGGCTACAAAGGGAGTTCAGGAGCAGCCTGAGCTACAGAGTGAGACCTGGCCTCAAAATTTTTTTTCTATTATTTATTTTCCCCATTATCATTATTTGTATTTGTGATTGATAATAGTTGTAATTGTTGCACACATATCATGCATTTCTTGTAGTTGAGACTATTGTGATGGAAAGTGCAATAGAAAGGTCATAGCACTTTCAGAGAAACCTGACAGACTGCAGGGCCTGTGTAGGGACTGAACCATGAGATTCCAAAAGGCCTTGTAGTCTTAGCTATCATTTGGGAACTAGATGTTCTCATATTCAGTCAGCCATAACGCTGGGGAGAAAATGGTGTATTCAGGAGGTCGGTCTTGAGCTTTTCAAATAACTTAGATATGTAGGGAGCTCAGAATTCTTTCTCTTCACCAAACATATATGATTTCATGGGATTAGAGGGGATGCTAAAACAACTGTCAAGAGGAAAAAATACAGATCTGCTTCACATATGTTCAGATGACAGTAACACTAGCTGACTGGAGACTACTGCTCAATTATCTTTCCACATAAGAGTGAAATCGGGTGACGATGATTAAAAAAAAAAAAAAACTATGGGCAGAACCACAGCAAGTGTGCTTGATTGTGTAATTCATTTAAGACTGTAAAGGAAAAAATTCTTTCCACTTAGAAATTTAAAAACTCATTAAAAATATTAGGGCAATTATTAGATACAAATAAAAATTGAAGAACATATAAAATTTAATGACAGTGAAATATTTTGTACCAGGATATATGGATAATATTTAAAATAGATAATTATAAATAAAAGCTAAAAAATGGACAAGAAAAAGAAACAGAAAGAAGCAAGGCATTAATTCAGTTCTGATTTTAAGCTGTTTTGTACTCAGGGTGCTACTTCTTTGGCTGTAGCATAGTTCAGAAATGCAAGCTAGTATCTGATCTAATAAAACCAAAGCTGCACCAAATAATATACCAACATAGAGGAAACATTAAATTTAAAATTTTCAAACATTCAAATTATTTTACAGGCTTAGAATATAGATTTGAAAGCCTAGGTAAAAGTAATTCATAAGAAAAAATAGAAAGTTTAGGAAAATGGTAGTTACTACTTCTCCCACCTAAAAGCATTGGGTTTAAATTGATTGTAAGAATATTTTGCCAAATATTTAAATACTAGATAATCCCAGTGCTACATAAACTTTCCTAAAATGGGACTTGCTATGGCCAGTTAGACAAGTGTGGCCTGCCTCTAGTTGTACATAAAATTTTATTGGAATTCATATAATCAGGAAACTTAAAACACTGTCATCTGTCTCATTATAGGAAATGCATACCAACTCTTATCACTCAGCAGTGTTTTAAAAAGAAAAAACTTATAAATTGTTTCTGTGAAACCGTTATAAGAATGACAACTTAGCCTAATCAAAGTTGCACAAAAAGAAGCTTTATTGAACTCAGTGTCAATGGAAAATGAGTAGTATCAGCAAGGTAGCACGGCAGGAAGTCGGGGCCTTCTTTCTCCCCATACACATGTGGATTCAGCTACAAGTCATGGACAAATTTCCCTGGTGAAAAACTCACTGAAAGGTTTCTGCTCCCTAAGAGAATATGAAACCAGACTCACCAAAGCCAGGAAATAGATTCAGTATGCCTTCTTACCAGATCCTGCCCATATAATTAGTAAGAGATCAAGTTCTCAGCTTCCCTCAGGAGGAAAGGGCTTTGATCATACATCAGCACTGTAATTTTTCAAAAAAAGGCGCCCCAGATGACTAGGTTCTGATTCACTACCCTTGAGCACTTCCAGGTGTGCTGTAGCCCAGCAGATCAGGAGAGAATGGAGGCAGCAAATTGGCTGAGGAACACTACTGATTTCGCCTCACCTCCTATCCACCATATAGGAAGCAAATTAAAGTTCTAGGTTTGTTTTTCTCTTTTTTTCCTTCTATTTATTTTCTTTTTTGTGATATTGTTTTCTATAATGATTTATACATATCCCTACCTTGTATTCTGCTACATCACAACCCACTTAGACTCTCTCCAAATTATATAATTTTAAGTGATACATAAAACAGAAAAAGTATATATAATTATGAGACACCATGTAATTTTTCCATACCTGTATCTTTTGGGTAATTTTAAAATCTAGTTAAACATGTTTATCTCTTCAAATTTTTATCATTTCATTCATATATATATATATATATATATATACCAATTCCAAATTCTATCACACATTAGAAACATGGTTTTGAAAAATCAGTGGCAATCTACTCCAATTTTGGCCTCTTTTTCTTTCCTTACTACTCTTGCTCTCATTGCTCCCTCCATTCTCAATGATTTCTCCCTTTCCCAGAAGTCCATTGCCCCTCTTTCTGCCCTGTATTCTGTGTTGGGATATTTTTATGCCATTATTTTTTTTGTGAATTTCATAAGAAGGTCGCCCATCTATAGTCAGTCTTTGTGTTTGGTCCATTTCACTGAGCATTATGGATTCAAGGTGGCCCCATTTTCATTCAAATGTCTCATATCTTTCTTTACAGCTGCATAGTTTTCCATTGTGTATAAATATCACATTTTCTTTATTCATTCCTCTATTAATGAGAAAGTAGGTTGCTTCCAGGATTTAACTATTATGAATTATGCTGCTATAAATACGGATATGCATGTGTATTTATGGTATGCTGACTTTCTAGGCTGCAGTGGCCAGCATGGCATCAACTGCTTGGATAGTCAGGGGCCTGGCTTGGTATGTGCAATTAAAAAATGATTCACTCAAGCAGACTTGTGGAACTGTCTCATGTATGGAACAGAGCAAGTGTAGTTTCTGCTTCCAGCCTTATATACCCAGGGAAAAACAAGGAGCCATGCAAAACCAAAAACAAACACACCCTAGACTACACATTTTTCTCATGCAAGTTTTTAAAAATGGCTCCTGTTTATGTCATTGCCTGTTATGGCTGCCAACTGCTGCTTCTGATCGAGGCTCCAAGAGGCCTTTTCTAGGGGAGACTCACATTATGTTTATTGTATGCATTACCCACAGGTTCAGCTTGTTTTTTTAGAGGCTAGGACTACCAGCTGCTGTCAATTCCCACCTCCTGGATCCACGCTTACCTTGGTCAGAGATTCTAGGCTCCGGGGAGGCTTTCCTCAGTCTGCAGATGGTGGTGGCTTCCAGCCATTCACATTTGGCCAGGGGTGGCTTTCTGGGTTGTTGTTTACCTCTGCTTTTGTTGTGTTTTTGGGTTTTCTGACCTTCCTGTGGCCTTCTTTCAATTGGTGAGATGCTTCTCCGTGTTGTAGGTACACTGAACAGGTGGGTTTTATTTTACTATATTCTCAACTTTTTATTGGGTTTGTGATGAGACATTGTGTAGCTCTGTTACTAAGTCACCATCTTAACTGCTCTTGCTGATACTTCTTGGTAATATTTCTTAGGCAGCTGGTATTTGGTTCAGCAAATCCTTTACTGTTTCTGTGTCTTCTAGCATTTTACCTATTTTGTCTTCGAGTAGGTTCAGTGTTTCTGTTTTGGTATTCAGTTCTTTGACCCATTTTGATCTTAGTGTGTGGTGATAGATACTGATCTAACTTTATTCTTCTGCATGTGGAAATCTAGTTTTCCCAGAACCATTTGTTGAAAACACTGTCTTTTTGCTAGTGGATTTTTTGGTCCCTTTGTGAAAAATCTGGTGCCTAAGGGTGTGAGGTATTTTTTAGTATCCTCAATTCTGTTCCACTGGTCCTCCTGTCTATTCTTGTACCAGAACCATGTATATTTAATCGCTGTTGCTTTTTAGTATTTTTTTGAAGGGATTGTGATTCTCGTGGCTTTGTTACTTACTTAGGATTGCTTTAGAAATTCAGTTTTTTTTCTTTTTGGTTTTATGTAAATTTTAAAGTTATTTTTTTCTAACTTCAGTGAAGAATTTTGGTGTTTTTATTGGTATTGCATTAAGTATATATATAGTAGCTTTGGAAGTATGACCATTGTGATAATATTAGTTCTTCCCATCCAAGAACATGGTATGTCTTTCCATTTTCTAAGGTTCTCTTTGATATCCTTCTTCAGGCTTCTGTAATTTTTTCTGTGTGGGTCTTTATCAAGGTTTATTCCTAAGTATTTTATTTTTTGTTCCTATTGTGAAGGGTATTTTTTCTTTCTTTTCTTCTCTTTGGATTCATTATTGGTGTATAGGAATGTTATTGATTTGTAGCTATTCATTTTGCAACATGCTGCTTTGCTGAATTTATTAGTTCTAACAGTGTGTGGGTGGGATGTTTTGGGTCTTCTTTGTAGAATATCCTGTCATCTGAAAAAATAGAGATAGCTTTATGTATTCCCTTCTAATATGTATTCCTTTTACTCCTTGCTGTTGCCTGATAGCTCTTGTCAAAATTTCAAGCACTATGTTAAATATTAAGGCTGACAGTGGGCATCCTTGTCTTGTTCCTGTATTTAGTGTGACTGCTTTCACTCTTTTTCTATTTAAGATGATATTGACAGGAGGGTTGTTGTAAATAACTTAAATCAGGTTGAGGCATGGTCCTTCTATTACTATTTTCTTCTGACTGTTTATCTTGAATGGGTGTTGAATTTTGTCAAATGCTTTTCTGCATCTGTTGAGATGATCATATGATTTTTATCTTGTATCTGATAATGTACATTACATTTATTTGTTTGCTTATGTTGAAACATCCCTGCATCTCTGGGATGAAGCTCACTTGTTCGTGGTGTATAATATTCCGCGTAATTTCCTGCATTCTGTTGACAAGAATTTAACTGAACATTCTGGTGTCTGTATTCATTAGGGATATTGACCTGTAGTTTTGTTTTGTTGGATCTTTGTCTGTTTTTGAAATTAAAGTTATGCTAGCTTTGAGGAATGATTTTTGACAACTTTCATTCCTTTTCGGTTTCTTAAAGAGTTTGCTGAACATTAGTATTGAATCATCCCTTAACTTCTTGTAGAATTATTCTGGGAAACTGTTAGGATGTGGGCTCCTTTTAGTTGGAAAGGTTTTTATTACTTCTTCAGCTTTGCAGATGGATATTGGCCTATTAAAGTGTTTTATTTCTTCTTTCAATTTTGGAGGTTGATATGTGTTTAGGAACTTGTCCATTTCTTTTAGGTTCTTGAATTTAGTGGAGTATAAGTTTTCAAAGTAGCTTCTTGTAATCCTTTGAATTTTCATGTTTTCTGTTGTAATTTCCTCTTTTTCATTCCTAGTTGGGTTGATGTAGGTTTTCTCTTTCCTTCTTTTTGTTGGTTTCACTAAGGGTTTACTGATATTGTTTATTTAAAAAACTTTTTGTTTTATTTATTTTTTGCATTTTAAAACAAATTTTGATTTCTGCTCTGATACTTATAATTTCTTTCCTTCTGTTAGCTTTTGGGTGGGCTTGTTCTTTTTTTTTCTAGGACCCTAAGTTGCATCATTAGATTATTTATTTGGGTTTATTCAGTTCTTTTTATGTGTGCATTTATGGAAATGAATTTCCCTTATAACACTACCTTCATTGTGTCCTAAAGGTTCTGTTGTGATGTGCTCCAGTTGTCATTTGTCTCCATGAATTTTTTGACTTCTTTTGTGATTTTTTTCAGGAGCCCAGTGTTTATTTAGATGAGTCCTGGTCAGTCTCCATTTGTCTAAGTGGTAACTTCTGTTTGTGTTGTAGTTGATTCCTAGTGTTATTCCACTGTTATGACAGGGTGCATGGAATTAAATCAGTTTTCTTTTATCTGGTTAAGCTTGTTTGTAGCCTAAAATGTGGTCTATTTTGGAGAATGTTCCATAAGAAGCCAAGAAGAATGTGTGTATTCTGTTTTTGTTGGATTAAAAAGAGAAAAATGTGATAATGTAATAGTAGTAGCAAATTACAATAACCCACTTTCTATAATGAACAGTCTAGACAAAAGATCAAAAGGATTAAGAGAACCAGAATAAAATGGACAAAACAGATATACACAGAAATGTCTACCCACTTCAACCAAAATACCTATTTTTCTCAAGTGTACCTGGAACATTCTCCAGTACAGATAACATGTTAGGCCACAAATTTTTACAAATTTAAGATTGATATTGTACTGGGTATTCTTTGTGACCTTCAGAAATGAAACTAGAAAACAATAGGAGAAGGAAACTTTAGATTTCATAAATATATGGAAATTATAGTCTTGAAAAATTATTGGCTCAATAAGGAAAATGATATTTAAAAATTACTTGTGAGAAAAACAACATATCATACCAGAAACTATAGTATATGGCAAAAACAGGACTAATGGAGATGTTGTAGCAATAAATGCCTGCATTAAAAAGTAAGATATCAAACAGTGTAAATTTAAGAAAGAAGTAAAAAAGAATGAAGCTAAATTTGACTGTATCAGGAAGAAAGAAGTGAAGGTGAGAACCAAAATAAGTATATAAAATATAAAAACCTACAAAATTAAGGTTTGTTTTTTATGAGATCAACAAAATGGACAAGAGTTTAGCTAAACTGAGGGAAAAAATAAGACTCAAGATTAGAAATGAAAGATGAGATTTAGAACTGAGCCATAGAAATAACAATCACATTGGTCTACTATGAAAAACTATATATTCTAATAAACTGAATAATCTAGAATGAAGGAGAAATAGATATATTTCTAGAAATATATAACCTTCCAAGACAGATAACACAGAAAGTATAAATATGGAGTCTGGTTCAGTAGTCAAAAACCTGCTACCAAATAAAGCCTAGGATCAGATAGTAAATTCTGTTGAATTGTAGTGAATTCAGTCAAACATTTAAAGAAGGCTTATCAGTAATATTTATCAAACTCCTCAAAAATATTGAAGGGATCATTTTTATTTTTCAAAAACAACCAATATTGTGATAGGAAAAGCAGCAAAATATGCCACAAAACTATAGCTACATACTTGTGATAAAATTATAGGGTGGAACCCACTTGGGACCCAGTTCTGGGTAGCATAAGTTTTACCCCTATTTCCTTTGTTTCTAAATAAAGAGCCGTTACTCTACACATGGCCTCTTTTTTTTACAATTTCATTTTTTGACATCTTTGGAAAAATAGTAATAATTAGAAAGATCCTCAACAAAATGTCAGAAATTGAATTCAGTATCACATTGGAAGGATCATACACCAGGACCAAGAGGAATTTTTCTCTGAGATGCAAAGAAGGTTCAGCCATAAATAAAAATTTGCTACTGACATTAAAGGGGCAATAGAACTAACAGACTAACAATCCCAGAAGTAAATCTACATGTACAAAGATGGTGTATCTCTGACAAGGGTGTGAAGAATACACAATAGATAGAGATACTGTGTTGGTCATGTGGTTTGGGAAAACTAGATAACCACATATAAAACACTATAATTGGGCCTTTATAAAATACTGAAATGTCAATTCAAATGATTGAGGACTTAAATATAAGATTCTTTAGTTACAAACATCAAAAGTTTCATAATGTTGATCTTAGCATTGACTTCATAAATATAATGCCAAAATATAGAAAAGAAAAACAATGAGATAAGACTACATCTACCAAGAATCTTCACTGAAATAGAAAACACTTGAGTGGAAAGGCAATATACAGAATAGAAGAATGTCTTTGCAAGGATAAAAGGTTAATCTCCATAATACATGTGCAAGTCCTACAATTCAATATTTGAAGAAAACCTAATTTAAAACTAAGCTTAGGACTTAGATATTTCTGCATAAAAGGTATAACTATAGCTAAGACGTACATGAAAAATTATTCGATGTCACTAATCAGATAAATGCAAACCAAAATCGTGCCACATCACTGTCAGTATGACTTATAAAAATAAGGACAATTGATATCCATTAGATATAGAGAAACTGGAACCTTTGAACATATTTGATGAGAATGCAAAATTGTTCAACGATTGTGAAACACATTATGGAAGCTTCTCAAAATTTAAAGTATATACCCCAGCTACTTCACTTCTGGATAAGCATTTAAAGAACTGAAGTCAGAATCTCAAAGAGACATATAATTATAAGTTCACTGTAACACATTCTGCTATAGCCAAGATGTAAAAATAATGCAAGTCATCAACAAATGAATAAGTAAACTCAGTATTGGCATGCAATGAATCAATTTTTTTGAAAAGAAAATATTGTTCATGTGACGACACAGATGAATCTTCAGGACCTATGCTAAGTGAAATAGACATATACTTCACAATTTCACTTATATGTGGTATCCAAAATAGTCAAGTTTATAAAATCAAGGGGAGTAACAATAGTTGTTAAGAGCTGTGTGAGGCAGAAATAGATATTAATCTGTGAGCTTAAAGTCGCATCAGGCAACATAAATAAGCTCTGGAAATCTGTACAGCTTTGTCCTTGCAGTCAACAATAGCATTATTATGACAGTAGATCTTAAGTGTATTTAGTGCAGCAAAATAAATTATTAATGGTATAATATTAAGTAAAATAGAATCCAGTGGTTAATTAAAAAACAATATACAGTGTCAAATGCTATTTTACTTCAGGCATGCAAGGATGGTTTCTGTTTGAAAATTTATAATAATTTATGTTGCTAGTAATTTATGTCACTTACACATCTAAGGAAAAGTTATGATCATCTCTATTGATGCTGAAAAGTCTTCGAATAGATTTTCATATCCATAATACTTGATAATGGCAGGCTACCTTATTTTAAATCAGTCTTCCCACTAAGCAAAGTAAATAACTGGACAAGAAACTTTGAAAGACCTTCCTAAAATTTCACAGACTGACCAAACATTTAGCATTACTTTTCTCCTCAAGGCATATTGCCTGTTTTAAAATAATGGCTGAGAATCTGAGTGGCTAAGCAGAAAGTCATTGGCTGCAACATAAGTAGAATTTTCTGTAATTTCGTAGAAGAGAAGAACCGTGAAATAAAAAGAGGATCTCAAACCAAGGCAGAAATAACGGGTGCTGACAATTACTCCAAGCTTGCAATTGAACTCTAAGGGGATATGCCATTCAAATAAGGTCGAACTTGAAATGTACCAGACCTGAACTCTCAGGGGATATGCCATACAAATAAGGTTGAACTTGAAAGGTACCAGATCTCCGAATAACTGAAAAAAATGTTAATATCATCTTAGGTGTCTTTTGAGGTTAAATTTGTCTACCTCCATCTACATGGCTGACAAAAACAAAAGTACAATAACTCACTATAAACAAATGAAGAGAAATTGATAAGCTAAGGTGCATATTAGAAGAAAATATCACAGTATAGTGAGACAAATGGGTAAAGAAAATTTGGGGTGACTGTATGTGTAGTTAATTTCTAGGTGGAGAGGAGAAAACAGATGTCGATTGTAACAGTATTTGATGAACAATGGGTGAAAATTTCCCCAAACCAATGAAATAAATCAAGATGCACAGTGGACTTAAAGTAGACTCAATAAAAAATTCACCAAGGCATATCAAAGAGAAAGAAAGCAGGACAAAGGAAAAAGTAAGATTGATCAAACTTGCAAGCACATAGTTCAACATAAAAATAGAAAATGAGTGCAATAGAGTAATTTCAAGATACTGGGGGAGACCTGGGGGGATGGCTCAGCAGTTTAAGTTCTTGCCTAGCAAGTGCATCATTTTGGGGGCTGGAGGAATGGCTCAGCGGTTAAAAATGCTTGACTAGCATGCACTAAATCAAGTGCTAAGTTCGAGAGTTCATTTCCCCAGCACCACATAAGCTCGGCGTGGCAGTGCACACATGTATTCTCAGCACGCCGGAGCCTGAGGCAAGAGGATTACCTTGTGTTTGAGGCTTGTCTGTGCTACATAGTGAGTTCAGGACATTGCTGGGACAAAATGCCTGACATTCACAATTTAGGAGAGGGAAGATTATTTAGCTCACCGTTTCAGAAGTCTCACCTAGTCAGTTCAAATGAGCAACTGGGCAGCACATGACAAAGTTAGAAGAGTTGCTTACCCCATTGTTTCAGAAAGCCGATTGAAATAGGAGCAAAGGGAAGCGAGGAGCAAGTTGATGGTTGAGATGCAGGCAAAAGCCAGAGCTTTCCCAGGCAGAATCTGTAACAATATTTCTTTTTTACTTAGGTCAAGCTGCCATTAGGGCCCTCCACACCCAGCGTGCATGCCCTTCTCCCACTTCCTAGCCCACAAGTCAATAACAAATATCTGAAAGCTCTGCCTTGGGCTACCCCTCAGTCTCAACAAGTCGAACTCCTAGCACCTGCCCCCTTCAGCCAAGGCCCGTCTCCCAGCAGTTCTCAAAAATAAAATAAATAAAATAAAACATAAAATGTAGAGCTATTCCACAGGAGAAATAATAATACTAAATTTGTATATGTTTAATTATATATAATGCTGTGCTTTCTTTGCATGGTCTTATGTTACTCAAAAATTGTGCATATTTGAGCCATCTTTTCACTTTGCAGGGTTTCTTTCTTGGCAGGTGTGTGTTATAAGTTGATAGAGCTAACAAAAATATAAAACAAAAAAGAATTCCAATGAAAAATATTCAAATCTATAATTTAAAGATTTTTAGCACACTTCTAGTTACTGAGAAAAGAAAGAAAATTAGTGAGAATAAAGAAAATTTGAATCACTTGATTAATAAATCTAACCTAATTACCATATGTAGTGCATAAAACCTGACACAGAATACTCGGTTTCAAGTACATGTAGAATACTAGCAAGGGTGTGTATTGCTGAATTATAAAATATTTTCAATAAATTTTCAAAGATTGAAATTTTATATAGCATATTCCATAATTGCAGAGATTTTAGGATATTTTGCAATAAGAAAACTATACATAGGAAATTCCTATACTGGTAAGTGATTAATAACTGTAATTTTGAATTTTTTATGTCCAAAAATAAATTGGTGTAGAAAATAAAATAGATGTTAAAGTACACTAAAAACTTAGAGACTTTAACTAGAGCTGTGTCGAGAGAGGAGTTTATAACTTTTACTGCATTTACTAAAAAGTGAAAAGGAGTGAAAAATCAATGATTTTGATGTTCAATCCAGTAAGTTAGAACAATAGTAAAATAAACCCAAAGAGAGTAGAAGAAAGGTAACAAAGTTGCAGTGGTTAATTTTATGTGTCAATTTCACTGAACTTTAGGGTGCCCAGATTATTGGTCAAACACTGTTTTTAGAATTTCTCTAAGATTTTTTTTTTGAAGAGATTAGCATTTACTCTGCAGACCTAGTAGAGTAGATCACCCTCTATAATGAGTAGACTTGTGACTCTGCAGACCTACTAGAGTAGATCACTCTCTGTAATGTGGGTGAGTCTCATCAATCAGTTGAAGGCCTGAATAAAATGAAAAAAAAAAAAAAATCCGACCCTCTCCTTAGTAAGAGAGATTCTTTGTGCCTTAGTGCTTTGGAACTAAGACAACAGTTTTATTCTGCCTTTTGGATCCTAACTGAAACATCGGCCCTTCCTGGTGTTTGAGCCTGCTGGCCTTCAGACCATAACTACACCATCAATTTTCCTGGTTCTCAGGCCTTCAGATTCAGACTGGAACACCATCAGCTCTCCTGGTTGTCCAGCCCGCCACCTCACCCTGCAGATCTTGGAACTTGTCAGCCTCCACAAACACGTGAGCCAATTCCTCATAATAAATCTATTTCTATACATAGAAATATATCCTATTAATTTTTTTGCTCTGGAGAACCCTAATTCAAAAAATGAGAACTTAAAGGAATAGAAAATGAAAATTTAGAGTATCAAATATACAAAAATTGTTTCTGTGAAAACACTAACAGAATGGATGCATCTCTGACAAGTCCTATCAAGAATGAATGAGGAGGCACAAAGGTTCATGGTCAGTTTTGGTTTATTCTAGGAATATAGTTGGTTTAGTTGTTTAAAATCAGTTTAATTCACATATAAACAGCAATGAGGAAAGAAATATGATAATAGAAAGATACGTAAGAAGTGTTTAATGAAATTCTGCTTCTCTTCGTGTTAGAAATCTGACATTCTAAAGAAAGGAAGTGCATGAGTATGAACTTTGTTAAATGTACCCAAACCTACAAAAATAAACTCCTAATGGCGAATTAATGAAAGTTTTCCTCTTGTGATCAGAAACAAGGCAATGATGTCTACTCTGTATCTCTTTAACACTGTAGTGTTGTTAACAATTTGTGTAATTAGAGAAAATGGGAAGAACTGGGACTCTGATATGCAGCTTGTGGAAATGAAAACCAGTAAGAATATCTTTGGAAAACTTGGCAGTAGCTTGTGGCATTTATGAATGTCAAGCACAACCATACCTTTGGAGCCGTTTACACCGGACTGAAATGTATACATATATTCACCAAGGAATCTGTAGCATGACAGTATTATTAGAATAATTATTAAATGAATTCATTGATTGTGGTAGTATCAAAGTCAAACAGTCAAATATGGTTTTAGTAATAAAAACTGAATTAACAACACCAACAAATAAAGAAAAATAGAAAGAGTGTCAAGATTAAAGAATTTGTAATGTAGAATTCAAAAACAGCACCAGTAACCTATAGTATTACAAATTAGAATAGGAATTAGTAATTTCTTTTAGAGAAAAGAATGAGGATACGGACCCACTATGGATATGAAATAGGTTTCAGAGTGCTTTGTGTTTCTTGAATTTTTTGTTTTTCTATTTTATTTTTTGATTCAGGTAGTAGTTTCATGGATATGTTTATTTCAGCATAATTCATTGAATATAAAATAAATGTTTATTTATAAATTAAACACCAAATTCAGACAAAGGAAATTTATCAAATGTTAATCAAATTAACCAATCCAAACTTCTTTCTCCCCTTTCCCATTTTCCTCTTTTTTCTCCATCATTACTTCTTCTCAGTAAAATTGAGAAGCTTCAGAAAAATGAAGAATCTCTAAGTTCATTGCCGCTAGGGCCAGGAAAAGGCAAAAATACAGATGATTTCCACTATTTTTAATGCCATAGGATGTTTTAGTAACACAGTTAGGCAAATATAAATAATTGGAGCATAAAAATTGAGAAGAAAGGAAAAAATACTCTAGGTTATGTGATAATATGCCTGGGCCAACTAAGAAAATCAATGTTGAAATGAATACAAATAATAAAAGAATTTAAAAATTTGCATACTAAAATTCAACTGTAGAAATTACAACTTTTATGCAATATAGTAAAGAGCCCATATAGGGACAAAAAATTTAACCTAATAAGGGAAAAGTTAACAAAAAATCAATACTTGGAAAACCTTCAAACTTCCTGGAAGATGTAATCTTGTATTGGAATAAATGAAAATATCCTTTGCTCTTGGGTTAGATGTCTCATTTTTTCTTCTTACTAAATTATACTTTTTTTCTCAAATTCTAAAAGCAAAATGCTTATAACTGTGAAATAGTTTAAGATTTCTTCTCATATATTTATAAAACTATAAATTTATTTCAATTAAAATATTGTGTGATAAGCCAGTGTGGTGGTGAATGCCTGTAATCCTAGCACTCAGGAGGGGAAGCTGAGGCAGGAGGATTGCCATGAGTTCAAGCCCAGCCTGGGCTACATAGTGGGTTCAGGACCAGCCTGGACTACAGACTGAGACCCTGTCTCAATAAATAAATAAATAAATAAATAAAATCTGTGTTCCTTTAGTTTTAATATGAAGCATTTTTGTTCAATTTTATTTTTACATTTTATTATACTTGTTTCTTGCCCATTAAATGTATAGAGATGTGTTTTAGTTTCCAAAATGTTGATGATTCCTCATTTCCACTGTGGATAAAATATACTACCTATAGTTTTGATTCTTTACTATTTAATAGCTACTTTAATATTTAACACATGGCTTCGATCTTCAGATGTAATTCCAGGTTCAAATGACATACCAGTAAAAACTTTACCTTAATACTTTTAATTTCTTGGTGCTTAACATTCTGAGAAAAATTTAAAAAATGTATGTGTAAGATTGTGGCAATGGTATCATGAACGTTTGGTTTGGTATGGTTGAAGTTATCTTGTTTTGATCTTGATCTTGCATGTTTACAGAATGGTATCTCCTGAATGTCAGAGGCTGCTTATCACCTATTTAATTCTCTAAATGGTTCTAATGCCATATTTCCTGTATCATAATCTTATGTAATTATCATCACAATTTATATTTTGGTGTTCAATATATCTTATGATTTACCAAGACTCTACTATTACTGTTTTAAGGACAAAGTGATTTTTTTCCAGAAATTTACTTTAAAAATATAGTAGTATTTAGGCTAAGACTTTATTACATTTCAGGGCTTAAGTTTAGAAAGGTTGTTTTCATTTTCTTGCTTGAATGATAGAATCTCAACTTTTAAACCATCAAATTTTCTGATCTATAGTCTCATCTATTTAATAGAAATTGGTCTTATTTTTCTATGTCACATAAAAGGAGTAGATTTGAAGTAAAAAGTATGTCCTATTACAGTTTAAATGACCTTATTATTGTTAATACTGTGAATTTCTGGAAAAATATGGTGAACCTCTGAGAGTTTATAAACCATCAGTTTAAAGTACTGACTTCATTTAAGGAAGAAAATAAAATCTAATATAAAGAAAGTAATTTAATGATAAAAGTATGATGTCAAAATTAGATGTCATATTTTTGCCACATACGTCATATGCCTAAGACTGACTGGTGTTTCAGTGCTGCTTAAACATCTCCTTTCATCTTTTATTTCCTTTCATCTTTTATTTCATCTTTACTTTCTATCCTGTTTATTTTGTCCTTCCAATTTTGCACTTCCTTTTTCATATCAGATCATATATATTTACATGTTTCCTCAATTCTTTCTTACGATGAAGCAGAATTTATCAGCAAATATATCAAGGCAAAACTCATTTTTTGTTTTTAATTGTAAATAAAATTCTGCATATTAATAAGGTACCATATGACATTTTGATACATGTATATATTGTGTAATGTTCAAATGAGGGTAAACATATCTATCTTCTCAAACATTTATCATTTGTGATTAAAAGTTTTTTTATATAAGAAACATTCAAGTTTTAGAAAAGTTGGCATTAAGATAATGTTGTGTTATGTGGTATGAATTTTCTTTCTTGTATAAACATTCTTTGCTTGAATCAAGTTAAATTAATATCTGAATTAAGGAAATGATTGTTTTAATGTTTTCCAGCTGCTAATAGGTTATGAAAATGGTACTGTAGTATTCTGGGACTTGAAATCTAAGAGAGCAGAGCTCAGAGTTTATTATGATGAGGTAAGTGACTTCTACTAAAATATCTGAAGAATATTGTGATTTTACATCATTTTTCTATTTAAAGCTTTATCCTTTGTCAATACTTTTTATCACTGTGAGACTACCTAGTTCTGCTCCAGTATCTCTCACTCTTTTTGTCATTTATGTAAGTTTTAACTCTAGACTGTTTCTCTGAATAAATTGTGTCTTGATTGCCAATTTTTGAGCCTTTTTTTGAAGGGTAGGGGGCAAAGCCTATATTCTTACTTTCTTCTGTATCTCTTATATTTTTTATGATTTGGTGTTCTCATATTAGAGAAAATGTATGATATTTAATTTTCTGTATCTGATTCGTTTCACTGAGCATAAATGGTCTCAAGGTGCATCAAGGAATCAGAAGAAAAACCCATTCACAATTGGCTCAGAGAAATTAAATTCCTAGGAATCAACCTAACAAAGCAAGTGAAGGACTTCTATATTGAGAACTGTATTACTCTGAAGAAAGAAATCGAACATAATTTTAGAAAATGGAAAGACATTAGTGTTCGTGGATAGGCAGAACCAATACTGCCAAAATGGCCATACACCTACATCAATATACAGATTCAATCCAATCCCAATCACTATACCAGTAGCATTTTTTACAGAACTAGAAAAAATAATCTAAAAATTTACATAGAACCATAAAAGGCATAGCCAAAACAATCCTATGCAACAAAACAAAAGCAAGAGGCATCACAATACCAGATACTAAATTATATTACACAGCAAAAGTGATAAAAAAAATCAGTGGAATAGAATTGAGGTTGCCCAAACACATCCAAGTGCCTTGAGCCATCTGATCTTTGATAAAGGGGCCAAAATTATTCACTGAAGATAGCCTCTTTAACAGATGGTACTAGGAAAACTGGCTAACCACATGTAGAATAATGAAACTAGACACACGACTTCCACCATGCCCCCAAATGAAATTGAAATGGAGCATTCGTTTTATATGGGAAGGCTACCAAGTAATTTATAGCAGCCCTGAAATAAATACAAAGATAAACCTCTCCCCCACAACACATCCATGCTCATTTCTTTTACTTCATTTTATCATTGGAGAAATTTTTAAAAATCACCTGATGAACCTGTAGTTGCTCTAGGATACTTTGCATTGTCTTTTCCTATTTCCTCACATCAGGTAAATTTGTTGAGTTTTAGTGCTTAGCAATTCTCTCAAATTAAGATTTTATGGTATATGAGGACAGTTATTGTAGTAAAGAGTCCAAAACTCAAGGACATAGCATCTTGGTGATTTGGTCATAATTATATTCTTGATATCAACTTTAAGAGCATCTTGAATCATAAGGAATAACAATCATAAGGAGCTAATCTAGCATTTTCTTTTTGTCGAGTACAAAAAGTATAAAGTTGGATATGGATAATTCTCTCTCTCTCTCTCTCTGTCTCTCTGTCTCTCTCTCACAGCTATTAACAGCTATACCAAACTCCAAAATACCATTTGAATATTTACTCATTTGTAAATTTCCAATTAGAGTAAATAAACTAGGCTATTAGGAAAGGTAGAGGAAAATGCTGAATTAGCTTGTTTTTCTATAACTTACAAAGTGTAGAAGGAAAGTTTTCCAAACTTAAGTAGTGAGTAAAAGTAATTTTGCAATGGTATGTTTGAATAACACCTTAAGTTGGTACAATGCAGTAATATATCTAATGTATACATAAGAATTATTTTAAATACTGACTTACTTGGTATTTGTGCATAAATTAATCATCTGCTCATCTATTTTAATGCATACTTCCTGTCATTTTTATATAATCAGAAACTTCATTTTATTCAAAGTTTTTTATGCTATTTGGCACTTTACCTCATATCTAGAAACTATCTGTAATTCTTACCTAAAATGACTTGCAAAGTCACCAATCCTATCAGTGCAGAACCTTAAACCTTCTTAGTATTTAAGTTCTTTACTAAACAGTAGCTTTGCTCAGCTCCTTCTAAAATTATTTCTTTGCTTTCTTTTTTGTCTCATTTATCATTCTTCTTTTCTCTATCACCAACTCTTTTCTTAACTTCCCTTTAACTTACAGGTATTCAAGCAGTGGTATGTGATTGAAGCTTCTCAACCCAA
Organism: Ctenodactylus gundi; assembly: GCA_004027205.1. NCBI lineage: Eukaryota > Metazoa > Chordata > Mammalia > Rodentia > Ctenodactylidae > Ctenodactylus > Ctenodactylus gundi. Next base: position 268,628 of record PVKB01001114.1, read on the forward strand.
AAGACTAAGCTCAGACAACAACAATATAGTGAGATCCAGTCTCAATAACAAACAATCTAACAAACTTCATCTATTTCTTCTTTTCCGTATCTAGTATCCTAGTTTAGATTTTTCTTCCACCCCCCACCCCCAACAGATGACTACAAGATCCTTTTAAGTAATCATCTTTCCTGAAATATCTTACCATTTCAGTGTGTCCTTTGCTAATAAGAATATCATTTTAATTCTCTACCTCACAATCTTTGAAGACTCCCAGTTGTAAACAAATTTTCTCTTATCTGACATGAATTTAAGATTCTGGTCCTGTCTTTTTCCTTTAATTTGATTTGCCTCATGTTGGTACATACTCCTCTCCCTTCAAACATATTGCTATCTCCTATAAGCCTTTGTTCCTACTAATTCCTTGTGATGACCTCCCTCCTTGCCTCTTAGTTCATCAAAATTCTATTAATTTCTTAGGCACTATAAAGCTACTGGACTATCTAGCTAGTACCTTACTGAATAGTCCCTGATGAAGTTTTTGTTTTGGAAATCCAAGATTATTTTCTGAAATAGCTAACTAAGATTATTACTCCCACAATAGCTGTGTAGTTTTTTGCATTTATATCATTATATTTTAATCTTCACAGAGAAAGAAACCTTTCATAGTTTGGCATGTGGAAAAATCTTTTGGGGAGCTATTATATTTTCTTTTTCAGGTTTCTAGCTAGCTTTTTTAGGTTTCTTTTTTTCTAATTTTCAAGAAATATCAGGGCCACTGAATTGACCAATTATAAATGACATTTCATCTTTCAAATTCTGTTACCTATTTTAAAACTTTTATTAAATTAATTATATTGTATTTTGCTTTCAGTGGCTTAAGTCATTTATAAAAGGAAAAAGTAGGGTAAAAATAAAATAAATATCAAGTCAGTTCAAATGCCAGCTCTTAAGCTATATACTACTTGACAAATTGATTTTACATGCTTACTTTTGTACCAGAAATACACTTCATTTATAGGGCTTACCTTTTGTTGTAGCAGTAATTTCATATCTGACCTCTCCAGTGGAGATGAGATGAAAGTTTAGGATTTGGGACGCCTTCTCTGTTTACATGTCTGATGGCAAAGCAGTCAGAGAACTTTACAGGGGTTCATCAAATTTAACATAATAGGAGAAACAAAATAAGTGACATTACCATTGAATTACCAACAGAAGAGACAAGAAATCAGAGGTAAGGACCGTGAAGAAGATTTTCACTCTCAATGCTTCTGCTGGAGACTGAAAAGGAGTCTCCTCTACACAGTTGTGAAGGACAGGTTGTGGGAAAACATAAGTCTAATATTTCATATTGCCTTTTCTATTGAGACAAATCTTACTTTTGAAGCACATCTTCTATTTTATATCCCTGACAATATTTAATGGTTATTCTAATCATTAGTGATCATCAATTCTAATAATACTTATTATTTGGAACTATACACATCTGGTGTTGTGTGCATGTGTGTGTGTGTTAAAGTTCTCCAATAAATATGGTAAATGCTCATCTGTGTCAATCTTCCAATTAGTAATGTTTCTTTAAGGAGATGAATTTTACATCTCTTCTGGGGGGCTTTGTCGACTGGAGCTTCTTTCATTGTTTCTAGCACATTGCTCAGGTTCTTGTAATTTATTAATTTATAGAGGGAATACAACATTTGAGAAAATGAAATTATTATTAAGTTGCATCTAATATTAAACTGCTGAATATTAACAAAATTTTATAGTATATGCTACAACCAATACAGTGCAAAAATTGACAGTAGAAATTTTGTAATTAGGGGTAGCTTGGCTTTCAGTTGTGTGACTTGGAAAATATCAGTTATTCTAGGCTTATTTCTCTATGTGTGCATTTGGAAAGATTGCACATATTTTATTGAATTAAAGCAGATAATGTATATAAAATGTGTGTTACAATGAGATCTAGCACACAATATGCCTTTATATGGTAGCTCTTATCTTTCAAAATAAGCCTCCCTAAGTGAAATGGGCATCTACCTTACCATTTCATCTCCAAAATCTTGCGTTTTACTTTTATGCATGCAGTTTTTTTAAACAAACATCACAAGAAGCAGGAAAATCAATTCAGAGTTAATATTTTGAAGATTAACATTAGAAGAAAATTTACTTTTCTTTATCTCAGGATATGAATTTGACAGCTTTTTGCAATTCTATTAAGGATTGAATCTAAAGATAGTCTGATTTGTATCAGAAAAAATATGTTTTTATGCTTTGTTAGTTTAGTAATTTTATGTCAAAGTATTTTTCTTCTGCACGATGGAATAATGCAACATATCTGTTTCCCCCTCTATTTATTCTTAATTGTTATTTTATTAGGCTATTCATTCAATTGATTGGCATCATGAGGGCAAACAGTTCATGTGCAGCCACTCAGATGGTAGCTTGACTTTGTGGAACCTGAAAAGCCCAAGTCGCCCTTTCCAGACCACAATTCCACATGGTAAGATTACATTTTCAAAAGAAATAACACTAGAGATGGGATTCCTTGACTTCAACTGTGAGTGGTCACATTAATCTGTGTAGTAGAAAAGTTAAGATGAATTTCTATACTGCTTTGTAGTGCTTTGCTTTTAGATTCTTGCACATATTTTTGTTCTTTGTGATTGATTTCATTAAATTATGAAGAATGTAATTTATAGGTTTTACTTTATTATCTTCCTTATTGAAGAGAAGATTTTCACCCTAAGTAAAGTTTTATATTGGATATATATGCTTAGGTGAATAGAATAAAAATTCAAATGTTTAAATATCTATGTGTTAGACAGTCAATTTATTTGTGGTACTGGGAATTGAATCCAGGGCCTTCACACTGAGCTAAACACCCAGCCCATGTTTTATTTTTGTTTTTTCCCCATTTTTGACACACAATGTTTACTTTGAATTTGAATATTTTGTGCATACATATGTTGCACCAAAATTACAGATCCTTCCCTTTTTGACACTCCCACATTCTTTTCCTCCTCACTAGTTCTCACTGTCACCTCACCATTTAGTTCTATGAAATGACTGTAATCTGGGTTTTTCATATTAGAGAAACCATTCAATACTTAACTTGCTGCATCTAAATCACTTCACTAAGCATGATGGTCTCAAATTGCATCTATTTACTTACAAAAGCCTCAAAGCTATCTGTCTTTATACATGAACAGTATTCCATTGTGTACTTATACCAAATTTATATGTTCATTGCTGTGTTGATGGGTATTTTGGTGTCTTCCACATTTTAGCTGTTGTTGTTGTGCTGCTATGAACATGGATACACATGTATCTCTTGTATATGAAGCTGTCTTAGTTACTTTTTTGTCCCTGTGGCTCAATACCTGACATTCATAACTTAGGCAGGAAAGATTTATTGTAGCTTACAGTTTCAGAAGGTCTCAGTATTTTCATAGGTGGGTGGCTGGAAAATGGTGGAATCACATGGCAGGGCTGGAGTGAGGCTCCAGGAGACAGAGATCCTCACAGCATGGTGTAACATAGAGAACTGGGAGGAAGGGTGGAACCAGCACACACCCTTCCAGGTCAAGCCTAAGCATCAGCCCCTTCCATCCAGACCCCACCTCCCAACCCTAACACAGTATCCATAGGAACATGAGTTTTTTGGGACACACTCCAGATCCAAACTACCACAGGTACTTTTAACTCTTTTGGAACAATATCCAGAAGAGATGTTGCTGGATAAAAAGGGATATTTATTTTTCGCCTCTTGAGGAATTTCCACACTGCCCTTCTTACCAGTTACCAGTTTACAGTCCCACCAGCCAGTGTAGGAGAGTTCCTTTTCCTCCACAGCTTCTCCAGCATTGATTGTTGTTCCAGTTCTTGATATTCGCCAGCCCCTCTGGGGTTAGATTATATCTTACTGATACTTTGATTTGCATTTCTGTAATGGCTAAGGATGTTGAACATCTCTTCATGCATTTACTGTCCATTTGAACTTTTTCTGTGAGAATTGTCTATTCTTTTCTGTTGCTCATTTTTTCAGTTGGTTCTTTAAATTTGAAAGGACTGTTTTTCTTTAGTTCCTTGTATATTCTAGTTATTAGCCTCCTATCTGAGGGACAGGTGATGAAAATTTTTTCCCATTCTGTTGGTTGTCTCTACATTCAGTTGATAATTTCCTTTGCTGTGTAGAAAGTTTTTATTTTGATATAATCCAATTTATTGATTCTGGGAGCTATTTCTTTTGCATTGGGTGTCATATCCATGTTTTATATTTGATTTTGAAGCAATATCTTACTAAGTCACTACATTGCCCAGGGTGAGCTTGAATCTGTGATCCTCTTGTATCAGTCTCCCAGAGTTCTAGGATTACAGACCTATGCCACTGGGCTTGGCCAGATAATTTTAAGTGATATTGGTGAATTCCATCTCTGCCTTACACCATTGGTTATTTGCAGACATGGGGAGGTCAAAACAAACAATCACACATACTATTTTTACAATTTTTGAGTATTTGTTAGAGTATTACATTTAGAAATAGGCATGTATTTTCTATAACAGTAATCTACGTTGTACTATTGTGTATTTTGTGATCTGCCATTTCTGTACCATAGTCACATGATCCATCTGCAAGAGATGAAATTATTGCAATACTTAATCTAGTTACTTTAGAGATTACACTTAGATGCTTACTTAGAAATATTTTATTTAAAGATTGACTTTAAAGAAACTGTTGATAGATATTTGTCGTCCATGCAACTCAGGATTAGCTATTTACTTTTAGAGTAGGCTTCCCTCTCTCTCCACCTCTTTTACTGCAATTTTTCATGCAAAATCATAATTTGACTTATTCATAAAGTTTTATGTTTGCTTCCATATGTCAAAATTCAATTTCTGTTCTTTTTGACATGACTAAATACTTGATGCTTTCACACATTTACCACTCTTACGTTTGTTACTGCTAGCCCTTTATGTATTGTCTTTAAAAACTGTTATTTCTTGTCTTTTGTCTATTTTTAAAGTCGGGTTGCTTGTCTTTTCTCTTTCAGTGTTTTGGGGTTCGGGTTCCTTATATAATTGAGGTATTTGCTTCTTATCAGGTATAATGTTTGCAAATATATTCTCTAGTCCATGGGTTGATTCTTCTCCTGTGCAGAAGTTTTTTGCTTCGATGCAATTCCATCTATTTTTGTTTTTTGTTGTTTGCCAGGAAGAAATTCTTTTAATTTTAATTTATCTGGAAATATCTTTGACTTTACTTTTGGAAGATATATTTTATTAAATATGAGTTTTATATGACATAGTTTCCCCATACCCTGCTTGTGGTATTCTACTGCCTTTGTCCTTTACTTTTTTCCCTGATTTTTCTTAGCATGTATACAATACACAATGGTTACATTCAGCTTGAAAATTTTATGCACATATATATCATATCAGGATCACACTCTCTTCCTCTTCCCCCTTCTTGCCCTCCTGCCCTACCCTTATCTACTCTGACTCCCAATATCTTTACCCATTTGACTCTATTATTAATTATTTTTATTCTTGGGTTCTCATTACAGAAACTATATTTAACATTCTGAGTCATCTCATTTCACAAAGCATGATAGTCTCAAGTTGTGTCCATTTACCTAGTTTGTTTTTATGGAGCAGTACTACTTCGTTGTGTATATATACCACATTTTTTTGTACCCATCAGTCTGTTGGTGGTTATTTCAGCATTTTCCACAATTTAGCTATTACTAGTTGTGCTGTTATAAACATGGATGTGCAAGTATCTCATATATGTTGCTTTTACTGATTTTGGAAAGATGCCCAGAAGAGATCTCACTGGGCCCATTGTATGTTTATTTTCAACCTCTTGAGGGATCTCGAAACTGCTTTCCATTGTGGTTGTGCCAATTTGCAGTCCCATCAGCAATGTAAGAGTGTTACTTTTTCCCTGCACCCTTGCCAGCATCTATTGCTATTTCAGATTTTTGGTACATCCCATTCTCGGTGGTGTAGGATGGTATTCCACTGTGATTTTGATTTCCATTTCTCTAATAGCTAAGAATGTTGAATATTTTTTCATGTATTTGCTGGCCATTTGTACTTCTTTATCTGAGAACTCTCTATTCATTTAAATTGCCCATTTTTAAGTAAGGTCTCTGAGGGGATCTATTTTCTTTCTTTCTTTCTTTTTTTTTTTTTTTTAGATAGGGTCTCTCTTCTGTACTCCATGCTGGTCCTGAACTCACTATGGAGCCCAGGCTGGCCTTGGACTCAGGGCATTCCTCCTGCCTCAGCCTCCTGAGTGCTGGGATTATAGGTGTGCGCCACCATGCCCAGTTTATGTAGTGCTAGGGAATCGAACTCAGGTACTTAGCACTTGACTTAGCGCTTGCTAAGCAAGCGCTTTAACCGCTGAGCCGCTCCTCCAGCCTTCAATTCTTTATGTATTCTAATTCTTAGCCGCCTGTCCAAGGTGTAGGTGATAATTTTTTCCCCTTTTCTTTCCATTTTTATCTTCACTCTATTCATTGTTTGCTTTGCCACGAAGAACCTTTTAATTTGATATGATCACATTTGTTGATTCTGGGAGTTATATCTTTTACATTGGGCATCCTATTAAAAAAGCCTTTACCCACACCTAAATATTCAAGAGTTTTATATATTTTGTCCTTCTAGCTAGTTTAGTGTTTCAGTTTTAATATCTAAGTCTTTGATCCACGTTGATTTGATTCTAGTACATGGTGATAGGTGTTTGTTTGGATTCTTTCTTCTTCAGTGGATAACCAGTTTTTCCCCCGCACCATTTATTGAAGAGGCTGTCCTTTTCCCAGTGTGTGTTTTGGGCCCCTTTGTCAAAGATCAGTAGATGAGGGTACATGAGGTTGTCCTCTGTTCCATTGGTCTGTTTTGTGTCAATACCAGATTTTTTTTTTTTTTTAATAATCACTGTGGCTTTCGACTTGATATACGGGATTGTAATGCAATCTGTTTTTGTATTGTTACTCGGGATTGCTTTAGCTATTCTGGTCTCTTTTGGTTCCATGTGAATATTAAGGTTTTTTTCAAGCTCTGTAAAATATATTGATATTTTGATAGGAATTATGTTGAATCTGTATATCTGCTTTGGCAGTAGAGCCATTTTGGCAATATCAATTCGGTCTATCCAGGAACACGGAATGTCTCTTTATTTTCTGATGTCTTCTTCAATTTATTTTTTTCCAGCCTAATATAGTTTTCTTTGTAGAGATCCTTTACATCTTTAGTTAGGCTTATTTCTAGAGATTTAGTTTCTTTGAAAAACTATTGAGAATGAGGTTATTCTCAGCTTTTTCTCAGTGACTTCATTGTTAATATAGGGGAATGCTATGGATTTTATGAATTTTGTATCCTGTAATTTAGCTGGAAGTCTTAATCAGTTGTAAGAGTTTCTTGGGGGAGTCTCCTATGAAAAGAATCATGTCATCCACAAGTAAGAATAGTCTAACCACTTCCTTTCCAATACGCAGTCCCTTCTTTTCATTCTTTCTGAAAGTTAGCTGCTAACCTTATTGGCATTTCACATCAGCCAATGTTTTTCTCTTGGACTATTTTTTTTTTTTTTTGTAATTTTGATGTGATTTGTCTGGCTGCAGATTTCTTTGCTTTTAAACACCATGAAGTTCCTTAAGCTTTTAACATGTATAAATCTCACTTTTCATCAAATACTTGGTACATTTCCAGCTACTAGTTTTCTGCCTTTTTTGTTGCTCACTTCTGGTACTTTCTTTATGTATATATTCATGCAATTAATATTTCACAATTCTTTGAGATAATTGATTTTTATTGATTGCTTTTTATCCATTTTCCCTATATTGTTACATTTATTGCATCAGCCTTTTAGAATCTCAGACTTGCTCTATTAAATAATACCATCTTAATGTACTGAAATGTTGTTTTACATGTCACTCCTCAACTTAAAACTTTTCAACAGATTTTCTACACTGTAAATCAATTCCATAAACTGTAATTTGACAGCTCTTTGTACCTTTTAAACATAATTTTTACTGTTCTCTTCCAGTCTTCCTTTAATCTAGCCAAATTGATCTACCAATAGAAACCACTTTTTGAACTTCAATTTCCATTGATAAAATACTTTATGTCTATCACTTATTCTAAGTATTGTAGTTTCTTTATATCCTATCACTTATGGTACTCTGAATATAAGGAATATCAATAAGTGAAATTGTTACAGGGTTGTTTTACACAATATGCATTTAAGTGCGTTTAATGTGCTGACAAGCAATCAACATAATGAAAGCAGGAAACTCCACCCAAATGTAAGTAGCTGGAGTTGAAGTTAAAGCAAAACATTAACGAAACAATTAGTATATTTGTCATATATATTGTTGAAAAGTATTCACTCTAATATACTATTTCTGTTCAGCTAATGCCTTGGTAATTCAGAGAAATAATGGATAAAACCTGCATAAACTGAGGAGAAAGTGTCTTCATATCTATGTCTGTGTCACTTCTTCAGTTCTTTCTATTTACACTTCATTCTCAAAACAACAAATTTTATACCATTATAATTCTAGTGTTATAACATTTCAACTTTAGTCATTGTGTATAGAAATATGAATGTGAACTATATACACTTCATAATACATTATTTGTAATTTAAACCTTTAACTATTTTAAAACCACTTAATCTTTAAGTTACAATTAAGAGTTTCTGAACAAAAATTCTCTTCCTGAGGCATCATAGTTTTATCCTAGTGTGACAAATAATTATATAATTATTTTTTTCTTTAAATTGCTTTAATGAAAAGTTTAGATTATCAAGTATAGCTTAGCTTACACTTAATTCTCTCTTATGTATTGCACAGGTGTTTATCATGTTCATAATGTGAATGATTATGACCGATTTTTATATTATTGGCTGCTTTCTTATTTGATATAGGATAAAAGACAAAAGGTAATTTTATAAAGCAGGTCATGGGAAGCAAGATTTTTTAATCCCTTAGTTGAGTAAAACTATCCTGATATTCTACTTGGATTTAGTTGTGCCATTCTAAAACTATGATGAAAATTTGAACATAACATGCCATGCTTGTAAACATCTGTCCATGTAATAAATACTTGTACATATAAATTTTTGTGATGCAAGAATGAGATAGAGTACTTACCAAAAAAACAGCATTTAAAAAAACATGCCAATTTTATTAAAATGATATACAAAGAAGCCAACAGTAAACCTAGAAAAATGTTACATGCATGAACTGCTTTATTTCCATTTTTTAAAATTTTTGATTCTTTGTTCAAAACCACATGGAGATTGAACAGCATAATCCTCAAATAAGAAGCTGTTATTTTTATTGATTCAAATAGAATACATTATTAAAATTATTTTTTAAATCATGAAATATATGACCCATGTTCTAGTAGATTTTATTTGAAATAAATTTGATGGAAATGGAAAGATTTTAAAAGTCCATCATATGCTTTATATTGCAAATCTTTCTGCATATGAAAGGTCTTTGCTTGCATGTAAGATAAAGTATTGAGCCTTGTATGGATTTTGTGTTAATATATTTCATCATTGTAGATAAATGTATTTGTGTTTGCAGTTTTGAATTTATTTCATCATAGAGAGTAATTAATTAAAATGACAATACAGGAAATTAAATTCATATGTGGAAAATATAAAGCAATCAGATTTGGATCATTTTATAAAATAAATAAAAATTGTCTACAAGTTCAATGAATATATTAGGCTTTTTATTCTAGTGTGACAAATAATTATATAATTATTCTTTAAATTCCTTTAATGAAATTGTTAAATTATCATGGATAAATATGGTTTAGATTACACTTACGAACATATTTCTTTCCTTAGGAAAAAGTCAAAGAGAAGGAAGAAAATCTGAATCTTGTAAACCGATTCTTAAAGTAGAATATAAGACCTGCAGAAATAGGTATGTATTCATTGCTTTGGTGAATATGAGAATATATGTAAGAAACAGAGATAATAAAAAGGCAGATAGGCTGTATCATATTGTCATACTATTCTTTCAGTACAGATAGCCTATACTGTTTGTTGGGTATATTGTTTGTAGTTGATAAAAAACTGGCTGAATCCTCTACCTAAAAAATAACTAGTTTTTTCTTTAGCAGGTATCTCTATTGTGATCAATATTATGAACATTGAAAATAGTAGGAAGTAGTTATTTTAAATTATTATGATTATTTATGTATACATCAGTTCAAAACCTGAGGACTTTTCAGCCATGCAAATTATAAGTAGCAATAACTAATGAGCAAACCTGTGCACTTTTGACATTGCTTATGACATAAATACATATTTAGATTTCTCTCCTTTCAAATTTTACATTCTGAATTTGGAAAATAATATGTTTAATTATAAAGTTATGCACATTGAAATCATGAAAAGACCTGAATTTTAAGATGTAGAAAATTAATAGAATTTTATATTTATAGCAGCCATATCCTATAGTGTAGTAATGTTTTCTTTACATGCAATGATTATTAGTGGCAATATTATCATCCAGGACTACCATAGTAAATCTTTCCTAAACATTTTAACTGCACATTGAATAAAAGCCTAATTTATATTATATACTCATGTTTGAATGTTGCCTTGATACCAGAGGTACAGTTTATAGCTGATATTTCAATACGAGATGCTCCTAAAATTTTAATACTACAAAATTATGATCACTTTTATCAGTTACTCTGTATATATATATATATATATATATGTATTTTTAGTTGAAACTATTGGAACTAAATATTAACTGGTTCAAAATGACAGGTGTTATACCATTTTAATTCAAGTGTTATTTCAAGTTTAGTCATTGTGGCTAGAAATATAAATGTGACATACATATACTTCTCTTCATAAAATATTATTTGTAATTTAAACTTCTATTTAGTGTTTGGATTTAGTATTTATATCACTTGTTATATAGTATTATACGTCATTGTCTATTACAGAAACTATATCTAACAGCATGTGGTTTTGTTTTTCTTTTTGCTTATATTTTTCAAAAGTTCTCTTCTCCTTCAGTATTGACTTATGAGACCTCCCTACAATTTTTATCTTTACTTACTAGTACCCATATATTTATTTTCTGTAGATTAAGAATCTTGAAAGCTGAACTTGTAAAGTTAGAGTTTAGAAGTGATGAAGTAAAGAAGGCATGGGAAGTTGTTTTCAAAAAGTACATGGCCTAACACTTAGCTATAAAGATAACGAAGTACACGAATGCATGGTTCACATACTTCTAGGACATCTATTTTGTGCTCAATGACCTCTTAAAAATGCGTTAGTTGAGATTTTCAACAATATTCAGTTTGATTCTTTGAAAACAGTATTTAGAGTTTCTTATTTATACCATACACTTCAAATTATTTGGTGTACCGAAATAAAATTACTGCCTGCTTTATTCTTGGAGTAAAGGAAAGGCCATAAATTAATGGTTGTTAATAACATGTCAGGTACCTTTGCAGCGATATATTATGGGAGTGCAGAAGAGGACATTTACTGTAGAACAGTAAGTAGGGAGAGAACTATAAGAGAGCAATCAAGAAGTTTCTCAAGAAAGATGTCAGAGATAGAACTTAAAGGATGACAGGATGGTGCCAAGCAAAGGGAGAAAGGGCTGCAAGTGAAGAGAGGATATCGTGTAAATCAGCCACTCTAAAGCAGTGTAAAATAGTGGTTAAGATCATTGACTCGCTACCTGCAATGTCTGAGTGACTGTGATGTTCATGAGGAAAACAAGAAATGATACATAAAATGACCTGAGTTTGGTGAGAGTAGATACTTTGTTTCTTAATAAGAAGAAGTTACTATTATTATTTTCATCCTTGAGGCCATGGCATCATACATGGCTAAATTATTTCACTGTGCCTAAAGGTTTAAACTAGTAATTGGCAATCTGCTATATGTAAAATTCTTCATATTTATAATGTGAATTGACCATATTGTTCATCATAATTACTATCATCTCACTTGTTTGGTCTTCCTTTTATAATTTTTTTGGGGGGTGAGGGGGAGGTGAGGGGGATAATTTTTTGAGACAGAATCTTACCAAGTAGACCAGGCTGCTTCTCTGCTTCTGAACTCACTCTATAGCCCAGGTTGTCCTCAGACTCATGGCAATCCTTTTGCTTCCACCTTCCAGGTACTGGGATTACAGGTGTGTGCCACCATGCCTGGCTAAGTTTTTGTGTGGTATTGGGGAGTCAAACCCAGGAGCTTGTGCCTGCTAGACAAGCACTCTAACCATTGAGTATCCCAAAAATCTCTCTCTCTCTCTCTCTCTCTCTCTCTCTCTCTCTCTCTCTCTCTCTCTCTCTCTCTCTCTCTCTCTCTCCAGGGTGTTATTCTGTAGTCCAAGCTGGTCCTATACTCACAGTATAGTGCAGGCTGGCTTTGAACTCACTGCAGTCCTCCTGTGTGCTGGGATTACAGGTGTGCATCACCATGCTCAGCTTTTATGTTTCTGGGGAATCGAACCTAGGGCTTGTGCTTGCTAGACAAGTGCTTTAACCACTGAGTTGTGCCTCCCAGCCCTCAAAACTTATTTCTTCATATTATGTCTAATTTTTGTCTTTACCACTTTATTAGAAAAGTCACTTCTGGAGATTAAAGCATAATGAAGTTAAAAAGCAGAAAAGCAGTGAGGTTAAAAGTCCCAAAAGATGTGACGATAGCAAAATACACTACAATCTGTTATGTCAAAATAAAGTACAATGTTCAGTTATATTATGTGACATACTTCAAGCTCATATTTTCTTTAATTTCAGCAATACACAAACAATCTTTTAAAAGAACTAGATTACTATAAGCTGAGCGTGGTGGCACACTCTTGTAACCCTATCACTCAGGAGGCAGAGACAGGAGGATTGCTGTGAATCCAAGACCAGCCTGGGCACCATAGTGAGTTCAGGACCAGCCTGGGCTACAGAGTGAGACCCTGTCTCAAAAAAAAAAAAAAAAAAAAAAAAAAAAAAAAAAAAAAAAAAAAAAAAAAAAAAAAACCTTACTAGATTACTGAATTACTGAAGGCTGCACAAATGTTAAACTATGCACTAATTTATAACGAAATAAAAATGGTTTGAATGTTGAGATCTTAAAAGAAATTGTAATCAGCCCTAGGGTAAATTTGACTATACGTTCATTGACACCTAGGAAACCAAAGGAAAGCGCAACATAAACTAGTGGGGTGAATTAATTCTCTCTCTTCAAAAGAAGAAGACTGTAAACAACATAGTATGAGCCATTACATGCTAATTTTTTGAAAAATACTCTTCCCAGTGTATAGTTAAGGTTGACAGCATGGTACTATGGGAGATAGAGGTCAAAGGACAGAAAACATGATTTTCAATGCCACCAGTATTGGTCATTTACTTTGTAAAATCACAGTTGCAAGGCTATCACTGAAATCAACCAATGCAGGACCCAGCAAAAATAAAACATTGTGCTTATTTTCCTTACAACTAAAATACTTTGTCAAAATGTTGGGCTAGAATTCTAAAGAAAAATTACTATAAGTATTTATATGAAGAGTTTGATAGCAATTTTTAAAAAGCCTTCTATTGTTGTTATGTGCCAGAATAAGATTAACAAAAGTATGATACTATGCCCAATACAAAATTCAAAGGAGAATGGAATCATATAAAGCAATTTCAAGAGACAAGATTTGAGTTTAGCAGAGTGGATAGAAATAAATAATTAAGGAAGATTATTCTCAAGAATTTTATATAATGAAAGTCAAGTTTCTTTTTTAAAAAAGTTTTTGAAGAACATTTTTAAGTTGAGATTATTTTTTGCAAATATGGCACATCAATATTCTTTCTCCTGTACGTGTATGCTAAAGACATTGATTTGGGATATTGATATTGCTTTCAAATATTGATTTGAGAAAATAATATAAATTGTAAAGCTCTCTGATAATTTTCAGACTGCTTCAACATTTTATAATAATCTCCATCTCCAATATCTCATTATATCCTGTAAATTGATAGATTAAAAAGTGTGTCTAAACTTACTTGAGCAAAATAAATAGAGCTGGCTAGCCATACATAACACTGAGATCATATTTATGTTTAGAACTATTTTTTCTTTACATAGTACCTTTTTCCTTTTTCCTTTTTTTTTTTTTTTTCAGGTTTAGGGACTTAACCCAAGGCCACTGCACTGAGATACTCCTGAGTCCCTTCTAATTTTTAAAACAATTTTGAGACCAGCTCTTGCTAATTTGTGAGAGTTGGATCTGGACTGGGCTTGAATTTGAGATCCTCTTGCCTCAGCCTTCCAGAGTGCTGGGATTATAGGTGTGCACCACCAATGCCTGGCTTTAAAAAATATTTTTATTATAACTTCATTATCTTGAATTTCTGCATTATCTACCATTTGGAGCCTTCCTCTGTCACAATTATTTAATCTTGCAATTTGCCTTTTTAAAAAATTTCTTAAGAGATTTGGGTACACACATGTCAACTAGTTCATGGGATTCTTTTTACATAAACTATTATTCAAATAGTGATGTAGAGTTTAGCTAACAACTAGTTTATATGAAACTTTCTTTCTGAGAGTCAACAAATAATCATTTTTACCTCACCTTGTGCCTTGATCCAACCGATTTGACTTATTAGTTATCATAGTGGTTAGAATGTATATTCTGAAAAGAAGAAATGGTAAAATAGTAAATTGCTGGGTGAGAAATTTGGGGCCAGAAAAGCTTTTGCTGACAAATTGTGTACAAGGCATGAACAAAAATACATTGAATTTCTAAATAAAAAAAAAATCTTTTACAGTAGAAGGTACATTTTCATTGATCCATCTTCAAATACTTCCCCTTGCTTTGAAAATACATTTCATTATTCTTGCCACATTCTGAAACAGTTCTGGAAGTCTTTTCGTGGATGTCTTTCATCGCACTGTCATGGCTGCTTCAGTGTCCTGAATGAGTTCAATATATTTGCTTTTATGGTCATTTTGACTTTGGAGGAGAGGCAGAAGTCAGTTGGTATCAGAACTATTGATGAATAAGGGAGATTGCTCAGTATAAAGGTTATTCATTTAATTGTTTGTTGTTGTACTGAAGATTGAGCCTAGAGCCTTCATGCTGAGCTGTATTCCCAGCCCCATTTTATTCTGAGACAGGATCTCACTAAGTTGCCCAGACTGGGCTTGAACTTATGATTCTTATGATCTTGCCTATCCATTGGACGCTTGGCAGCAGCATTCACCATATATATGTACTTTTTTTAAAAGACAAAGTCTTACTCTGTAGTGCAGACTAGTCCTGAACTGACTATGTTTCCCAAGCTGACCTTGAACATCTAGCAATCCTCCTGCCTCAGCCTCCTGAGTGTTGGGATTACAAACTTGCACTACCACCACACCTGGTTTATGTGGTGTTAGCCAACTGTTGTGCTATTCCTGAAGTCCACTCACCACGCTTTTGATAAGACCCGTTAAAGGCATGAAACAGGGCTTCCAGAACTGAAAGTGAGGAAGGAATATCTTGAAGAAGATTAGTAACAATGTGTCCTTTTAAAATAATTTTTTTATCACACACCATAGCTCTTGATCAACCCTTTTATAGAATTTCCACCAAGTTTTTCTTTAAATCTCGGTACTTTTTGACTTTGCATCATTTTAAGGGATTCCTCAGTCTCATTAACTTTTTTTCCTATGTAGTGAACCGTTCATAATATTCTCTGGTGGACTGTCCTATGATAAACCTTGCAGAAGACCAAGTTTAACCATCATGCACGGAAAAGCAATTACAGTACTTGAAATGGATCATCCCATTGTTGAATTTCTAACTTTATGTGAAACACCATATCCAAATGGTAAGTAACTAAAACAAAACTTTTAATGTTTAAAAATTATTTTGAAATGGCAAGTTCCTAACAAAATTAAGGTTAAATATTTTCAGTTTTGGCAGCAGACATCAACTGTGGTACACTGTGAGCTACAGGTGCTGGAGCAGGTTCTGCAATTGTACCTACTTGGCAAACTGGAAGTAAGACAGATGTAGTGCAGCAGTGCTGGCGTTTCAGGTTCTAATATCAGGTAAGTGCTTTAAACTTTGATAAGGATGGTGGAAGCTGAGCTGGGAGGGTTTGATAGGGGTCCAGGGTGAAATCACTTGGGGAAACTGAGGTCTCCTAATAGTCTCTCCTAGACCAGCTCCACCCATCCCATCCCAAAGCCAATCAAAGTTAAAGCACTTACCTGATATCAGTGATCTGTAACTCTGGTGATGCTGCATCTATTTCACATCTGGCTTTGCTTCAGATGCAACTGCAGCATCTCTGATTACTCTAGGATTGCTGATGTGTGGTTAGTGATTTATTTCAGTTTTAAGCATAATTAGTCAGAAGGACCTTAAAGGAGGAGAAATGCATGTATATTTTTATCATCCTAAATATGAAAACCTTTTGTAAACATAAAAATTAGTCTAAACTCATACAAACTGTGTAATAAATCTAATAATGATAAAATTTTGAATGAAATGTAAAATATACGAATGGAAAAAAAAAAGCAAGTACGAGTTTATGATTGAGACAATGTAGTATGTGTATACGTTACTACATTTTCAAAGGGGAATGTGTAGATGTAGAGGTAAAAGCACGGACGTGAGAATATTGGAGTTTCTTATTTAGTTCTGCCACTTACTAGCTATGGCATCCTTGGTGAGACAGTTTATACATAAGAATTTTATTTATCATTTGTAGAAGTAAAATAATAATGATGTTCCCACATGGTTATTGGAAAATTAAATAGCATACTTTATAAACTATAAAGATATGTCTATGTTGTGATTTTTATCATTAAATGTATTATTTTCTTTCAAATTATTTAGTTTCAGAGTTAAAGATTCAATAGATAGCAATCAATGTATCACTTTATTTTCAGTTACTAGGAACAAATTACCTGTGTTGTCAGCATTTATAGAATCCTTACAGGGACTCATTTCTACAAGGTCTTCTTGAGCATTAAAATGAAATATGAAATTGATCTCTAATGCTAAATTGTATAAAATTTGATCAGTTGAGTGAGATAATTATCACTTATTAAGCTAAAGTAACATGAGATCTTAATTAAGTGCTGTGATACATGGCTCAGAGTGTAAATAATGTAAGAGTGGATTAGCTAGTTACTTAGTTAATTGAAAATTGACTGGATTAAAATACTCATACAAAGCTTCATAGAAAAATAAGAGTATTGAGCAGTAGTTTTAAGAATTTTGAGTTTAAATAGGGTACAAATAATTTAGGAAAAGATCTCAAAGCTTTATGGACATGTTTAGAAATAGAGATCTACAGAAGAATTGTGAAGAAATTCTAAAATGAAATAAAGCATTGATTTTAACAAAGATTTGTCCAAAAGGAATTATATACATATGAAGAGAGACACTGAATTCTGAAGTTCCAGATTCCAAATGAGAAGCTATTATAATAAAATGTATTTGAAAGAGTCAAAGCCTGAAATAGTGTGCTACCCGAGGGAATGAATGAAGAGAAAACCTTTGATTTTGGTGAACAACTCGATTGAAGTGTAAAAGAATATGAGCCAGAGATAACTAGATGTTTTAAGAATATTGGGGGAGACAGGAGGGTGGAGAAGGCAGGGGAACTAAAAATGGTTAATATGCAATATATGTATATGCCAATTCCCTCATCGTTAATGTAACTGTTATACACCACACGTATATATCAATAACAATGATAATTATGCAAAAAAGAATAGTACTTTCATACACAGTAAAAATTTTTGGAAAGAGGTAAGCATAGGACTGAATTAGTAACATTCTACAGAAAACAGAGAAAAAGAAAGAAAAGTCTTGAAACTTTTTTTCCATGAATTGTCAGAATATAAATGTACTTTGGAATTATGGGAATGCATGATGAGGAACATAGGAAGAAAGAATAAAGGACAAAAAGCTGATGTTAGGAAAATACCTATTAAGACCCTTGAGAAAGAAGATGTGTCAGCATTAAAAACAGCACGTGTAGTTTCAAAGATCAAGCACTGTATGTTTGTTGAATATAAATTTTGTCTCATCAGTAGAACTGGAAGGAGAAATTCTAATGGTGAATGAAATCTACATGTACTGTCACCATGCCTGTTCACTTTCATGCTACACACGCACACACACACACATACACACACAAATCTTTTTTCAGAAAAGTGAAAATAAGGATTAAAATTTTCATGTGTCAGAGATTGGAGAAATAGTTTGACTTTACTCAATGAGACATAAATTGTCTTATTAGCTATATAAATCTATTTGAACTATTAAGATACACTAAGATATCAATTTAAAAACCTCTAGAATGTAGCAGTATGTAATGAAAAGTTTGTCATTGCCCTTCCAGAGGCAACCAATGTTAAAAAGTTTCTTATATATTCCTCTCAAAATAATTTATGCACATGTGTACTAATTTATTTAAATATACATTATTTCCTCTCATACAGATGACAGAATACTCTAGGTATTGTCCTCTTTCATACTTTTTCACTTAATGTATTTTAATCTTTATTTTATACTAACAAATATGGAATTTCAGTCTTTATGGCATATAATAAATGTGCATAGGTTAGATGAAGTTATTAATTATTTTTAATATTGCTGAATTATCTGTGATGTCTGACAGTTGAACTCCTTTCTCAGAAATCACAATGCTTTCATGTTGGTATAAGGCATTGCCTAGAATATAACCAACTGTGATCAAATTTTATCAGTTTCAAATCTCTGCTGCTAAGTTATACACAGTCCTTTCCAACCTCCCAATGTGCATTTCTCTTTAGAGAACTACTAGTTATGATAGAGCTTTTCACCATGTTGGATGCCAGTGTTAAAAGACTGAAATAAAACGATCTGAGGAAGTAACACAGTTGTCATCTAATATTATATAACTACTATGAGCAAGGCTTTGATTTAGTATCTTCATATACATTTCTCCATCTAATCTTAATGATGGTTAAGGTAGTTATTATTGTGCCATTTCAAAAGGTAAAGGAATTGAGGTTTAAGTAAGTTAACTGTTTTTTTCAAGATCAAATTGTTAATAAATACTAGATGCAAAATTGAATATGCCATTGACTCCTGAGGAGATCCTTGATTCACTGGGTCAGCAAATTACATGAGATACTTCTACAAAAATGAAACTTCTGCTTCCAGTTGTTGTTATTTTTAAAGGGATAACAGAACAAAATAAGTGTGACTACCTAAAATTACAGTTTATTTATAACTAGATACACGTACCAATGCCTCGGCTATTTTGTTTTTATAGTGCTAGCTTTCATTTTCCAATAATGTTTCTGAGGAGAGAAGACAAAGATGGAATAGCCAATCATATGGACCTCCACTGTTCTTCAAACTGAAAAACAAAGCATATTGAATAATGTTGAAAAACTTAAAAATCAAATTTAAAGATAAGGGAAGTGGAGAAAGGTCTCAGGTTGAGAATAGTTTGAGTAGCTAATGTAAACTTCCCAGTCTTACAAGGAATAACAATAGTGTGTAGACTGCATACTCACGTGGATCTGTACTGAAGCACCAATGGACTGCATTTCCCAGGTTTTTATTTTCTGTTTGTGTTCTTAGCCTTTCAGATGCATAGGAGTTGTAAAATAAACCTGGATAGGTTCTATTGCTTCTCAGGTCTAGAAGGATTTTTGAAGACTATTCTAGTATTTTAATTCCCATCCATGACTTGAATCCTCTGGACAGAGTTCCTACCAAGTGACTGTTGAATTTAGAATTAGTAACTTCCCGAAAAAGACAGTACAAGTTGCTGGTGTAATGAAGAGAGAAAATTGTGGGTCAGAAGGCCAGGGTTCAAGTTTTAGCCTAATCACTTACTAATTGTGTAAACTTTTGCTAATATTTTCACTTCTTTGGACCTCAGTCTTCTCTGTAAAATGAAAAAAATCATATCTTCTCTAGATACTGAGAATCAAATATTATGTACACAAAATATGCTTATAAATACTTCTTTCTTAAATTGAAAATAACTCTTTCACCAAACCTTTCCTTTCTTAATCCTTTATTTGAAATGAAAAGCAGTGTCTTCCTTGACTGTACCTAATTCTATACCTCCTTCCTTCAAATGCAAATCATTTTTATCCCATTATGCTTATTGTTTTTCCCATGTCTCACATTACTTCATGAATTATTCTTATTTCATTGTCTATTGATGTTTGCAAACTACACTGGAATGTAAACTCTATGAAAATGAGTACTTTGTCAGTTTTGTTCTTGAAATAGTTTCTGGAACATATTACAGAAAGTAAGAAATAAAGGGAAGGAAAAGATCAAGGAGAGAAGTTTGATTTTAGAAACTTGAACATTTTAGATGATCCTTACACTGTCTTCATTTTAGAATTGCTGTGAGTCTAAGGCCAGCCTGGGCTACAATAGTGAGTTCAGGACCAGCTTGGGCTATAGAGTAAAACCCTGTCTCAAAAAAAAAAAAAAAAAAAAAAAAAAAAAGAATTAGAAATCATTTTCTAGGCAAGTACTCCTATCACACAATAGGCAATCTATAAGTGTATGTTAAATTACACTGAGATGAAAGTAAACCTTTTAGCATAAGTACTGTTACTTTCATAGGGAGTTGAGTATCTGCCATACCCTAGAGACCCACTTCCTTTGTATGCTTCCCTGGAGACATGACAGCTAACACTAAAGTATTGGAGAAACAAGATAAATTGCTTTAGGATGAGGGGATGATAACCTCTGGTTTTTTTACACAATACATTCCTATTATCATTCCATGATTATTGAGATGTATTTAATTTTATATTATGCAGTTTTTCACTTTTCTTCTCTTCTAATAGAGATACTAACATTGAATTTGAGAACAGAACATATATTTTATTAAAGTCTTCCTTTCTACTTGGGCTCGCTTTGGTCTTCTCAAATCACTTATGTAACATTTGCATAGAAAATACAGAAAATGCAACTTCAGTGACAGTTACAAGGAATGTAATATGGAATTTCTCAATTTTTTTAATTTTCAATTATAGAATTTCAAGAACCCTATGCTGTTGTGGTACTTCTGGAGAAAGATCTCATTGTAGTTGACCTGACCCAGAGCAAGTAAGTTCTCCATAGATGGAGTAACACATACTGTTTTTGACTTCTGTTCATTAGAAATAAATTAAGGAGTACATTTTTTAGGATATTCATATTAGTATTCTTTAGTAAACTTTGCTTATGAAAATTATATTTCTAAAGTTAAGGAAATGTGATTTGGTTAAATAATGAGCAGTGAAACAGGAAAGTTTGGATTACAGTGCGAAAAATTGTAAGATGGGCTTAAGGTAACATCTTGTGTTTGCACAGAAGCATTTGGAGACTTGGAACACAAAATGGATCACATTTCTACAATTTCTTAAGTGAAAGCAGTCGTTATCAATACTTGTGCAGTAAAATATCTGTAATAGACATCTGCTGGTCTATTGACAGAAGAAAAATTGACTGAAGGAAAATGACACCTGATAAAATATTATTATTAGAGTACTATACAATATAGAAGATTGAGTTCTTAGTGACAAACATATGGGCCTTCTTTTGCTTTCTTTTCTTTTTAGTGCATTGTGGACAATTGAATCAAAATAGGGAATAATATGGTTACAGTGGTGCAGAAAAACAGGAGTGCTCCTTTGTACTAACAGTGAAAGTACATTGGAAGTTGATGGACACTGTGTTCTGGCTACACATTTTTACTGTAGATGATGGTATAGGCATGAAACTAATTTTCCCTCATCAAATGCTCTAGGCACCAATGATATATTTTTTTATTTTGTTGTACTTGGGATTTATACTGATCTACATCCCTAGACCATTTTGTTTTAAGAGGATCTCACTGGGCTCCATCTTGAAATTCTCGTACCTCAGTCTCCTGGAGTACTGGGATGACAAGAATGTAGCACCAGGCCTAGCTTAAGCTGCTGATTTTGTAGCCCTATATATCTCCTGTAGCACTATTTTACTTTTATTTTTTATCTTCTCCCCTATTTTATTGATATATATATATATATATATATATATATATATATATATATATATATATATATATGCAATGGATAAGTTCTTTACTTTCTGCACATATATATTTCATCAAAATTAAAGTTCCTTTCCTTGCCCTTTTTGACCTTCCCACGAATCTCCCCTACTCCGTAATTCCTTCCTTCACCCGCTTTTTGTTCTTTTTAAAAATATATCTCCTTTCTTCATCCTACTTTCTCACATCTCTTTCCCCTTCTCTCTCTACCAAGAACATCTTCTTACTCTCTTCTCTGTCTCTTACATTTTTATTGTTTGTTTCCTCATAGTAGAGAAAATATTTAATATTCAACTTTGGTTCTGATTCATTTTGCTAAGCATCAGAGTCTCAACGTGCATCCATTTTCCTAAAAAGGACTCAACTATGACATTGTTAATGGCTGATTGATACTCCATTGTGTATATACCACATCTTCTTTATCCTGTCATCTGTACTTGGCTATATTGGCTTCTTCCAAGATTTGGCTGCTATTCTTTGCTATACAAGAGCCATTCATGTTATCATTACATCAGTCAGATTTCTTAGGCTAAACTTATATCACAGACTGAATATCTGAATTGCTACATTAATGAACTTAAGTCTCTATCTCAAAAGTGTATCATACATGAAACAATAGATATATTGGCATACTTAGCTATTTCAGAATTTTTAAATGTTCTTTCCCAAAGAGGAACACGGGAAAAAACAAGAAAGATCATTATTACAAATTTAGTTGCAGAGCATGAAATAGAGATGTAAAATTTAAGAGACACAGGTTGAACTAATAGCCAACTGAGTTCTTACCCAGTGGACTAAGTCTGTGTAATCTCTTATCTTTATCACGCAATGACAGCTTCAGGGAAAAGATCCCCCAAATCACTTATTTACCAACTCTTACTTTTTTAAAACTAATAATATCCCAAATCAAAACCTCTGCCTTCTGCTACTCCACCCAAGCTAAATATCTGTACATATCATACACATCAAAAAAGGTTCACAAATTAAAATTTTATGCAAATTCCTCATACTGAATATAATTATTTATAGGGGTCTCCGTCCCGCGGGGATCCCGGAGCCGAGGAGAGATCGGATGGAGGATAGAGTAACACACTCTGGGAGTCAATTCAGTGATCGCCCGTCTCCACTTTATTTAGGGAAGTACAAGGGCTTAAATGGACTGAGGTAGTTATCTTGGGCCAATCAGCAAGGCCTTGACCAGCATGGGGTCGCCCAGGGGGAGGGAAGGAGTAGAGGAGGGAGGATGCAATAAGGAGTAGTTCCAGGAGCTTACGCAAAGCAACACCTGGCTTAACTTACAAGCAGTAACATTTGTTCTTGGGAAGGAAGGAACTCGGCCAAGGTCAGCGATGCTGAGGCTCTCGGGCCGTGAAGACCCCAACAATTATTAAGTTTTGCAAACTAATATACTAATAAAAATAATAATTATGGGGGAAGTTTCACAGATTTTATGAGGAAGCTAATACTGTTTTAGTGGTATATCAATCAAATGACTGATGTCTGTTTTTTTGTTATACTTTCTCTTTAGATGCTTTCTTTCCTCCATGTTCTTTGGAGCTGCTTGTCTCTCTGTCTCTCTCAGATTCCTTCCAGTATTTTCTGCAATACTGGGCTAATGGTTGTATATTTCTTTGGGGATTTTTGGTCATGAAAAATTATACTTCCCTTCAATTTTCAAGGATAATTTTGTTGGATACAAGAACCTGGATTGACACTTGCTGTCTTAAAGCTTGAAAGATTTTGCTCCAGCTTCTCCTGGCCTTTAAAGTTTGCAGTGAGAAATCTGCAGTAACTCAAATGGGTTTGCCTTGGTACAAGAATGTCTGTTTTTCTCTTGCTGCTTTTCATATTCTTTCTTTTTGTTGTATTTCTGAGGTTTTGATCATGATATATTGTGGGGAATTTCATTGCTGGTTGAGGTTATTTGGTGTTCTATAAGCTTCGTGTATCTAAAAATTAATTTCTTTTTCTAGATTTGGGAAAATGTCCTGCATGATTTCAGTGAATAAATTCTTTATACTTTTGATGCTGTTTTCTGCTCTTTCCTGCACAGCCATAATTCAGAAATTGATTCTCTTTGAATCATCCATCATCTGTTGATTCCAGCAATTTTGTTCATTTCTAATTTTGGAGTCTAGCCTTCTTGTAGCATTTATTTCCTTAGCCTCATCTTCAAGGTCTGAAGTTCTGTCATAACAGTGTTCCAGTTGACTTCCCTGCTTTCAAATGAATTCTCTATATCCTGAATCTCATCTAG
Source organism: Ctenodactylus gundi (assembly GCA_004027205.1). Lineage (NCBI taxonomy): Eukaryota > Metazoa > Chordata > Mammalia > Rodentia > Ctenodactylidae > Ctenodactylus > Ctenodactylus gundi. The sequence goes on from PVKB01001114.1 coordinate 292,956, forward strand.
ATTTCTTTTCAAAATTTCCACTTCTCAATGAAAATGTTCCTGCATATTTTGCATTTCCTTATTTACCTCAGTCAACTTTTTATTTGTGGCTTCTATATACTCAGTAAGCTTTGTAATTATTATGACCACTATTTGTTTAGTAGTGCCTCATTAAGCCTGCTAATTATTGCATGCATTTCTTAGAGAATATCGTGTTTGAACTGGCTAGTTGACTCATTTATTTGCTTTTTTATTTTCTTCCCTATGAGTTTCACTCCTTAAGGAGCTATGACATTAGTTTCTGGGGTCTCAGGCATCTCTGTGGGTATCCTGTTTTCTGTCTTCTTTCCATGTTTCTGTTTTATTTCCCATTTTATTGATATGTATACGTGCAAAATTTAAGGTTTACAATGAAGTTTAGCATTTTGTGCACCTACGTATCTTGTCAAGGTGACAAGGACTTTCCCACTCTCCTTTTGTCCCTCTCCCTACCACCACTCCTTCCCTCCCTGCCCTACCTTCCTGTTTCACTTTGTTTTTCATTTTAAGTTCCATAAGAGTTGTGATTTAGGGTCTCTTATATCAGAGAGACCATTCGATGTTTCCCCTTCTGTTAAGAAACTTCTCTTTAAAGACTTAGCTAAGAGGTTTCTTTGAACAGGTATGCAGGTGTGTGTATGGAGCTCAAATTCCCGAGTTGTGTGCTAGTAGTCAGTGAGGGAGGGCTTAATAGCCAATGGCCTCTGAGATGTCATGATCACACCAACACCCCCTCCCCCAGCAAAGCTCTCCTGCCTATCCCCGTTTCCCTCCCCTATAGACAGGGTTCTCCACCTTTGGAGGTGCTCCCCCTATACCCAAACCATTCACAGGGTGGGGTTAGGCAGTCTTTCTCTCCTCTCCACAACTCTCCCATGCTAGTTTCTTCCTAGGAATTGTTTATGAGTGAGCCCCAAAACCCTGATGTACTATTCTGAGCCTCCTTTTACTCTAAACCATTTAGTCTCAGGCTCTTTTTTTTTTTTTTTAATGACTCCTGTTCATGTCATTGTCTTTTATGGCTCCCAAGTGCTGCCTCTGGTCTAGGTTCCTGGAGGCCTTTTCTGAGGGAAGCTCACATTGTATTTACAGTTTGCACAACCACAGGCTTGTTTTTGAAGGCTGGGGCTACCAGCTCTTGTCAGTTCCCACTACTCCTAGATCCATGCTTGCATCAGTCAGTGGTTCAAGGATCTGTGCTTTCGTACATCTGTGAATGCCAGTGGTTCTGGGCTGCTCTCAGTTGGCTTGGGGTTGCTTTCTGGGCTAGTGTTTTACTCTGCTTCTAATGTGTCTTTTGGATTTCTGATCTTCCCATGGCATTTCAATTGTTGGGGCATGCTTACCTCTTCTAGCTAAGTTGGACAGGCAGTTTCTAGTTATAATCTCAACTTTTTGAGTGAATCCACAAAGAGACATTGCATAGCTCTGTTACTCAGCCATCATCTTGACCAGAAGTTTTAGTAGCATTTTATACATTCTCTCCTCTGCCTGGAATTATCTCTTCTTTTTTCTCCTACTTAATATCTAGCAGGTCTCCAATCAGAATCAGTACCTTATTTTAAAAAGTTTAATTATGTGTTTTATATAGTTAGATAACATTATGAGCTCTCATACCTTCCCACAATTCTCACTTCATACCTTGGACACAGAATTTTCTATTTGTTTTTCTTTAAATATTGTCTGCCTATGGTATTATAGGTTCCATCACATCAAGGCTGTGTTTCCACATAAATTTAGGGTTACAATGAATTTTTGTTAAATAAATTACAGTCAGAATTCTACTTTCCACATAGTATGTAAATAGAAGATCTCAAATTCTTCTTTATGCTAATCTGCATCATCTAATATATCAGTCAGTATTTTGAGGGAGACGTAGGATTTGGGCCATAAAATCACCATAACTGTGAATTCTGCCTAGCTGCCCTACTTATCCTTAAACTCCAATAATCTCGTGTAAAGACTGATGCTTCTTGTTCTGAGAAATTATTAAATTCTACACTTCTTATCTCATTGGTACTAAATTCTTCTTATGTTTCATATTTATTGGCTCCTCAGATTTTTTCTAATTGTGCATTATCTTTCAAGGCCCAGTATACTTTAGCTTTAATACTCTGTTTCTTTGGTATATACTTATACTTTTATTAAGTCTTTATTGTACTAAATTGTGTACAACCTAAAAGTTATTATTTTAAGCATTTATACTTATGCTCCTCATTAAATTATGTGAATTAACATTTTCTTTGTGAGTTTTAAATCTAACGTTGTACCTTCCTTGGCACAGTCTTAAAATTTATGTGACCTTCTCATTTCATTGACTATTTCATGAAATTTAACATATCAAAATTGCTTTATTCTTTTATCTGCCAAAGTTACTTCTCATCCTTTTGAATATTACATAGTTTTAATTTTGTAGTCCTTTTCAAGTACCTTTTTTCTTTCTTTCCATTTAATCTTCACCATCAAAGCAAGTATGAGAATGTATAAATTTTTACTCTTTGTTGTTTCTTGTGTTCGTATCTTCATTCCCATTTTACAGAAATTAGTTTACACTGTTACATTTAAATACATACAGTCAATTTTTAGTGTAAATACTGTTTTTCTCTTCAATTCTCTACCATTATGCCTACTTCTTGGACAAAATGCTAACATAATTTTCCCAAATATTTCCACTATATTTCATTATTACCTTTTGCTGTTGTCACATTTCAAATGTGGTATGGTCTTCAAGGTGATCCTTTCATTTTATTTCTAGCTCTTCAATCTCTGAAATTTTAATACTTTTTACTTTCAATGAGAGAATATCTGATCTAATTAAACTGAATTTCATTTACTAAATGACTTGCTCCTCACTGTTTAACTTTCATATTCTATTATTCTTATCTGGAATACTATATGTAATGCTGCAGTTCAGATTGGTAAAAAAAAAAAAAAAACTTGGGGCTGGAGGAATAGCTCAGTGGTTAAAGTGCTGGTCTAGCAAGCACTAAGTACCTGAGTTCGATTCCCCAGCACCACATGAGCCAGGTGTGGGTGCACATGCCTGTATTCCCAGCATTTGGGAGGCCGAGGCAGAGGAATTACTGTGAGTTCAAGGCCGGTCTAGGCCACGTAGTGAGTTCAGAATGAGACTGAACTACAGAGTGAGACCCCGTCTCAAAACAAAAAACAAAACAAAACAAAACAGAAAAACAAGATTTTTAGAAAACTGTGCCTAACACCCTTCCCTACCTATGCACACTATATTCTTTGAAGATTGAACTAACTCCCTAATACCGAATTAAGTTTCTAGTTCTGTGATAAAATTTATTTTTAAGAATCATATTTTCTAGTCAAAAATGTTACACCAGAAGTAAATATAATCACACAGACTTGTAGCAAATGTTCCATAAAATAATATTTGTTTCCTTGTGGTACAGTTCCTCATGCATAAGTTCTGAATCCGTCATCAGTGCAATAATTTTTTATTTCTTTTATGCCCTTTTTAAGGTTATAATAGTAGTGAAATTTATAGTGTAAGCCTTCATTCTAACTGTGTGATCTACATAGGAAGTGGCGACAAAGACATTCAAAATCACAGACATTGGCACCTTACATATTGCACACATTTTTTAATTGCTCCTACACAAAGCTAAATACTTTCCTATGTATTATCTCTTTTAATGTACTCACATTTTCTTATTTATAAGTATGTAGATATATGATACCTCACTGATAGAATTTTAAATAATTTAAGTGAACTTGTTACATAATATTTTCAGTTTAATAGAATTTGTTGTATTCATATTATCAAAGTGATGTCAATGGGGAATGTTGGAATTCTGGGAAGAAAATTAATGTATTTAAGTAAACTTCTAGCAATATTAATATTATATTTTCTACTTAATTATGTTTAGAAGAGCATTTTATTTATTTGATTATTCATTTGTGTTGCTGAAAAATGACATAATATTTAGAAACATTTTTGACCTAATTCATAAAAATTATTCTATATTTTTAGTTTTGCAAAATGATACTAACATACTGTCTTTATTTATTAGTTTTCCAATCTTTGAAAATCCATATCCCATGGACATTCATGAGTCACCAGTTACATGCACAGCATATTTTGCTGATTGCCCTCCAGATTTGATTCTAGTACTCTATTCCATAGGAGTCAAGCATAAAAAACAAGGATACAGTAATAAGGTAAAAGCTGTTACTATAAATTTTCTTATATTCATAGCATAATGTAATACTTTTTTCTATTATTTTATTTTTGACTTTCCTACAAGAGAACTTGAACTAAGTTCTTTTAAAGTCTTAAGCTGTCATCTCGCAATGCTAGAATTTCTGAAATTCAGATTTCTTAAATGCTACATAGTTTTAAGTTTTCAAAGTTATAAACTTCCTATACACAACATATATAATTATATACTGTTACATACATTTATATACTAAGTTTATACTTTAACATATGTTGAAATCTTAGATGTAACCTTTAATTATTTTGGATAAAGATTTTTTTTAAGAATTTCAAGAGTCAAGGCTAGAGAAATAGCTCAGTAGTTAAAGCACTTGCATAGCAAGTTCAAGGCCCTGAGTTCTGTTCTCCAGAACCACATAAGCTGGGCATGGTGGTTCATACCTGTATTCCCAGCACTCGGAGGCTGAGGCAGGATGTTTGTCATGAGTTCAAGGCCAGCCTGGACTACAGAGAGAAGCTCTGTCTCAAAGAAAAAAAAAAAAAAAAGAATTTCGAGAGTCATTTCTTGGTGTATTATTTACTAATAAATCATTGAAATCATTTGTTAACAGCATTCTAAAATTTTTTTGTTACATCTATTATTAAGGAAATATTTACAGTTGTCACAGACTGTTATTATTTTGTTATTATTATTATTATTTTTGTTACTATTTTTGCCCAAGTCTATTGAATGGAAAACTGTAAGACTCACTATTTAAATAATGTTCTACTCAAATGGCAACATACCAATTTGATTTGTGACTGTAGCAACATTGTACTATTAGAAATACTTTGATTTCTTTATATGCATGATAGTATTGCTTAAGGTCTGTTTTTAAAGGAGGTGGAATTGTTCATTCTGAATATTTGTTCAATGAAACTGTTAAAAGATAACTACAGACTTCATCCTTGATTATTTTATAGCTATTTAATGTTACAAACTTTTCACCATTATTTAAAAATATTTTCATTTTAACTTTCTAAATAATTCAAAATAAAAAATAAAACTTTTACATTTTTCTGGATAATCTATTTAGGAGTGGCCAATCAGTGGAGGAGCTTGGAATCTTGGAGCACAAACATATCCAGAAATTATAATTACTGGGTAAGTGGGGAGTTTTGTGTGTTATCAGTCAACATTTTTAGACATTTATTGAGTGTTGACATTTTTCTGTTATAGCGCCCTATGCAGAGAAACAGTTTAAGGAAAAGTAAAAATATGAAAAATAGTATCAATCCAAAAATTTTGCTCTCGGTGGAAGATGGAATCAAACTATTGGTAACAGAAGTATAATAAAAACAATTATGTATAGATTATACCTGAAGAAGAAAATCAAAGTAAATTAATCATGAGAGATAAGTTATAAAAAGTTATTTTCTCATGAAAAATGTTGGACTATCTATTTGAGAAAAACTCTTACCAAAATTTTTGATTTCTGCCCAGTCTAGAAATCAGTACTTTTCATCAACATCAAATGGTTATGTACAGCCTGCTTGAAGTTTATATCATGAGAACTGTTGCTGCTTTGTGTAACAACCTTCTTAATGGTCTGGTTTTAGGAATGAAAAGAGAGATATGGATGAATATTAAATATAAAAGATATTAAGAAGTTCTGATAATGGGAAAATAGAGGAAATGTATTCTTTTCTAACTTTCCCACCAATTACAGTTATAAATCCTCAATGTTATATATGAGGCAAATGTCAGATAACTGGGAAACAAAGAGAGACATCGAACTGCCTAGGCCCCACGTTCCAAAGCATGGCAACGTGGCTGGTTCCCTGCCCCGGTGGTGGAGCTCTCCTCCTTTGGAGATGCTCCCACTACACCAGGACCATTCACTGGATTGGGATTTGGCAGCCTTTCCACCCTCTCTCCTCTGCAACTGTGTCTTGTGCCATTTTCTTCCTAGGAATTGTTTCAGTGTGACTCCCCAAACTCTGATGTACTCTTCCGAGCCTGCTTTTACTCTTAACAGTTCAGTCTTGAGGTCTTTTTTTTTTTTTTTTTTTAATGGCTCCTCCCTATGTTGCTGCCTGTTATGGGTGCTGAGTGCTGCTTCTGGTCAAGGTTCCGGGAAGCCTTTTCTAGGGGAGGCTTGCATTGGGTTTGCAGTTTGCACTACCCACAGACTCATCATGGGAGCCTGGGCTACCACCTGCTGTCAATTCCCACATCTACCAGATCCATGCTTACCTTGGTAAGAGATTCTAGGCTCTGATCTTTGCTCTTTCTGGGGATGCCATCAGCTCTTAGTCAGCCTGGGGCTCCTCCTTTGCTGCTGTTTTCCTCTGATTCTAATATGTCTTCAGGATTTCTGATCTTTCTTTTTCCATCTTTCAGTTGTTGGGGTGCTACTTCCTTTCCTAGCTAAGTTGAACAGGTAGTTTTTAATTATAATCTCAACTTTTTAAACCAACGTTATTGATATGTATATATGAAATACATCTTCAGTATTTTGTGCATATACATATCATGACATAATTACAGATCCTTTTCCTCTCCCTTTTTAACCCTTCCACACCCTTCTTTTCCACACTCATTCCCATTAATTTTCTCATTTAGTTCAATAAAGTGACTGTGATGTGATCTGGGTATCTCATATTAGAAAAATCATTCAATATTTAACTTTCTGCATCTGACTCACTTCATTGAGCATGATGCTCATAAGTTCCATCCATTTACCTACAAAAGCCTCAAATCTATCTGTCTTTACAGATGAGTAGTATTCCATTGTGTAAAAATACCACAGGTTTTGTATCCATTTGGTCTATTATCAATTTCGTTGTCTTCCACACTTTAGCTATTGTTAGTTGTGCTGCTGTGAACATGGGTATACATGTACCTCTGTTATATAATATTTTTAACTCTTTTGGAAAAATTCTCAGAAGAATTATCACTAGATCAGAGGGAATATTTAGTTCCAGTCTTTTGAGAAACTTCCATACTGCTTCCCACAGAGGTTGTACCAGTTTACATTTTCACTAGCAGTGGAAGAAGATTGCCTTTTCTCAACAGCATCACCAGCACTGATTGCTGTTTAAGTTCCTGTTATACATCATTCTTTCTGGGATAGATGATATCTTAGTGATGTTTTGACTTGCATTTCTCTAATGGCTAAGGATGTTGAACATCTTTTTATGTACTTATTAGCCATTAGAATTTCTTCATCTTAGAACTGCCTATTAATTTCTGTTGCCCATTTCTTATTCAGATCTTTGATTTTAAGGGGCTTATTTTTCTTCAGTTCATTGTATATTCTAGATATGAGCTTCCTTTCTGAGGTTTAGCAGTGAATTTTTTTCCGTTCTGTCAGTTCTCTTTTTACACTGTTGATAATTTTCTTTGGCATGCAGACACTTTTTAATTTGAAATAATCCCTGTCTTAGTTTCTTTTCCATTGTGGTGACTCAATACCCAATGTCCCCAAATTTAGAGGAGGAAAGGTTTGTTTTAGCTTACAATTTCAGAAGGTCTGAGTCCATTCAGGGGTGACCAGCAACAGTGGAAGTACATAGCAGAGGCAGAGGTGGAGGCAGCTCCTCAACATTATAAATAGGAAGCCAAGTCAAGGCAAGTTGAGACTTATTTTCCAAGGAAGGCAGGAAGCAGCTTACATATCCTTCCAGGTCTCATCCCAGTGATCAAACCTTCCTGGACCCAAGTGTGAAAGGTATTACTCTTGTAATACAATTTATATGCTTGTAATCCAATTTACATGCCTATAATCCACCCCTCCAGACTAGGCCCCAATCTCCCAATGGCACGTGTTTCATAGACAATCCATAACATTCAAATACATGAGACTTGTGGTGGATATTCCGGATCCAAACCACAATAGTCTCATTTGTTAATTCTGGGGGCTATTTCTTTTGGTTTTGGTGTCTTGTTAAGAAAGTCCTTGCCTACATTTATATCTTGTAGATTTTTGCCTAATTTGTTTTTCGACAGGTTCAGTGTTCCAGTTTTAATAGCTAGGTTTTTGTTCCAGTTTGATTTAATTTTGGTGTATATTGACAGGTGTGTGTCTAGATTCATTCTTCTGGAGGTGAATGTCCAATTTTCCCAAATCCATTTTTGAAGGGCTATCATTTTTCTACTGTATGCTTTTGGCTTCTTTATCAAAGATCAAATAACTGAGGGTATTTGAGTTTCTCACTTCATCCTCAGTTCTGTTCTACAGGTCAACCTGTCATGTTTGTGCCAGTACCATATTGTTTTTATAACTGTTGCTATATAGTATAGCTTGACGTCTAGAATCGTAATGCCTCTTGCCTTTGTCTTGTTACTCAGGATTGCTTTGGCTATTCTAGATATCTTTTGGTCCAATATGAATTTAAGGATTGTTTTTTCAAGTTCTGTGAAAAAGATACTGATATATTCATCAGAATTACATTAAATATATCACTTTGGGAAATATAGTCACTTTGATTATATTCCGCCTATCCAAAAAGGGTGTATCTTTCAATTTTCTGATGTCTTCTTTAACTTCTTTCTCCAGTGTAATATAGTTTTCTTTATATAGGTCCTTCCTTGGTTAGGTTTACTTCTAAGTATTCAATGTTTTGATAGGCTATTAAGAATGGAATTATTCTGAGGTTTTCCACAGTAAATTCATTGCTAGTGTAGAGGAATGCTATTGATTTTTTGTATTGATTTTGTGGCCTGCAACTTGGCTGAATTTGTTTATTTCGAAGTATTCATGGTGAAATTGTTTGGGTTTTCTATATAGACAGTCATATCATCTGCACATAAGGCTATTTTTACTTTCTCCTTCCTGATGCTTATTCCTTTTTTTTTTTTTTTTTGCCTGATTGCTATAGCAATGATTTCGATAACTTTGTTGAATAGGGGTTGTGAAAGCGTCATGTTCCTGGTTTAAGGGAAATGATTTCAATTTCTCCCCATTTGCTATATTTGCAGCAGGTTTGGCATATATACCTTTCATCAGTTTGACATAAGGCCCTTCTATACCTATTTTCCTCAGGGTATTTTTTTATCGTGAAAAGATGTTGGATTTTAACAAAGTTCTTTTCTGTGTCAGTTAAGATGATCATATGGTTTTTGTTCTTACTTTTTTTAATGTGATGCATTACATTGATTGATTTATGCCTGTTGAACCAGCCTTGCATCCCAGGGATAAATCCCGCTTGATCATGATGTAAGATCTTTCTGATTATTTGCTGGACTCTATTTGCCAGAATTTTGTTGTGAAATGTTGTGTCTTTGTTTATAGGAAATTGGTCTGTAATTTTCCTGTCTGTTTAAGTTTTGTCTGCTTTTGTCTCTATGGTGATGCTAATATCCAGAAAGAAGTTTTGCAGTGTTCCTTCTCTTTCAACTTTGTGATATAGTTTGAACAGCATAGGAGTTAGCTCTTCCCTGAAGTACTGAAAAAATTCTGCTGTGAATCCACCTTAACTTCTCTTTATGGGTAGAGGCTTTATAACTGCTTCAATTTCTGTGTAATGAAGCTATTCAAGGTTTTGTTCTTCTTTGTTCAGGTTTGGTATTTTGTGTATGTGTAGAAAGTCATCTATTTCTTCCTAGTTCTAAATAGCTCTTAATGTCTATGGTATCCATTGTAATTTCACTATTTTCATTTCTAATTGCAGTGTGTGTGTTTTTTTTTTCCCTTCATTCTTTTGGTTAGTTTAGCTAAAGGCGTATCGATCTTGTTTACTCTTTCAAATAACCAGCTTTTCATTCATTGATTTTTTTTTGTTTTTTAGTTTCAATTTCATTAATTTCTGCTCTGACCTTTATTTTTTTCTTCTACTACTTTTTCATTTACATTGTTCTTGCTTCTCTAGAATTTTGAGGAGCGTTATTAGAATGCTTATTTGAGATTGTTGTATTCTTTCACTGTGTGTATTTATGGCTATAAATTTTCTCTCTTAGGACTGGTTTCATTGTTTCCCATTGGTCTGTTATGATGTGATTCCTTTATCAACAGACTCTAGAAAGTTTTTAATTTCTTCCCTCTTTTTTTCTGTGACCCATTATTTGTTCAGTAGTAAGTTATTAAGTCTCCATGTATTTGTGTATTTTTGGTTGTTTCTTTTGCTATTGATTTTCAGTTTTATTACATTCTTATCTGGGAGTAAGCAAGGAAGTATTTCTACTCCTTTGTACTTATTTAAATATGTTTTATGACCTATTATCTGGTCTATTTTAGAAAATTTCTGAGAAAAAAGTGTATACTGTTGATGTTGGGTGGATAATCTCTAACATTTAAGTGAATCCCTAGGGAGACATTGCATAATTTTGTTTGAAATAAATGTTAAAAGTGTGAGTGAATCAAATGATATCTTGTTAATGACAAGGAATCCTGAATATTGTTAAGATGGCAATATTCTTAAAGCAAGTACATAGTTACTACATTTTCTACTGCACTTTCAACAATTTTTCTGAAAAAGTGAAAAAGATTGTCTTAATATTCTGTAATTTAAAGGAACAATAAATATGAAAACAAAATTTGGAAAAGAAAGTTACAGAACCCACTTTTCGTAATTGTAAAATTTCTGCATATTGAAATGTTAATAGTACTAAATGTTAATAGTAATTGAGATACAATGAACACAATAGAATTGGGAGTTTAGAGATGAAGTCATATTTGTATGGCTTTGACTTTCAAGGAAATTATCAAGACCATTAAAAGGTAAAAACGATAACTTCAACAAATGATGCAGAGATAACTCGGTACCCACCTAAAAATTAGGAAATAAAATTGCATACTAATTTCAACTCTATTTGAAAAATTAACTCAAGGAGTGGGGCATGTAGCTCAATGATTAAAGTGCTTACCAGTTATATGCAAAGACCTGGATTTCATTCCCCAGCAAGATTAATATCCTTGGGGAACATGGGCACCAAAGTTCTAAACAAAATACTAACAAGCCAAATGTAACACCACATCAAAAAGATTATTCACATGATCAAATAAGATTCATCTTTGAGAGATAAATATGGTTCAGATACACAAATAAATAAACATAATACACTGAATCAACAGAGTGAAGGACAAAAGCCATGTGAAGATCCCAATAGATGCAAAAAAAAAATTTGACATTCTGAGGGCTGAGGATGTGGCTTAGTGGTTAAAGTAGTTGCATAGCAAGTCCAAGGGCCTGGATTTGATTCCCCAGCACTGCATAAACTGGATATGCTGGAGTGTACTTATAATCCTAGCCCTTGGGAGGCTGAGACAGGAGGATGTTTACTGTGAGTTTGAATCAGCCTGGGCTACATTGTGACTTCATTATCAGCCTGAACTACAGAGTGAGGGCCTGTCTCAATAAAACTTTTTGACACCCCTTTATGATAAACATTGTGATCATTAGATACAAAAGGATTGTCCCTGAACATAATAATAGCTACATGTAAAAAGTCAATAGCTAACATTATACCGAAGAGAAAATGGTAAAAAGCTTTCCCCCCCCCCCCCCCAAAGATCTGGAATGAGACAGGTATGCCCACATTAGCACTTTTATTCAATATTGTACTGAGGTTTTAGCCAGGGTGATCATTCAAGAGAAAGAAATAATAAACATCTAAATTGGGAAAGAGGAAGCCAAATTGTAACTGCTTGCATGCAGTAGCTCCAGAAAAAAAGTTTTAGAATTAATGACTGAATTCAGCAGTTGCAGAATGCAAAATCAAACCTTGAAAGTAGCATTTCAATATGCTGCAATACAGAAGATGTAGTAGCATTGCTACCTATATAAGAGTAGCAAAGTATCTGATGTAGAAATCAAGTACAGTAATTGCATTTACAATAGGTTAAATAACCTACAATTTCAAGGAATAAATGCAATCAAAGGGATGAAAAATCTCTACAGTAAGAAATGTGGAAAGCATTAGTGAAAAAAATTGAAAACACAAAAATGATATAACCAATTGAAGCCACACAAAAATGATACCTTGCATTCATAGACTGGAACAATCAATATTGTAAATGTGTTAGTGCTACTAACAGTCATCTGCAGAATCAATGTATTTACTAGCAAAATACCAACGACATTATTTACATAATTAGAAAAAATTCTAAATATGTCATGGACTCACACGGAAAAATCACATAGCTAGCCAAAGCATTGTCGGCAAAGAGAGCAAAGCAGGTAGCTTTATACTACTTGATTTCAAAAGTTACAACAAAGTTATAGTAATCAAACCAGTGTGCTGTTAGGGTAAAATCAGATATACAGATAGAGGAATACAATTAAGACTGTAGACATAAGCTTAGAAATGGACTGCCATCTGATGTATTATATAGATGCTTAGAATATGCATTAGAGTAAGAATGATCTTTTAAGTAAATATTGTTCAGAAAATTTAATATCCACTGGGAAAATACAACGCCTGAGTTTTGTCTCTCACAGTTGCAAAAATTAACACTAATCAAATCAAGATCAAATTGTAAGACCTGAAATTATAAAAGTACTAAAAATTAAAGGGAAAATAATTCAGGATATTAGAATTAACAAGGATTATTTTTGAACACACCCCGCCAAGGCACAGGAAGCAAAATAAAAATAGACAAAAGAAGCTACATCCCACCAAAAGTCTTCTATGCAGCCCAAGAAACAATCACCAAATTGAACAGACAGCCTAAAGTATGGGAGAAATATTTGCAGGCTATACACCTTACAAATGATTAATATCCAAAATACATAAAGAAGTCTGAGAATGGAATAGCTAATAAAGTAAAATAACAAAAATGAAATGTCGATGTTAATAGACAATTTTCAAAAGAATATATGCTTGTTCAAGTGGCCAACAAGTACATGAAAAAAAAAATGCTCAGTATCACTAGCTATCAGGGAAGTGCAAGTAAAAGCCCCAAAATGGATATTGTTAAAAAGAAAGGATAGCAGGTACTGGAAAATGTATGCAGAAAAGAGAAGACTTATGCATTGGGGGTAATACAAATTAGTTCAACCATAACAGAAAACATATGGAACTGCTTCAGATAATTAAAATAAAAACTAATACATAATCCAACAATCTCACTGCTTGGTATGTATTCAAAGAAAATAAAATCAGCACGTTGAAAAGATACCTGCATGTCTGTGACTATTTTGCCAATATTCACAATAGCCAAAGAAATGGAAACACCTTAAATAATCATCAACTGTTGAATGGATAAAGAACATATGGTACCTATCCACATTGAAATACCATTCATCCATAATGAGATCCCGATTATTTGTGATAATGTGGATGGAGCTGAAAATTATATGTTAAGTGAGATGAGCCAGGTGCAGGAAAACAAGTCCTGCATGCTCTCACTCATATAGGGAATCTGAAAAGGTTGATCTCGTAGAAACTGAGAGTAGGATAGTAATTATCCAAGGCTAGGAAGGGAAGTAGGAATGAAAAGATTGAAAAGTTGACTAATGGACTAAGACCAAATGTGAACTGAAAAGTTCTGGTGTGCTCTCTAGCATAATAATATGACCAGAATGGATAGGGGCTACATATTACAAATGCAAGAAGAAAGGATTTTTGAATGTGTTTACCTTTGAAAAATGGTAAATATTGAGAAAGATAGCTATGTTTACCCTGATTCAAACCTTACGCACTGAATACATTTATCAAAATTATTCATGAAATGTGTATGCCAAAAGTAAATTTAAAAATAAATCCTACAATGATAAAATAGAAATAGAATTCCTAATGTTGGTGTAAAATATTTCATCTGCTTTGGAAAACACTTTGGGGGTTTCTCAAAAATGGAGCCTGAATTACTATATGATCTGACAATTCTACTTCTTGGTATAGAGTCTTAATATAGGTGCTTCTTAACATGCTTTGGGTTACTTTCCCAGTAAACCTATTGTAAGCTGAAAATATTGTGACTCAAAAATGCAGTTAGGGACTGAGGGTGTAGCTGAGCGATTAAAGCACTTGGCTAGCATGCACAAGGCCCTATATTTGCTTCTCCAGCACCAAATAAAAATCCAGGCATGGTGGTGAATGTCTATAATTTCAGCACTCAGGAGTCTGAGGCAAGAGGATTGTGATGAGCTCAACACCAGCCTTGGTTATATAGTGAGTTCAGGACCAGTCTGGACAACAGAGCAAGACCCTGTGTCAAAAACAATAATAAAAAAAATACAGTTAGCCCTACATTGAAATTTTTAAAATTCAGTTCAAAGAAAAGACAGCAATTTTAAATGTATATGTGGTTAATAATGCATCTTTAATATTTTTAAAGCAAATATTGAAAGAAGTAAAAAACTAACATAATAGAATTTTTTTAATTGTTAGAAACAATTAGCAAGAACAAAGATTTGGGAATTATGATTAACAAATTTAACCTGTACATTTTGAAAACATTTCCATAAAGAAAAAGAGCAAGAGAGAAAATGAACAAGGTTTACACTACATATAGCCATTAAAATTCTGTATCTATGTTATATAAATAATTTCAATAACAGAAAGGCAATCAACTCAACTGAAAAATGGACCAAAGAAACGACAATTGCGATTACACTGTATCAATACATTGTTTCAGGAGAGCCAATATCTAGTATTCTACAGTAGTCATATCTGTTAAGTGGTACCTGTAGATTGTTCCTAGATGCCCTTCAGCCTAAAGCTTTTTCAGTATCTAGTTTAGTATGAGGTTTTTCTTTTTGTTTGACAAATGGATGATATATTTTTGTCATTTTTTTGTATCTATTCAGATGACAATATAGCTTTTTGCTTTAATTTGACAAGTGTGGTGAATTATGTGATAGTTTTATTTAGAAATATTCAGCTGGCCTCTCATTCCTAAGATAAAACCTGTTATATTACCCTTTCAATATATTACTTGATTTGATTAAATAATATTTTGTTGACAATTTTTATACCTATGCTAATGAAGTACATAGGTGCTTAAAGTGATTAAGTTTCCTGTAATTTTTTTGTTTTGGTAGAAATGCTGACTTCATCTAATGTATTAGAAAGGTCTCTGTCCACTTATTGTATAAAATTTTTTTGCAGAATTGATACTAGATTACTTATTAAAAATAATGATAATGGGGTAAGTATAGGAATTTTGTGTTTAAATATTAAAATTGTCCTTCTTCATTGAACATAAACAGTTTGACTTAAGAATCATTACTACCCCTCCTGGGAATATATCCAAAAGAGGCCAAAACAACACATAACGGAGATATATGTATACCCATGTTCATAGCAGCACAACTAACGATAGCTAGAACATGGAAGTCACCAAAACACCCATCAACAGACCAGTGGATACACAAACTATGGTACTTATACACAATGGAATACTATGCATCTGTAAAGTCCAACAGCGTGGAGGTTTTTACAGGCAAATGGAAGAAATTTGAGAATATCATGCTTAGTGAAGTGAGTCAGAAGCAGAAGGTGAAACATCGGATGGTCTCTCTGATATGAGAGACCCAGACCACAACTATCTCATGGAACTTTAAACGAAAGACAAAGGGAAAGAGGGGGATGGGGGGGTGAGAGGAGGGAAGGGAGGGGAGGGGGAGGAACAAAAGGAGAGCGGGAAAGCCCTTGTCACTTTGATAAGAAATGTATGTGCACAAAATGCTCAACTCCATTGTAAACCTTAAATTCTGCACTTGTACATATCAATAAAATGGGGGGAAAAGAATCATTACTAATTTTCCAAAGGCCATTTTCACTCCATTTATATTATATTAAATCTTATTGTAAAAACTAAAAAATTACCCTTTTTCTAATCTTTACACTTTGTGTATTATTTAAAGAATAAACCATTCTTTTGAACAGAGAAATGGTTTATCATGTATTAGTTTTAATTAGAATGGTATTTTAATCAAAAATTAACAACAGTAACTCAAGTTTGTACACTTGGGGGGTGATTATAATATTATTTGGTGCACTTTAATTAATGCTAACCTATTTTTTATCTAGTCATGCAGATGGATCAATAAAATTTTGGGATGCTTCTGCAAGTAAGTTTTAAGTTTATCCCTGTAAATAAAACTTGGATTGTATTTGCTAGTGGCCATCCACCAATGTCTAGTTTGGGCAATTAACATTTCAGGCATCTATTTAAATAAATGTATGGCTGTTAAAATGTGGTTCCCATAACATTAGATCAATTTAAACTATCTTGATTGTCCTTCCACAATATAGAATAAAACTAAGTCACTCTGTCATCAACCTATTTTACCTTCAAAAGGTGGCACATCACAAAACCTTCCAAACTTTGTCAGATTAACTATGTTCAAAGAATTTCTTTTGCCTCCTGGTTGTGTGGTTTTGGACAAATGCTTGCTTTTTTCTCTACTTGTCTATTAAGTCCTGTAAAATCCAAAGAAATTATTGCAGATTCTTGAGAACTGTATCATTTAAAAAATAAATAAGGTATTCGCCTTAATGCTGAAGGACAGGAAAAGGTAATTAAGTCTTTATGATGTGGATAAATGTCTTTCTGAAAACTTAATCTTACTAGAAAGGACAAAGGAACACACATCTATAACCATAGACAAACTACCTAAAAAAGAATTGTAAAAGGCAAACCAGGTATTTTTTTTTTTTTTCAGAAATGGCAGAGATTTATTTGGACCCAATATATCCAAGAAAGATATTTTAGTGTAGTAACAGATAATGTGAGTTTAGAAGATAGTTAAGATTTTGACAGTCAGGACTAGGAAGAGAGCCAGTTAGCAGTGGCTCTAAATGAATAGCCTCTGAGAAAGACTATAATAAACAGAAAAACATAAAATAAGATTCTTGATGATAATCTGTCACAAAAACTAGAGTCCCTCAGTAATGAAAAAACTATCCATATTAAAATATTTAAGGCTTTGGATTCTGAAGCCCCTTTCAGACCTCATATATTAGCTATGTTTTTTCAGTTGCTGGTACAAAATACCAGAGCTATACAACTTAAAGGAGATGAGAGGTTTTGGGCTCACAGTTTCAGTCCTATGGTGGGTTGGCTCCAGTATGGAAGTATCATGGCAGAAAGACATGGCAGAGGAAAGCTCCTCACCCCACCGCAGCAGGCAAACAGGCTGTGAAAAAGAGCTAGGGAGAAAAGAAGGGACACAGGACAGAATACATTCTTCAAAGACATGCTCCCAATTGCTTACTTTCCCTAGGTGGGCCCTTCCTCCTAGTAGCCCATTCAGCTATGAAGTCATCAATAGATGAATCCATTGATGAGGTTATTGCCTTCATTATTCAGTTATATCTGAACACAGACACATTTTGGGGAACATTTTAGATCAAATCATAATACATATCATGTAATAAACAGCAAATGCGTAAGGGGTAACTTAAAGGGGCAGCATATGTTTTTTTGGTGTATCTTTTCATGCAAATATGAATTTTTTTCTGAAATTTAATTAGTGCTCCTTTTCTAATACTTTAGAGTCATTCCTTGCTTCTAAAGATACTTTAACCATTGTAGCTATTAGAATTACTGAAAACACTTAGCATGCTGCCTTAATTACCTTTTTGTTGCTATGACAAAATATCCAATATGTACAAATTAGAGGAGAAAAGTTTATTTTAGCTCACAGGTTCAAAAGGTCACAGTATAAAGTCTTCCATGTCTTGTCTCAGTGATCTGCCCCTTCGAGTGACAGTCTCAGTGTTCCACCTAAGTCCTAGATATATGCCCCTTTCAGCCAGACCCCACCTCCCAACAACACATAACTCCATAGGTATCCTACTACATCCAAACTTATTAGCCTTTTGGGAGATATTCCAGCTCCAAACCATGTGCATAGCAATATTTTAAGAAGTTAATTTTTAAAGAAAATATTGTTTTATAATACTCAAAATATAATTAATACTATAATTAATTGTAAAGTTACACCTTCACTGTAATGGATGTCATTGAAGAAATATTAGTGTGCTAATTTTGTAAAAAACATTGTGTAGTACAATAATTGGTGAATTTGAATCATTGAATGTATATATATATATATATATATATATATATATATATATATACACATTTTTATTTCAGCATAATAAATTCCCATAATTTAACAATTTTTTAAGAATCAACCATTTGTTACCTCACAGTTTCTATGTGTTAGGAATCTGATTAAAACTTCACTAAATCCCTTGCTTAGAGTCTCACAACACTGTAGTCAGGGTGTTGGCCGAGACTGCAGTTTTCATTTGAGGCCAAAGGTCCTCTTCTAAACTCATACTGTTGCAAGCAGACTTCTTTTTTTTTTTTTTTTTTTTTTTTGCATTTTTACAACTCATGAGAGCTTGCTGCTTCAAAGCCAGCAAAATAGTTATCTGCCTATCTTTGGGGAGGGTCTCAATTCCCCTTTTAAGAGGCTTATATGATTAGGTAAAAGATAATCTGTATATTGATTAGCTCAAAATTAACTAATCTGTTAAAGATAATCTCTTTATAGATTAGCTCCAAATCAACTAATTCAGGACCATAATTGTGTTTGAAATAACTTTTTGCTATTATTATGTAATGTAAAATAATCATGCCAGTATATATCACACCTACCCTCAAAAGCCTGATTACAGTATCTAATACAAGAGAATTTTAATAACCTAAGTGTAGTTATAAAACCCAGGAGATTAATGTTAATAAAGAGCTATTTTCTAATCTCCAGATTTTATTCAACTTTAGCCAATTGTTCCAGTGATATCTTTTATAACAAAAAATCTGGAATCAATTTTTATATTTATTCATTGTATCTTTTGAGACTGTTTAAATTCTGGAAGAATTAATAAGATTTTAATGTCATGTCATTGACATTTTTGGGGAGTTTAGATCAGTTATTCTGTAAAATTATCTTCAGTATTGGGTTTGACTAGTTCTTCTTATGCTTATATTCAGATTTTGTTCTTTTGAAAAGAACTTCTGATTTTTAAAAAACTTTTCTTTAACATCATTTGTAGAATTAGATCTCTTCTACAAAGGGGTTATCATCATAGTCTCAAGTGTAAAATCACATATCCACGTAAATATTCTTGAAAAAATCACAAACTCAGTTTATGAGATTATATCATAACTTTTCTTGTCACAGACCCACTCAGAATAGATCTTTTCTAAAATAACAGATTCTTAGATTCCCAATATTGCTATGTAATAAATTATAGTGTTTCTCTTATAAAGGAGTGGCTAAAAGTATTTTAGAGGAGTATACCTGAGAGTAGCACCTCCCTACCTAGTATTCGAAGAGGAATATTGTTCTAAAGAAGTGAGAGAACTGTCCTTAGAGAGAATTACTTTTAGTGTTTACACCATATACTTCCCGAACCTGTTTTCATCAACTAAACAAAGATACAATTATTACATTGTAAAATTTTTCTTGGTATCATATGCAAAAACAAATATATATGCTTGGGCTGATAGTACATGTCCAATCAATGTTTATTTTTTTCTGTACTTTCCATGTCAGACTATAGTGTTATGAGACATAACATTGAGTGATTACTAGTTCATTGTAATTTCTCTACTTGTGTTTTACTTTGGAGATCTAACATATACCCTGAAAAAGTTTGGGAGCTGGAAGCATAGCCCAGTGGTAAAAGAGATTGCCTAGCAAGGGGAAGACCCTGGATTCAATTCCTTAATACCGCATAAACCAAAAGTGCGATGGTGCATGCCTGTAACCTCAGCATTTGGGAGACTGAGGCAAGAGGATTACCAAAGTCTGAGGCCAGTATGGGCTGCCCAGTGAGTTCAGGACCAGCCTGGACTACAGAGGGATATTCTGCCTCAAAAACAACAACAACAAAAAAGTCTTAACAATAGTTAAAATTACAAGGTAACTATGTTTCATCTACCTTATAGTAACTCTACAGATGCTGTATAAGCTGAAAACTTCAAAAGTGTTTGAAAAACAGAAAGTGGGAGAAAGCAAACAGACATGTGAAATTGTAGAGGAAGATCCATTTGCTATTCAGATGATTTACTGGTGCCCAGAGAGCAGAATATTTTGTGTATCAGGAGTCTCGGCATATGTCATCATTTATAAATTCAGCAGACATGAAATTACAACAGAAATAGTGGTAAGTTAGTTAAAATTTAACTTTTGTACTTAAAGTTATAGATTTGGGCTACTACTACTTGGTATGCATTTAAGTTGTCAAGAGTGTAGTATGCAAGCTGGGTCCAGTGGTGCAGGCCTATAATTCCAGCCCTCTGGGAGGCAGAGGCAGGAGGATTGCAAATTCAAGTCTAAGGTAGGCAACTTAGTGAGACTTAGTCTCAAAATCAAAAATAGGCTGAGGATGGAGCTCAGTGTAAAAGCCCTGAGCTCAATCCCCAGTACCACAAAACAAAACAGTATGTGGCCAGTGATATAATTCATAGGATTTTAAGTTAGTAATGTTATTTTATATAACATATTAAAATGTTGTTTGGCTTAACATGACAAGAACACAACTTTATCAAAATTTAGTATTTTATTTCAATGTCAAAATGAGTTTAGTTGATACAAAACATATTTTTCTCATTTTTATTTTTGATATGTGTGAAGTCTTTATACCGCTTTTTTAAAGTTTAAAGTAATATCTTATTTAATGTTTTCATCTACGTGATTTTCACTCATCTTTACCTTACTGGTGTAATATGTGATGTTTGCTGCCAAATGCATTTAGATCTTTACCTCTTTGTCATAAAGTTGAGGGGTGGAATAATATGAGATTTTCAGGACGAAACAGTAGTTTTTCATATATATTTTTTCTACTTAGTAAGTTTGTTAGTTCAAGTGTTGGCCATAGAATGAAAATATATCATCAGTAACAGAATATAGGATACCTATAAATTCTTGTGGCACAAGTATATATCTTGCATTTCCAGGTTTATGTATTTCCGTTTTCCAAACTACCAATGGAATTATAATTTCTAAGAGTTGAAATTTAGATTTTTAAGTTTATTTATTTGCATAGTCCTTTATCTAAAGATTATTCAGTATATGGAAGGTGTATCTTCTATAATTTCTTTTTATAATTTTGAAGAATTTAGAAATTTGTTTTCTTGTAATTGCTACTGAGTATTCCATATAATTGACTACTTACTTCAGTTTGCCATACTTCTCAACACTAGTATAAGTTGAAATTGAATTTACTTATCATAAAAATGTAATAATTACTAAAAAGTTATCAGATATATTAATGTAATTATTTATCATGATGATATAGTTTAAATTAAACCTTGATTTTTTAAGTCATTAGAAGTACGACTTCAGTACGATGTTGAAGATATTATTACCCCTGAACCAGAAACAAGTCCTCCGTTTCCAGATCTCTCATCCCAGCTTCCTTCTTCAAGGAGTCTTTCTGGGAGCACTAACACCGTGGCTAGTGAAGGAATAACAAAGGACAGTATCCCATGCCTCAAGTAAGAATCACTACCAACTTTTTGAAAGTTTCATTTATTAATCATATAGTTATTGGGAACTGTGTCAAATAAAATAACTATTCTGAATTGCTATGAAGTGATTTATAGTCTACCGATGGGTAAAAATAAAGAGTTGTCAAGTTATGGGTGCACTTTTCTTCATACAAAGGCACAATATTCTTAGCCTTTATTTACTCATTTATGTATTTCTTTTCCAAAAACCTACTAAAAAAGAAAAAAGCATGACTTCAATAGAATAGGAAGTTAGGCAGGGCAAAACTTGGCCTCTTTTTTTCTGTTTGAAAAATTAATGCTTATGGAATATCTTCAGCTTTCTCAGAAGAAAAAAATAAGCATAACCTTACTAAGTACTGTAAGAAAATTGCATTAGGAAAAAAAAGTATTTCATTATTACTAGTATTTTATACATTCGTTTCTTTTTTCAGTTGTTGTTATTAATATACCCAGTATCTCTAAACACAGTTTAACATCATAAATAAATAAGACCTGGATTTTTAAAAGCCCTTATTTTAATGCTTCTTACTGTAGTGCATAAATTATTACTTACTGCTTCTACAGTGCAAAATTAGTTTATAATGCTGATTGGTTAGAGAATTAAGCAATTTATCTAAGGTTCATATAAAATACCTGTATCTGCTACATGAATTTAGATAGCTAGTTTCTTCATTCTATATAAAAACATTTATGGAAGATTTCAGGGACAAAAATCTATATATTTAATAGTAATCCTTAGTTTTCCTTAGTTTTCCTTTCAGAACTATTCTTATGAGTATAAATATGAGCATGTGTTACTAAGAGGGAAAATCTACAAATAAGAAATATTGTAAAATCTTAGCTAGTATTTTGATTTATGTATTTATTTTTTTCTTTATATCATTTTGCTTTAATTTATTTCTACTAAGATGTAAACCAGAAAAGAAAGAAGTTCAAGAAAGCCCGGTAGATCTGTTATGTAAAAAGAATTCCTATCCTTAAAGCAGAAGTTTTTAATTGCCTAATTTTTTTCTGTAAAATAAAACACCAAAATTAAGATACAGATGAGAACAAAAACCCAGTGATGTTAGCAAAGAGTTGGGAGCAGAGATAAACAGCAACAGTTGCTGAAGTATAATAGGATGGAGGACTTGAAAAACAGTAAAGATACTACTCTTAAAGATACTTAAGAAAGCCAAAGGTTAAAAAAAATCAATATAGTCCAATATTCTGTATTTAGTCCCTAAGGACCAAGGAGCAAAACTGATTTAAGTAATATTACTCCATGAATTGTATTACAAGTAGTTCTTGCATTTTCTGTATTTTACGCTTTGCTAATTTGTATGTCAGCATCATCCCTAAGTCATTTTCCTTTGCTGAACTTAGATTTCACATACATGGAATGATAAATGAGCATTTTGGGTAGCAAACTTTCATTTTTAGCAATGATTTTTATGTAGTATATACATGTCTATGTACTTGATTTTTTTTGCTTTTGTGCTTCTTGTATATAAATTAATAATCATCACAGGCCTCATTAACAGCCAAAATAATGATTGATCAACCAAAGAATATGTGATGGAAGAATGTTCTAGGCAGAAAGAATGACTACAGAAAACATATTACAGTATCTAGGATGTTTGAGGAAGCTTAATGAAGTCAGTGTTGCTAAGGCTAATCAGGATAGTATGAGATGAAGATCATAAAAGGCTGAGTGGTGGCCATTGTGAGAATGAATCTTGCCTCTTCTTCCAAATGAGGAACATGGGGTCATTATAAGGTTTTGAAAAGAGAAGTGAAATAATTAAACTTAAATTTCAAATATATTATTTTATTAGCTGTGTTGAGAATGGATTTGAGAATTGGGTAAATGTTAGAAGCTATAAGATTAGCTAGAATGCTGTTGTAGTAAACTAATTAGAGATGAAATTATGATGAAATCAGAGAGAAAATTAGAGATGACAGAGTTCCCTGATTTACTTCAGCAATTAAAATACCAGGTGCCCATTTAAATTTCAGATAAACAGTGAGAAGTTATAGTATTACAATATCCCTAATACTGCATTGGGTATATATTAAAAAGCTTTTTATATTATTTAAAATTTAAATGCACAGCTTGTATTTTAGCAGCTATAACTTCAATGGCATCAGTAGAAAAGTAAAAAATGTCAGGTTCTGGGTGTACCTCAAGGATAACATGAGCAACATTTGATACTTAAGTGTAAAGTATATGAAAAAGATGACATAAGGCTTTTCGTTAAATAGGAGGATAGGAGTTACTGTTAGCCAAAATTGAAAATACCAGTAAAGACTGTTTTAAAAAAGAGAAATTTACGTGTTGTAAATGTTGAATTCTTTGGTTGGGTGATAGTCTAATGCATTATAATCTGTGTATATATAACAACTATTACATTAAAAATTGTGTAATAAAAATAAATTAATGTACTACCCTCAAAAAGAAAATTAAAATTGAAAATGTGGGCCTGACTGACTGAAAGGTTATTTAAAGGAGGGGTTTAGCACATTTTGAAAACCTAGTGGACACACTCTACTGCATGCTGCCACTAGATGCCTAGTGTTACATATTTGTGGAGGATAATTCTATATATTTGCTCAACACAAATCAAATTAAGTAATAGAGGATCAATTGTAGTCCATTGTAAGGGCACAATTATGATCATGTTTATGAATAGTTTGTACGTTATAAAATTGCTCTTTTTGCTTTTTCCATAGTGTTAAAACACGACCAGTAAGAATGCCTCCTGGATATCAGGCAGAGCTTGTTATTCAGTTGGTATGGGTAGATGGTGAACCTCCTCAACAGATTACCAGTCTTGCTGTAAGCTCAGCATATGGAATGTAAGTAAATATTCTATCTAAGTTACTGGCTCGTTGCTGGGACACAGTATCTGACACACTTAAGGGAGGAAAGGTTTATGTTAGCTCACATTTTAAAGATTTCAGTCCATTCATGATCAATTGGCTATGGCAGTATAGCATGGTAGAGTCCCAAGCCAATCAGCAGTTGTTCACAGTAAAGCAAGACAGGAAGCCGAGAGAGAGAGAGAGAGAGAGAGAGAGAGGGAGGAGCTAATGAAGGAGATAATCCTTCCAGGTCATGCCCCAGTGATCCACCCCTTCCAGGTTATGTCTCAGATCCACTGCTTCCACCCAGGGCCCACCTCTTAGTAGTAAAGAAAATATCAATGGATTAGGCCATGATTGAATCATGTTTCAAACATCATGAAGCTCTTGGAGAACATTCCAGATGAAAACAGTAACATGCCACCCTTGTTTCCTCAAAAGGCTCATATCCACCTCCTTATGCAAAATGCTTTTAGTCCATCTCTAGCAATCACAAAAGTTATTAACATTTCCAGCACTGATAAAAGGTTCAAAGAAAGTCTCCTCTGAGACTCAAAACAGACTCTTAACTGGGAGATCCTCTGAAAATCAAGAAAAATTAAAAATACTTCTGATATTCTCATTCCAAAAGGGAGAAATAGGAAGATAGAAAGGATTTGTACCAAAGGAGACAAATCTCACAGGGCAAACATTAGATTTTATGGTTCTATTAAATACTATAGCTCCATATCCAAAGTGGTAGGAGGTGGGCTTCAAAGGCCTTGGGTTGCTTTGCCCTTATGGCGTTGCCTCTGGCTATGACCTCCATGGCTTCTTTTTTTGTGTTGGCTCCTTTATTCCCTGTGGCCTTTCTCAGAAGACAATCCATGTTCCTGGTGTCTCCAAATGTTTGGAGTTTCCATTGTACTTTCCACTTCACTTTCACTGCTTCATGTACTTCCCCTGGCCTTCTGAAATCTGAGTGGAAGCCTCCATGATTTCACAGTCGTTAGATTCTGTTATGCCTATAATACCAGCACCATGTAGGTGACGCCAAGGTCTGTCACTAGCTCTGAACCATGGTCACAGCAACCTCACAGTTCTTGGACGACTAAATTTTTTCAAATATTTGCTTCTTTGGCCCTAAAGACTACCTGGGTTCTGGAGTACACTTTTCAGAGCAGACTTCTTATTTTACACCTTGGAAATAGTGAAGGGTAGGGTATTGCTGATTCCTGAGGTTCCCTCAAGGCATCTTTCTCATCATCTTGGTGTATACTACTTCTTTGTAATGCTAATTTTTTCAACTGCCAGACTTTCCTGTATAGTAACTTTGCAGGGCCCTATTTTCCTGGAAAACCTGGAAGATTTTTTGCATCGTTTCCTCTACTGTTCTTTCCTACTTTTTAGTATAGATCTGGCTAAAAGCTGCAAGCAGAACCCATATGACCAACTAAATTTTATGCTTCCTTGAAGTTTCCTTTATCAGGTAAATAAACCCAGTTTATCAGGTAAATTAATCTCAGTTTCAGGCAAAGTCTTAGGATGGGGCAAAATGCCAATGCACTTTTTTCCAAAATGTAACGTGCTTAGTCTTTGGACAATTGTCAAAGAGTCCTCCTTCCCATCTGAAACCTCTTGAGCCTGGCCTTTGCAATCTCCACTTCTATCAACATTCTGGTCTGAGCTCAGACCAGATCTGCCGTGAAGCTTAACATAGTATTCTAAGTCTTCTCTAACTGGCATATATCAGCATTTCCAAATTTTTCCCAAACAAATTCCAAAAGTTTCCAAATCACATGGTCAAGTAAAGTCACAGTGACGATGCATACAAATCACATGATCAAATAAAGTGACAGGGACAGTCCCACTCTTGTTACCAGTTTCTCATTGATGGGACACAATACTTAACACCCACAGTTTAAGGGAGATGCTTATTTTAGCACACATTTTTGAGATCTCAGTCCATTCATGGATAGCTGGCCATGGCAACATGGCATGGCAGAGAACCTAACCAATGAGAAGCTGTTCACAGCATAGCAAGATAGGATGCAGAGTGAGGGAAGGCAGAGCTACTGAAGGAGCTACACCCTTCCAGATCATACCTCGATGATTCACTCCTTCCACCTGGGCTTCACCTCTTAGTAGCACAGGAAATCAGTGAATTAACTCCCAGGATTAATTCAACTTCTAAACAATGAGGCTCTTGGGAAATGGACATTCCAGTTCTAAACCATAATGCATCTTTATGATTTGTAATAGTTAATATTTTTAATTATTTGAGTTTCTTTTAAGATCCTTATGTAAATTCTTAAAAATTAGAAATAGTATGAGAAAAATAATCATTTAAACTTGAAGAGTAGTTATATCTAAAACTTGAGATAGTATACCTTTTTGTTTGAGTATTTTTGTATTTTCTCTATCTTTTCTCCTTGTGCTTCATTCTGAATGCTTTTCTGAATTATCTGTTAAAGGTCATCAGCTTTCTCTTCAACTGTATTTTATCTCATGGTAGATTCATCATGTAGTTCAATTTTACTCATTTTCTTTTTCAGTTCCAAATCTTCCATTTCATTCTTAAACCTTCTTATTTTTTCATAAATTATGATTATTTATTATTTTCTTTAATGTTTTGAATGTACTTACCTTGAATATGTTTGAAAACACCATGGGTTCTGAGTCTTAGTAATTATATCTTAATTTAATAGTTATAAATCTTGTCACATTATATTGTGTTCATACCTGTTTGTTTTTCTTTTAAAATTTTTTTTGTAGTGGGTGTTTGAACCCACAGCCTTTGTATTGAGGTATATCCCCAGTTCATTTTTATTTTTGTTTTTTCTACTGTATATTTCCTTTATTTTCCCCATTTTTATTAGTATGTATTTGTAATACAAAAATGGTTACATTGAACTTGAGAATATCGTGCATAAATATCTCATCAAATTCATATTCTCTTCCTCATATCTCTCTCACTCTCCCTCTGTTTCTGTACTTCCAAAAATAAGTTCTCCAAAAGAACTTTTTGAAACCATTAGTAAGTTGAGTACTTGAAAAACGATTTTATCGTTGTGTTGCTGGGTTTTCTGCTAATGAAGATAGGTATGGCAGGTAAGTGTACACAGAGATGCTAGAGTCTTTTGTTTAGCTGATGAGGAGATAACTATTGGGCTGGGGTCTGTGGTAAGCCATCTCAGTAGGGAACTGGATTATGGTCACCTGGATGTAGGCTTTCCTGGCCTCTGCTCCCACAGACAGCCCAAAGCCACAGACAAGTGGCATGACAGGGATTCTTCTTCAACTCTTGGGTGCATCCCTTACACCCGAAGGCTGAGGGCACAGTTGGGAAAAATAAAGAGAAAGTAGACCAGAAAAGACACTAGATTGCCCCCACCTCATTGCTAATTTTTACAGACATAGAAAATAGGATATGAGAGAATTAAATCTGAGCGAGACAATCACAAAGCTGATTCTGATTCTGAGGATAAAGGGGAAGAGAGCAAACCAAAGAAGAGGAAGGAAGAGTCAGAAAAAGCCCCAAGGCTTTGCCCATGGAGTTTGGAGCCAGAGTGAATTATTGGAACTAAAGACTCTAATGGAGAACTTGTAGTTCTCATGAAGCAGAAGAGCTCTGATGAAACTGACCTGGACCGTCTCCAAAAGGCCACTGTAAAGTGTCCACGAGTTGTCATATCCTTATATGAAGAAAAGCTGATGTGGCATTTCTACCCCTTGTAGAATAATTTCACACGCACACCCACATGCACACACCAAGAATTAACTCTCCTGAACATTAGCTCCTGTCTTTGTGATTTTCAAGTGGATGAGGAGTTTCATTTGTCTTGATATCTTGAAGGTGGCTTGAGAAGACATCTTTTGTAAAGCCAGCATAGTTTCTGTGTCCTGCAGCAGCTCAGTTATTTTAAGGCCTTTCTAAGCTGCTGTGGCTTAGACACCACCCCCAGTGGAGAGGGAAGGAGGTTTCAAGTCAACCCGTTCTGCACTTTGCTAAGAAAAGCAAAGATCCCATGAAGGACAAACTTGCAGAACTGGGTGGGTAGGAGAGCAAAAGGATATTGTCAGTCTTCAAAGAACATCTCCACAACCCACAACCTTCTTCCTAATTGTGTTAACTCTGCATTTTTTACGGCATACCTTTTATGTAGTTTTTGGCTTTTACTGGTGTATTATTTCAGAATGGGAGGTTTAGGTCAGGGAGGAAGAGTAAAGGGTAGGGGCATTTTGGTTTAACATTTAGAACCTGATTGGTGAATGGTAAAATAATAAGAGCAACAACTAAGCAATGATTTGTTCTATGTATAGAATATTTTACCTTTTCAAAAATGTTACTGGCACAGTAAATAAAGACTAGGAGAGACTGTTTAAAATCTTTGAATGCCCCAAACATACAAGCCAACGTTGTCACTGACTGAGCTTGATGACCATCACAAAGGACTACACCACTTCATAGGTTGCCACAGTTGCCATTTTGAAGGTGAAAACTGGCTGAAGAGGGAAAGCCTTTTATTGGAGCATATACACAGACAAATAATTCTGTTTTAGAGGTGCTAATTCTTAAAATGAGACACAATAAAGCCTTTATTTTCCCTATATGGAGTTATAAACATCAGCTGATTCATCCAAGCCACTGGCAAATGCTGGGGGAGGTATAGAAGATGAGTGAGTAGGGAAAGGGTAGGCCTATTCTGTTAGGAAAGAAACTGGGAGCTTTGGTATTTTCAGTTTTGATTTTTGAAGATGTGGATGGCATAGATCAGTTGTCATTTCAAACACTGAAAGATTTCAAAAGCTCTGGTCTCAGGAGAAGATTGACTTTCATATTAGGCAATGGTTTACTTTTAAGTTTCTGAAAAGGAATTTTAAGAATTAAATGACACTCAAAATACTCTGCGTTGACTCATATATATTACAGATTTTTTTAGCCATGTGTTAGATTTCTGTGAAAATTTTGTTTAAATTTAAACAATATATCACACTATCAGTTTTTGTCTTAATAAAACTATACGTTCATGATCTCTGAAAGAAAAAGAAAGCTACCAATAACAGCCAGTAGATAAAACGAGGTGTGGAAGGGATTACAGGATCCCTCACTTTTAAAACTGAAACCCAATAAAATTATTAGTTTATTTGAGCAGACGACCATTCATGAAATGGCAAGTTTCAAACCACAAATGGTTCAGGAGCTCCACTAAGGAAACCCAAGGGGGAGACTTCTATAGTCACATGCAGTCTTATAAAAAAAAAAAAAACTCACTACCGTTATTAAAGATTATTATCACTCAATGACACCATCGTTGTGTTAAAGAACACTGTTATGTTCACACGATGATGAAATTGCCTAACAACACATTTTTTAGGTTATATTCTCACTGTTAAGGAAAATATTACTGTACATATGTAGAACACAGCCACATTAGTAACATTGGTAGTGTTGGAAAATTCCCATAACCTAAAGTTGGGTGGGCAAATTGCTGTATCCATTTTATAAAATTTTCAGCCATATGTATTTAATTTTAGCATGCATACATTGGAGATATATATGTGTATATATATATATATATGCATATCATACAATCCATATATTTTAAATCTAAATCTATGTACCCAAAAAAATACAAACATATGTATCAAAGGACAGCAATATTATATACAGCAGTGGGTTTTTTTATTAATAGTCCTAAAGACATTCAATGAAATTTTATGGCAATGAAAAACACTGAATTATTTTTGTATGAGACAATACATTTAACAGCCCGATCATACTGAAACACAGCATATTAATTTGCTCATGGTCTGAAGTTATTATGTATATTTCAAGTGAAGTAAACCTCTTTATATTAAGTCAGATTTAGGAGTGGGAAAGGGGAGTGATAATTGAGAAATTCTTGAGGCAACTAATGGTAAAGTTCTGTTTTCTAAACTACTGTAACTTCAATAACTTAAGATAGTTTTTAAGATTTTCAGATAAACCTTTCTTACTCTTTCTAATTTTTAATTTTTCCTTTTTTCTTTTTCATATTTATACATATGTAAGGAACAGTGTGAAATTTCAGTATCTGGATAAAATGTGTACTGATCAAATCAAAGTAATTAACATTTCTCTCTATTTATCACCTCTATGACTTTGGAGCCTTCTAATTCTTTAAAAAATAACACAACAGATTATTATGAACTGTAGTCAATCCATTGTGCAGTAGAACGCCATACCTTATTCCACTCACCTAACTATAGTTTTGTACCAGTTATTCAGCCTCCCTCTAATCCTCCTTCCTCTCTGCACTTCCTACACTCTAGAAACTCATGTGCTACATGCATCTGTTATGCTAAAACAATGTTTAAGTTTCAAAATGACACCGAATGTGGACTTGTCTTAGTTCACTTAACACAGTGTTCTCCAGTTCTGTCCATTTTGCCTCAAATGCAAGATTTCTTTCTTAAAATATGTATACACTACATTTTCTTTTGCTAGTCACTAGTGGATAGACTGAATGCTTTTTGAATAATGGTATAATAAACATGGTAGTAGAAGTTTCTTTTTGATATTAATATTATTTTCCTTAGAAACATAACCCAGAAGTAGAATAGTGGGACCACATAGTAGGTTGTTTTTTAGGGTTTCTTTAAAAACCTTCATATTATTTACCTAATGGCTATATGAATTTACATTCCCACCAGCACTTATATTCCCTTTTTTCTATATCATTCTTAGCATTTTTAATTTTTTTGCTTTTTGGATAATAGCCACTAAGTGGACTAATTTTTTATTGTAGATTTCATTTGCATTTCCCTATGGCTATGAAGCTGAACATGTTTTTAATATACTGATAGGAATTTTGTATGTCTTCTTTTGATAAATGTTATCTTCGTATCATTGGCTCATATTTAAAATTATTTGTTTTTTGTTGTTGAATTTTTTATTTACTTATCTTTCCTATGGATAATCTCCTGTCAGATGATTAGTTTGCATGTTGTCTGTGTTGTTCTTTTATTCTACTAATTATTTTTTATTTTTTATTTATTTTTGCTGTGCAGTAGCCTCTTAGTTGGAAATTTTATATTTAGGCCTTTGATCCATTTTGAGTTGTTACTTCTGTGAGGTAAAAGATGGGGGTCAATTTTTAGCCTTCTACATGAAGATATCTAATTCTTCCAACAGCCTCTTGTTGAAGGGGCTGTCTTCTCTAAAACAATGTTTTGCTAACTCCAATACTCCTCAACCTATTTCATAAAGTAGAAAGTGAAGGAATACTACCAAACTCATTTCTTGAGGCTAGCATCACACTAGTCCCAAAACCAGACAAAGACTTAACTGGAAAGAAAATTATAGACCAATATCCTTAATGAATATAGATACAAGAATCTTCCATAAGATTCTGGAAAACAGAATCCCACAAGTAATCAGAAAGATCATATACCCCAAATTCATTGTAAATACTATGTATTACATTTGTATATTAATAAAAATAGTGGAGAAAAAAATTTTTAAAAGAAAGATGACACACCATGATCAAGTGGGCTTCATCCCTGAGATGCAAGGTTGGTTCAACATACAAAAATCAATCAATATAATACACCATATCAACAAAAGTGAAAACAAAAACCACATGATCATCTCTATTGATGCAGAAAAAGCCTTTGACAAAATCCAGCACCCCTACATGATAAACACACTGAGAAAAATAGGTATAGAAGGACCCTACCTAAAACTCATAGAAGCCATATATACCAAGCCTACTGAAAATATAGTAAATGGAGAAAAAGTAAAATTGTTCCCTCTGAAATCAGGAACAACACAAGGCTGCCCACTCTCACCACTCTTATTCAACATAGTCCTTGAAACACTTGCCAAGAAATCAGACAAGAAAATGAAATAAAGGGAATCTGCATTGGAAAGGAGAAGATTGACCTTTCCTTATTTGCAGATGATATGATTATCTACATGGAAGATCCTAAAAACTCCACTATGAAACTCCTTGAAATAATAAAAAATTTAGCCAAGTCACAGACTACAAAATTAATACTAAAAAAACAGCTTTTCTCTACACTAACAATGAACTTATTGAGCAAAAATTCAGAAAAACAATTCCATTCTAAATAGTTCAACAAAAAATTAAATACTAGGAAGTGAAGGGCTTATATAAAGAAAACTACATTACATTGAAGAAAGAAGTTTTAGGAGACATTAGAAAGTGGAAAGCCATCCCCTGCTCCTGGATAGGCAAAATAAATATAGTCAAAATGACCATACTACCTAAACTGATATAGAGACTCAATGCAATTCCTATCAAAATACCTATAAGTTTCTTCAAAGAACTTGAAACAACAATTCTTAAATTCATATGGAACCAAAAGAGACCAAGAATAACCAAAGCTATCCTGAGCAACAAGACCAAGGCAGGAGGCATTACAGTTCCAGATGTCAGGCTGTACCATAAAGCAATAGTTGTAAGAACAATTTGGTACTGGCACAAAAACAGACAGATAGACCAGTGGAACAGAATTGAAGATGCAGAGACAAACCCAAATACCCTCAATTACTTAATCTTCGACAAAGGGACCAAATGCATACAATGGAAAAAGGACAGCCTGTTCAACAAATAGTGCTGGGAAAACTGGACATCCACATGCAGAAGAATGAATCTAGCCATACACCTATCACCATGCACCAAAATCAAATCAAAGTAGATCAAAGACCTAGACATTAAAAGCAAAACACTGAACCTCCTAGAAGACAAATTAGGCAAATATCTAAAGACTTAGGCGTAGGCCAAGACTTCCTTGAGAAGACACCAAGAGCAAAAGAAATTATCCTCATTATTAACAAATAGGATCTTGTCAAATTAAAAAGCTTCTGCACAGCAAAGGAAACTATCAACAATGTAAAAAGAGATATAACAGACTGGGAAAAAAATATTCACCACAAACACCTCAGATAGGAAGCTCCTAACTAGAATATACAGGGAGCTGAAGAAAAGTAAGCCAACCAAATTAAAGGATCCTATTGAAAAGTGGGCAAATGAAATGAAGAGGTAGCTCACTCACGAAGAAGTACAAGTGGGCATTAGATACATGAAAAGATGTTCAACATCTCTAGCCATAAGAGAGATGCAAATCAAAACAATGCTAAGATACCATCTCACTCTAGAGAGAATGGCCTATATCAACAAGTCAAATAATCAGTGCTGGTGAGGCTGTGGGGAGAAAGGAACCCTCCTGCACTGCTGGTGGGAGTGTAAATTCGTACAACCCCTTTGGAAAGTAGTATGGAGATCTCTCAAAAGACTAGAAATAAATATCCCCTTCGATCCGGCAACACCCCTCCTGGGAATATATCCAAAAGAGGCCAAAACAACACATAACGGAGATATATGTATACCCATGTTCATAGCAGCACAACTAACAATAGCTAAAATATGGAAGTCACCAAAATACCCATCGACAGACCAATGGATACACAAACTGTGGTATTTATACACAATGGAATACTGTGCATCTATAAAGTCCAACAGTGTGGAGGCTTTTGCAGGCAAATGGAAGAAACTTGAGAACATCACACTTAGTGAAGTAAGTCAGAAGCAGAAGGTGAAACATCAAATGTTCTCTCTGATATGAGAGACCCAGATCACAACTCTTATGGAACTTAAAACTAAAAACAAAGTGAAACAGGTGGGTAGGTCGGGGAGGGAGGGTGGAGTGGGTAGGGGAAGGGACAAAAGGAGAGTGGGAAAGTCCTTGTCACCTTGATAAAATACATAGGTGCACAAAATGCTCAACTTCAATGTAAATCATAAATTTTGCACTTGTACATATGAATAAAATGGGGAAAATATGTTTTTGGTGGCTTTTCCAAGTATTAATTTGACTCTAGATGTTTAGGTTTATTTCTGGGATCTCTATACTGTTCCTTTGGTTTGTCTATGAATTTATGCTAAGACTGTGCCATTTTGACTACTATTGTATAGTATGTCTTTAAATCAGGTATTCTGATGCTTCTAGCTTTGCTCTCTTTGCTGTGGTTTTTGGGAGGCACGTGTGTGCGTGGGTGTTCTGTGAGTGTGTGGTGTGCTGTGTGAATTTTATGATGGGTTTTGTAATTCATAAAAAAATGTCATTGGTAGTGTTCCAATCCAAGAACTTACAAGGTCTTTCTATTGTGTATATATACTTTCTTCAATTTTTTAATCAGTATTTTGTATTTTCCATTGTGGAAGTCATTAAACTCCTTGGATAAATTTATTTTTATAGTTTTTTGGTTACTATTGTGAATAGGATTACTTTTTGTTTTTAGCAAATATGTTATCAGTGTGTAGAAAAGTGACTGATTTTATGTCAATTTTGTATCTTACAGGTTTATTAACAACATTAGGTATTTTAATAATCTTTTGGTGTAGTCCTTAGGTTTTTCTATATCTATAATCATCTTGTCTGCAAAAAGGTATAATTTTTTTCTTCCTTCCTAATTTTATGTCTCTTATTTCTCTTAACTGATCACTCTGGCTAAAATTTCTAGCACTACATTAAATAGGAATGGTAAAAGTAGACATATTTCCTTGTTCCTGATTTTAGAGGAGTTGCTTTTGCATCTTTCACATTTTATATATTGGGGAATTAATGGTAATATGTCTTTTGCTGTACTAAATTTTTGGGGGATTCAGTGGTGCAGGCCTGTAATCTCAGTACTCTGAGAGGCTGAGACAGGAAAACCACAAGTTTGACCCAACCTGGGTACCGTGGACAATGGGCAACTTAGAGACAAATACAGACCCTGAACAATCAAAAGTAAAAATGGGCTGCACATGTAACTCAGTGTAAAGACCTTGGATTCAATCCTCAGTATCACACAAAATATTTTAATAAATAAAATTTAAATATTTACCATATATTTTGGTCTGTGCTTATTCTCTCAATTGTGTTCATCTATGTTTTTCATTTGCAACGTTTCTGTCCATTTCTTTTTATGATTTCAAGAGTGTTGGCTCATTGGGGTACAACATCTCATGTTGATGAATGGTGCCATGATATGGTCTCCACACTCTGATCATTAAAAAGATAGAAAGCTGTTTGGCAGCCAAAGTTTCTGATATTTTCAGAAGCCTTGGTAGTGAGGTCTCTTGGCATCTCAGTGGTAAAGGACTTCCTGCTGTTTCCTGCTTTTCTAGGCAGGGAAGTTTTGGCTGAAGATATCTCTTTGGCAGGTCTGCTATGGTGGTGTACACATGGGATCTTGAGTACAAATACAATCTCAGTAGTGTTGCTGCCTCTGTTTGGTTACATTTGCTCAGAGCAGCAGTGGATCCAAGGTCTAGTAGAGAAAGGCACAGAGAATTGTTATGGCACTTGGGGCACAAATATACTTGATATGACAGTGGCACTAGTGTCTAACTGCATGGGCGTATCCAAATTACTGATAAGCCTCATGCAGTATCTTTGGGGCATGCTGTAATAACTTGGCCATAAACAGGCATGAGGAGTTTCATGGGTCTAGGTATGACAAGGTAGTACCATGTGTCCACAGATAACAAATACATTGTAAGTTTGGTAGCTTGTAAGCAATAGATAATTATCTCTCTATACTGAAGGCTGGGAAGTCTAAAAACGAAAGTTCCAGTAGATTTGTTTTCTGATAAGGGCCTATTTCACATCGACAATACTATCTAACTCAATCCTCACATGTTGGAAGGATCAAAGCAGCTGTCTGAGGCTTTCTTTGGTCACCACACTAATTCGGTCATGAAGATTGTGCTGGCATGATTTTAATCACCTCCCAAAGGCTCCTTCTCTTATTGCAGTCACCTTGAGAGTAATGTTTCAGAATACAAATTTTGAGGGGGACACAAACATGCATACAGTAGAATTACTCTTCTTTCCTGCTATAATGTTTAATATTCCAGTGATTTTTATTTCAGTTGTATTTATCTCTAAAGTTTTTATTGAAGTATATTTGTGTGCTTTCATATTATATTTTGTTTTATCAACGTTTTCAATTTTCTGGAATATCTTTTAAAAGCATTTTTAATTTCATTGTCTTGTAGTTTTATCATCTGTTTTGTATCTAAATATCTTTGTATTGAACTATTTTCTTTCTTGTTATCAGTCATATTTTCTGATCCTTTATATGCCTGCTACTCTACACCAGGCATTGGAAATGTTAGATCTTAGATGATATTTTGGTGGATATTTTCAATACTCTTGGATTGTTTTACTGGCAGGTAGTTACTTGGAATCTTTATTATTCTGAAGGATTCATAAAAGCTATTAGTTTGTGGCTCATTTGTCCCACTACTGAAATGATGCCCTACTATGTGCTATTCCATGTATTAGGAAAGCTCTGGAGTTTAGTTGGTAGTGACATGAGACATTTTAACTTCTAGGGAGCTTTGGAAATATCTGTCATAGTTTTTTACGTTTCTTTTTCCAGCTTTTGTTAGTCTCTTCACACAGATGCATAGATTAATGTGCAGCTGGTCTTCACAGGGTCATGCAGACAATCTCTGTTCTTTGCTGTCTGGAGAACTGTCTCATGTATCCTCTCATGTATTGTTTTGTAGCTTCAGTCGCTAGTCTCTCTCTCTTCAAGTCAATAAAGCCACTGGTCTTTCTTATAGTTTGTTTCCTATGTTACAGCCTGGAAAGTCACTCCAGTCACCAAGCTATTGATAAAACTTTTATGAGGTTTACTTTGTTATCCTTGCCTTCTCCCATCCTATGTTGCCTGTTGAGTAATACGCCAAAACAGTCTTAGGTACTTTTCCATTGCTGTGACTCAATACCGAACATCCACAAATTTAGGGGAGGAAAGGTTTATTTTAGTTTCAAAACATCACAGTCCATTCGGGGGCAGCTGGCAGCAATGGAAGTACTTGGCAGAGGCAGAGGTGGAGGCAGCTTCTCACGACATCACAAACAGGAAGGCAAGTTGAGACTAGTCTTAGTCCAGGGAAGGTAGAAAGCAGCTTATATATCCTTCCAGCTCTCCTCCCAATGATTATTAGCCCCTCCTGGATCCAGGTGTGAAAGGTGTGGCCACTACACACCTTTAATCATAATTTACATACCTTTAATCCTAACTTACACACCTGTAATCCACCCCTCCAGATTAGGCCCAAATTTCCCAACAGCATATGGTTCCATAGACAATCTGTAACATTTAAATACAAGAGACTTTTGGGGGACTTTTCCAGATCCAAACCACAATACTGTCAATATATTTTGTCCAGGCTTCTAGTTATTTAGGGTAGACTAATTCCAATATCCTTGCTATATTAGTAACAACTACCAACTACCACCTGACTTCACCAAACCTAAGGCCTTCTAGCTTTCTCCTCTATTTTTGCAGGGCAAAAATAACTATGTTTGCTTTTATACATTACAGTTCTATAATTTTTCTCTTAGTGTTCTGTTTTTAGAACTATACCATGCCTATAAAGAGAAATAATTGGCTATATATTAACATTAAAATGTGTGAACTTTCTAATGCTATGTTTTATAATATGTATAACATTATATTATTCTGTTATGAATAATATTATGACTTGATGCTCATAAGAGATTTGTGAACTAGGTGAACATTGTCATAAAATTCTCCTTAAAAAATACACTAAAGCCGAACAAAATTTGTTAATTTTCCTCAAAAGCCCCATAACCTATAAATGATAGAAGTTACACTCATATAGTTTAAACTCTGTAACAAATGTGTTCCAGCCTCCACAGTCTGTCTTAGTGAAAGATGTCGAATACTATGTGAAGCTGAAAATCATGTAGTGTAGATGTGAGATTTTTGTTGTTGCTTTATTTCTCTATTTATGAGGATGGCAGTGTGGCAAAGTAGAAAGAACCACTCTGAGAGTACACATTTATAAACATGTTACAGTTTAGAAATAAACAACATGGAACTTATATAAGCCAAAAAAAATAAAATGTTTACAATTATAATATATTTAATTTAAGAAGCAAAAGCACAACTATAGCAATTGTTCCACAAGAAGCCATCTTATAGATGGAGAAAACTGAGAATAAAGGGCACTTAATGGTTAAAGTGACCAAAATGCCTGCTTAGGAGAGCTGTATTTTCCTTAATCAGAAAGCTTACTTAATAAGTTAATTAAAGGACATTTTGCCTCTAAGAAGTGAGAAAAAATGAAGTCCATAAATGTGAAAAAAATGTGACTGAAAGTTGTATTTTCTTGTATGTGTGATGGTGTCAAAACCTTAGACATATGAAGTTAATTTTAATTTTGCTCATTTAAATTAATTGAGATTAATTTAATTTTTAATAACTCAGTTGAAAAATAACAAATACAATTTTATTCAAAAAAGTATCTACTTATGTACCTGAGCATTTATAGCTATTAAATTTTAATGTTTTTGACCTATGCTCCCCTTGCATAGCGAAACAATTTTGTACCATTTTTTTCTATACCAACATCAGATTAAGTCAAAAAGTACATTGGATCACTACAACCTTAAAAACCTCCTAATAAAGTATGATTGAATGCCTGTTTTCTTTGCATTAGATGGCCATGATTATGCCAAGTCAATAAGGCTAGGCTTCTTTCCTGACTTTAAAATTGTAATCACTATCTGACATTACAAAACCTAGGCAACACAGCAGTAATCTTATTTTTAATTTAAAGATAAAAATAATCTTTTGTTACAATCAAGTTGTATATATTTTTTTTCTCTCTCAGTGTTGCATTTGGAAACTGCAATGGGTTGGCTGTGGTAGATTTTATACAGAAGACAGTACTGCTAAGCATGGGGACCATTGACCTATATAGATCAAGTGACTTATACCAGCGACAACCACGGTCTCCTAGAAAGAACAGGCAATTCATAGCAGGTAAGAGACAAGTTGGCCTCTAAACTTGGTTTGCTAATCCGTTTTCTTATTTTTAGATTTTATGCCTTCTGTGACACTATACAAATTCATGGTAGCAACGCAAGTTCAACATGATTTACAATACCACATAAGTTAAATTGGGCAAAAATAGGAATTTTGAAAGGGTAAGAAATGCGTTTAAAGGTCAGTTTCCTACTGAAGCTAAGAAGCATCTCACATTTCTTATGTTAAATTGCTAAGGAATAACAAAATCAATTAAATGTACAAATCTTATTAACAGCAGTGTTCTCCAATTGAAAAAGCTGTTTAAATGATTTTGTAAATTTCTTTCTAATAAAATGATTGTGTTAAACAGGTTACATTTCTTCTAATTGACCCCTTTAAAGAGATAATTTAAAATCATTCTTTACTTTTTAAAAATAATTCCATAGTATAACTGTCAGCTTTGTTTAATGGCCTGATGATTTTATTGGTACTATTTCCAGAAATACAATAAATATTATTTATTAACATTTTAAAATACTGTAAAAGGTGGTATTTTTTCCTGAAAAGGCAAATAAACTGATATAACTACAAGCAGAAAGAAATTTAAGGCTAATTAGGTTATAATGCTTTATATGCCATATAATTAGGTTATATACTTTGATATACTAACTTATCTAAAATTTAAATGGAAGTTCAATATACATCCAAATAGTTGCTCTAATAAGCATTACTACAATTTTGCAAATTGTTTTTCACTGGTAGAGTTGGTAAAAATTAAACAAAAGCTTTGCAAATGGAAATGATTCTATAATATTAGATGTTGTTTTAGTCAATTCTTAAATCTAAAATTTTTCTTTGTTATATTTAAAACAGCTAATTGGATATTTAAGCCTTTACTAAATATACTCATGAGAAGAATATTTTATAATAAAAATTAAAATCTTATATGATAGTAGCTATTTTCTAAATATAATTGTGTTAGTTTAACATTTTAATGTGGTAATAAATTTTTCTTTTGTACTAATGAAATTAAATATATAAAAATTTTCTTCTTTGTTAACCTTTCTTTTATTAATTTCAAAACCTTCCAGATTATTAGATTAGACCTTTATCAAAGGCACAAAATTTCTCCTTCTGGATGTGAGAGCTTTTAACTAGGGATCTCAAATTTTAGTAATACTTTAGGAGTACTAGAAAGAAAATTTTAAAAAATTTAGACAGCACTCCATTTTATAGTCCAGGCTGATCCTGAATTCACTGTGTTAGCCAGACTGGTCTCAAACATACAGCACTTCTTCTTCAGCCACCAAAGTGTGTGCCACCCTGCCCAGCTTATGTGTTGCTGGAGAATCAAACCCAGGGCCTTGTGCTTATTAGGCAAGCACTCTAACCACTGTGCAATTTGTCTAGCCCAGGAGTATGAGAGATGTTAAGTTCTATAGATTCTGCTTCTGTCAATACTAACTTTTGAAACAAAAAGAGAATGACAGGAATTGTGCACAAATGTTCCATAAGTCCCTCATGATTAAGATAGAGAAGGTTAGTTTTTGAAAGCTTAGCACCTCTGGAGTGGTAAGGGACTCTTTTTAATGCTGAAAACACCAAACAGAAAAGTTTGGTCAAGTGAAAAGTGAACATTTTGTGAAGGAAAAACTTTAATTTAACTTAATTTAATTTAAACTGTTAACTTCAACAGTTATAACTATAGCTTAGAATTTGGATAATTTCAAAACATGGAAAAACTGCCATAAACTCTTAAACCTAGTTTCTATTTTGTTGTACAAGATTACCACAATGAGTACTCAATTTATGTTATAAAACAGTAAAGACTAAAATCGCCACACTTTCTTTATTAATTGCTGAAGGACTAAAGGTAATCATTTTAGTATCAATATGATAATTTCTATATGTTAGAAGCTAACTAAGTGTACTTGTAAAAACATAAGAAAAATATGTAAGATATTGGCTTAAATAAAATTTCTAAGCATTTTCATCATTCATCTATCACCTCTTACTTTCTAATTGGTTTATTTCTTAATTCCTCTTTTCTAATTTGATTGCCTAATCTTGCTACAATATTTTCATCTTGGCTGTTTTAGAATCTGGTATGATATCACTTCCTTTCACTTTAGATTATTTTTCTCTCTTTCCTCTGCCTGCTGCTGATGCTGATATTCTGGCATGTTCCAAAGACAACTTTTGCATGCGTGGCCTGTCTAACTTTTATCCAGATTTAACGAAACGGATCCGTACTTCCTATCAGAGTAAGTTCTTTAAAGGTTAGGCACATAGCTTTTTTGAGTTGTAATGCTTGAGTTAAATTCATACATCAGTGCTCAGTAATGTGTTTTAAATTTTTAAAAAACACATTTGGCCTGCATGCAAATTTTTTTGTTTTCTTGTGGAAATGCAACCTGATAATTTAATATAAATTATTTTATAAATATTTCTAATCATTATTGTCACGTACTCATTTACTCATACTCTGTCTCAATGTTTATTTCAAACCATACAGGATATGTCATTGTAATCCAATAGCCATTACTGTCTTTTGTTTTGAGGAGTAAGAGCTATGGAGTTCTTATCAATAAAAATACCCAATAGACCATGCAATAATAATTTAATGCTTTCTTATTTTTAAAAATTCCATTTTGAACCATTTTATAACATTATTCTAACAAGTGCCAAATTATTTGTTTATATTCTTTTTGACTAAGTGTTAAGTGTTTTTTATAAAAATTAAATACTCAGGTGCATATTCCTATAGTTTTTATTAGATTCTTTGAAGTAAAAAAGTTAATGTCACAGAAGGTTGAATGATAATTTCCTATGGTAGTAAACACAGACCTTAAGATGGCTGTAGCAAGCAACTCTTAAAAACCAATATAGAAATTGCGAGAGGCACAGTAAGGGTGTGTTGATTAGAGGTGCAGATGATACTAATGCTTTTATGTGTAAAATGTATTGATATGAAAAAATATTCATATCATGTTAATAAATTTATACAGAAAGTCACGTACCCTACACACATTGTGTGTGTGTGTGTGTGTGTGTGTGTGTGTGTGTGTGTGTGTATATATATATATATATATATATATATATATATATATATATATATATATATATATGCATGAACATCTGTCATTATGGAGCTCATTGTAATTTTGCAAACAAAATTGTAATTCCCTCACTGTAATCCTAAAATGTCAAGACAAAGGTAAAATCAAATCCTTCCAAGGATTTTCTATGTCTCTGTCTGTCTTTGGTCTCCCTGGGGGCTCAGAGAAGCCCTGGAATTTGAAATGAGATAGCCTAAAGTATTCTTTGATGATTAGCAGTACATATTATAGAAGAAATTGACCCTTCAATGTACTTTCAAGTAGGCTCTGGAGTTTGTTTTCTGGAATAAGTCTTACAAAAACTTGGTTTCAATTTTAACTGTTGGCTAGTTGTATTAGTACAGTCTCACATTCCTATAATAGAAAGTGTGCAGCCTTTTCGTGTACTATTTCAGGAAAGCCTATCTGAATTGTGCCTATTTAGAGAGACAGATCTTACTTCTATTGAGGACCATTATATTCTCTGAATGTGCCACACAATTTAACTCACTGTTGTATTACTTAATGGT
Organism: Ctenodactylus gundi; assembly: GCA_004027205.1. NCBI lineage: Eukaryota > Metazoa > Chordata > Mammalia > Rodentia > Ctenodactylidae > Ctenodactylus > Ctenodactylus gundi. Next base: position 335,855 of record PVKB01001114.1, read on the forward strand.
CATGTTATTTCTTTGAGACAGATGGTTATTTATTAGTAGATTCTTCTACAGATGAAAAATTAAAATCAAAAGGAATTAAATTAGTTGCTTCAAGTTTTATAGAATAAATAAGAAACAAACTTAGGCCTATCAAACATTAAAGTGATTCCCTATAATGTTCAATGTATCATCTTGGCCAGGGACCAGATATGTTACCCAGAGTAATGCATCCACAGCCCACCCAGACACAGTCACTAATTCCCTGGACAGCTTTCAAGCCAATTGACAATCCAGCCTAATTTGCACAAGAGATTTCCATTTTCACAAGAGATTTCCATTTTCAATTCAAACATTAAAAGGCATTAAAAAAAACACTTCATCCCTGTTGTAGTCATAATGGTGAAAACAACACTATCCTGTGGTGATAATAATGATGAGAATAAAATTATATTTTGTGAAAGAGTGATAAATTTTAAATTTTGCTTTTAACTATATGTCAGAAAAGGAAGAACCATTCTTGGGTGAGCAGAAACCCACAGCTGCTTCAGTATATGAGCCAAATTACTGACCTAGCCATGGCCGAGGTAGGGAGAGGGCCTTCTGTACATTAACAGATTGCAAACAGTTAAAACAAGGCAGATATTTGCAGACTTTCTGGTCAGGCCTTTGAATTGTAATTTGAACGAGCTTTGGAAACAAAAATACATCATTCACTTAGGCAACTAACTGCCATCATAACCTTATCAATTTCTAGATATTTCCAAAAAAGTGGAACTACAGGTGCAACATGAAAAAAGGGATATTCATGTGATCTCAGAGAACTTGCTTTCTGAGATTATTACAGACTTTAAGAAAAATGTTAATTAAAACTGTCTAAAGTAGAATTCCAACCCTCTCCCTGCACAAATACTGAAAAGATCAGGAATTAGCACTTTGGCAATAGAATACAGGATTTTCAGTATTGGATTTAGAGACAACAACAATTTTGCCTTTTTTTTCTGTTTCTCATTTTTAGTTTTTGAGTCTTCCTATTTTTTCCCCACATTTTATTGATATGTGTATGTGCAAAATTCAAGGTTTACAATGAGATTGGGCATTTTGTGCACATTCATATCTTTTCAAGGTGATAAGGGCTTTCCCACTCTCCTTTTGTCCCTCCCCTTCCCACCCCTCCCTCCCTCCTTCCTCACCCTACTCCCCTCTTTCACTTTGTCTTTCGTCTTAAGTTCCAATGGAGTTGTGACATGGGTCTCTCATATCAGACAGACCATTCGATGTTTCACCTTCTGCTTCTGACTCACTTCACTAAGCATGATATTCTCAAGTTTCTTCCATTTGCCTATAAAAGCCTCCACGCTGTTGGACTTTATTGATGCATAATATTCCATTGTGTATAAAGAGTCTTCCTATTTTTTAATTATCTTTTAAAAATTTATTTTCCACTGTTTTTTATTAATTTACATATGTAATACATAGTGTTTACAATAAATTTGGGTATTTTGTGCACATACGTATCATATCAACTTTACAATGCCTTCCCATTTTTGACCCTCCCACCCCCTTCGTATCCCTTCCCCCAACTCCAGCTATCACTTCATGTGGTTCTATAGAATGTCTGTGTTCTAGGTTTTCCAAGTCAGAGAAACTATATAGTACTTAACATATTAATCTTCCACACCTAAAACATTTTAAATTGTTATTTTAATGATGCAAATTTATGAGGTACAGTGTGTTAATTCAAGATGTAAATATTATATATGACAGAAAATTTTGGGGTCCAATTTGAGATAATGTAATATTAATCTAGCGTAAGCTGCTGCTTAATCTTAGTTCAGTACTTTGTAGAGGCAAAATTTCAATAAGATATTAAATCTCAATAACATATTTCACTTGAGATATTTACAAAAGAAACAAAAAACATATACATATATATATATATATATATATATATATATATATATATATATATATATATTACCATCCGAAGTTAGAAAACATACAAAGAATCAGAAAATTGCTACTCATAACCAGGTAGAAAAAAAAATGCAGCAAGCTTGTAGATGACCTAAACTGACAATATTAATACAAAGATCTAAACAACTATGAGAGGAATATACAGTAGGAAAAGTTGGGTTAGAATTAGTGAAGATATTTTAGGATTTCAGGAGAAAAAACAGAAACTCTGAAAAAGAACCAAACAAAATGTATAAAATTTGATAAAATAGTGGAACCAAAAGTTCATGAGAATTCTTTTTAACACTATATTGAATAGAGATTCATAGAAATAAAACAGAAGTACATTTTTAAAATTACACTCTATGCATCCATAACTGTCACTGAAAGTTTTGTGAAATTTGATGAAATGCATTAACTTTGGGCCCAAAGACCTTATACTAGACACATAAAAAACTATGCTTACTAATTAATAGTCAAACTGATGAAACAATGATACAAGATAAAACCTTGTAGAGAAACACACATGCTTACCCACGTACAAGCTAACAACAGTGTGGCTAGTGAGTGATTTCTCATCAAAAATAATTGAAGCCAGAGAAAACAAAATGACTTTAAGTGAACAACTTTCAGAGGAAAATAGTTGTCAATTATACTTCCATATCTAGCAAAATTTTTTCATAATGAAAGTAAATGAATTTGTCACTCGCAAAACCTGCACTGTAAGAAATGGTTAGGAAGTTTCGAATGCTTAAGGAAAACAATACCAGATGAAGATTTAGATATACAGTTAAAATGAGTCACACCAGAAAAAATAAATATGTGAGTAAATATAAAACATTATCTCTCTTAAATTCTTTAGAAGTTAATTTATTGTGTTCTATCACAAAAACTACAATAGTTTATCATGGGATTTATAATGAGTAGAAGCAGAAAACCTGGCAATAATAACACAAAGTATAGGAAGGATCTAAACAACATACATTTTTCATCATGAGAAATAATGTAAGAATAATTAAACATAGATTGTGATGAATTAGAGATTCATATTAAAATCTTGAAAACAGCCAATAAAAGAAACAGGGGTACTATAACCCAAAAGCCAATGACTACTAAATAAAGTATTCAAGATGTGTGATTCTTCTCCAAAGACAGATTGAAGAATTAGGAAATGGACAGAGTGGACAAATCAAAAATGAATTGATGCAAATGTAATCACTTTATATGAAACATTTAAGAAGGAAGCAACATTAATCTTACATAAAAACTTCTAAAAAATAAAATAATATTTTCAATTGATTATCTTGATCACTACAGTAATGATAACTAAAATTTTGATGAATCCAGTTCAGTAAAAGAAAAATTCAGGCTAGCCTCACTCATGAAGACAGATACAAAAGTAATAAATAAAATATTAGCAAATAGAAGATAGACAAAGATAAAGTATCATTTCCAAGGAGGATTTGCCTTAGGAATGCAAGTATCAGTGTAAAAACTGATTGACATTATAAAGAAAAAATATGATCAGTGCAAATGTAAACTTTGAACAAAATCGAATACTTATTTATAATAAAAATCTTTAGCAAACCAGGAATAGAAGCCTATTTCCTGAATTGAACAAGTCTTACCTTTGATAAACCTACAAACATGTGATTTTTGATTATGAAATACTGAACGTTTCCCACCTAAAGCTGCTAACAAGAAAAAGATGTCTGCTCACATTGTTATTATATTATCCAGCATTTTAGTTTACCTACTATGGGAAAAAAGCAACATAAAAATATGCCTAAAAATATTAGTAAAATGTTAGTATTTCAGTGCCAATAATGTGATGGGATATGTAAAAAACTTGAAGGAATCTATTTTTTAAAAAACCCTCAAAGTAAAAAATAAATACAGAAAAATTAAATAATACATGTCAATGTATGAGTTGTTTCTATTTAGTAACCACAATTGGGAAGCAAACAGTAAGAAATAAATAAATTTTAAAACTATATATAGCATAGACTTCCAGATAGTGATCTGAAGAGCCCCGTAGACCTGCTCCCCAGGAAGAAATGAATGAATGAGTAAATAAATTAATTAATTAAAAATAAAATACCTTGAAATTGTTTAAACAGTAAGTTAACATTTAAGGAAACTGATAGAAGCTTAAAACAGTAAGACTGTTTGACATTTGAGCCACAACCGGTTCAAATCCTCTTCCTTTTCTAGCTTGGAACTTTTTTATTCCCTACAAATGCATATTGAAGAGGCCAAATTTCTATTGTGTCGTCAAGAAGTCATAGAATCCCTTCTCCACACCCTCCACCTTACCATAGAGCTCTACCCTTGATGTGGCAGTTCAGAAACACTGAGGTCCTAATGGCCCTCACCTCACCTTGCTCATAGGGCACAAGTTTCTTGCCAAAAGACCAGAAGTCACCACCTTTGCCTGAGGCCCATGATTGTGGCTTCAAAGTTTTGCTTTGAGGATAGGTGCTCTATAAGAACAAAAAAGTCTGACATTTTTTCCAAATGAACTGGTTGTATTTGAAATAGTGTGGGGAAGTTTAAGTACAAGGGTATTCTCAAGCAAGTGGAGAGTTGACTGGTACTAAACATAGAAGAAACCTAAAGTGCCTCTTAAAAGCAAAAGTATGGGCCGTAGTTCCCCAGTGAGAATCAAAGCAAATGACAATGAAGATCCCTCAGGACATTTAAACAACACCCAGAGTAGCCTGAAATGACCAGTGGCCAACTTAATTACATTACAGTGTTGTACAATATACATTCCAGATGTCATCAAAAACAATAGAGCAATCTTAGCAGTGTTTGTGGACCTTGTGATACTAACTGGTAGCCAGATTAACAGAGATATTCAAGAAAGAAATATTCAAAGAAAATTCAGCTGAAATAACTGCTATCTCAGTGTCAATGCAGGTCCAGTGAAGCTATACCTTCTGAAAAACAACACCAAGGTCTTCACACTGTAAGAGAAATAAACTTCACTGGAAAAAACAAACAACAATATAACTGAAGAGAACCAGTAATCACTAGGCAGAATTTTTATAATATTAATGTAAAATGTTCAGTTCTTAACCAAATGTTATGAGACATGCAAAGAAATGAAAAAGAAGTTTGACTGATTCACAAGGAAAAAACCAGAAATTGCTAATGAGAGCCCCTGCATGTTAAATTCAGCAGACCAAGACTTTATAGCTGGCACTATTAATATTTTTAAATATCTAAAAATAGTGTTCCCCAACACTTTTGAACCATGACTGGTTCTATCGAGAACTATTTTTTTTTTGACAGATAGGGTGATGAGCAGGTTGGCTCTGGCATCATCACCTCAGCTTCACTTCAGATTCTCAGGCCTTAGATTCTCACGTGAAGTATTGATAGTAACCTAGATCCCTCATATGTGCAGTTCACAGTAGGGTTCACAGTCATGTGAACATCTAATGCCTCTCTGACCTGAGGAGTCAGACGTCAGGTGGTAATGCCAACGATGGAGAGTGGCTCTACATACAGGTGAAGGTTCATAGCCTCCCTGCCACTCACCTTTCACTGAGTGGCCTGGACAGGGTTAGGGACCCTTATCTAAAAACACAATAGTTTAAAAAGAAAGGGAAGTTAGGTGACAATATCTCATCAAATAGAGAATATTAGTAGTAAAGATGTAGAAGCTATCAAAAGAACTGGAAATTTAGAAATTGTGAAAAAGAAAAATTCGCTAGTAGAAACTCAAAAGTAGATTTAAGGTGGGTGTGAAGACAATAGGATTGAGAGTCTGTGTCCAGGTTTATGATTTAGTGAGATCTCTGTCTCAAATTTTAATAAGAAGTAAGGATGTAGCTCAGGGATTGAGTACTTCCCTAGCATGAATGAGAACCTGAGTTCAATCCCCTAGTACCACACACACCCAGACACACACACACACACACACACACACACACACACACACACACTCAAAATCTACCACACTCATATCTAGCATATCTTGTATAAAAATCAACTATCATTTTTAAATTTTATGAAAATGTAAATGATCTAGGATAATTTGAAAATACTTAGAAAAAACATTTGAAGTATTTTTCTGCTAGATTAAAAGAGGTGCTATTAAAACTATATTAACTGATAATGTGATAGTATATAGAATGAATAGACAGATGATGAGAGAATATAAAATCCAGAAAAAGATCCACATATGTATGGCCATTTCATTTGTGACAAGCCACCTATAAATAAAAGTGAACTCTTCTTAAATAATCATGGAACAATTAAGCAAGTGTAGGAGCGAAAAATGAACTTCAATTTTCATCTCATGTGTAATCAAAAAGTACCTTGGGGTGGATCATATACCTAGAAATGAAAGCCATAAATTTAAAAAAAAACTCATAAAAAACAACAAACAAAATTACAATAAAAGGAAAAAATGATAAGTTGTCTTCCCAGTAAATTAAATTTCTAGTCATGAAAAGATATCACTAAGAAAATAAAAAGATTGATTTGATTAGCAATTGAGAAAAAAGAAAATAAAAAGATAAATCACATATCCAGAGAAAATATTCATAATTGCTACTTTGGATAAAAAAAACTTCTACCTAAAATGTGTTTTAAAATTTCTGTAACTACACAACAAAAAGTTAAGTTATCCAAAAGAAACAAATGGCCAAATCCTTGAATAAGAACATCGCAAAGAAAGACATATAAATAACCAATAAGCATAAAAAAGCTTCCAACTATCTATAATAGCCAAGGAAATTTTAAAAAAGGAAAATGCTATACCTGGAAGAACTAAGATTTTAATGCTGATAGTGTCATAGTGCCTAATGCTGATGAGGATGTCCTGCAACAAGAATTCTCATAAGTTACTTTTGGGAATGCAAACTTTACAGCCTCTATTAGACTAAGCTAGAAAGATTATAGAAACACTTTATAGCAAGCAAGCAAACAAACAAAAAACCATGGACATGGTGGTGCATGACTGTTACCCTAGCACCCTAGGAGTAGAGGATCAGAGTTCAAACTGTGTCTGGGCAGCCTAGGGACTTAGTGAAACTCTCTCTTTAATTAATTAATTAACACATAAAGAATTAGAGATATAGCCCATTTCAGAAATACTAGGTATAATCTCCAGATCAATAAAATAATAAAATGGGATAATAAAATAACATAATTCCAGAACAAAATCAAAAGAAAACAAAGACTTTCACACATTCATTACCACATCGTTTGTTATAGTAAATACTGGAAAACCTAAGTGTTTTACAATATAGCAATGTTACATATTTGTATGTCCTTACAATGGTTTGATGATATTTTAATGAAAGAGGGACTTACTTATAAATAGTACTGTGTAGAAACATATGAATGTGAGGTTCTTGTTGGGTTAAAAATTATCATGGAAGGAAGAAAATAAGCCCGAACTATGACGAAATTATGTAGTTTTTTTACTCCCCCTTCATTTTTCTATTTTCTAAGTTTTCTATAGAAAAAAATCATTACCTCTATTACAGAGAAAAGATTTTATATTCTAAAATAATGATTATTTTGAACACTTAGTTAATATTTAATGGTAATGTAAAATATTTAGTATAAAGTTTTGACAAATTCTAAATTGACACGTGGAAATGACTTTCCTATTATTTTAAGTCCACATTGAATGAATGCAGATGAATTGAGAAGGACCTAGGGAAAACACTAGATCTAACAGAAAGTGCAGGAATAGTAAATGATACAGTAAAAGGCATAAAGACAGAAAGTACAAAGAATGTGGATCTTCCACATAAATGAATTTTAGTTTTATAGCCATCAATTTTTTATTTTGAACTGCTGATGAAACTTTCTAAAATATATTTTATAATTTTCTGCTACTAAACATTATATAGTGACCAAATTTCAACTTTCCTGTCTCCTAGTTATATAACTTTAGGGAATTTGTATAAAACCTCTGGCTCTGTTTTCTTATCCTTAATTCGAAATAATAGTATAACTTCTCTTGTAGAATTGTTTAGATGTGAAAGAAATAATTGATAAAAATTTAGCAGCATATTAGGTACAGAATAATAAATATTACTTCTTAGTAAAAGAACATGTAGAGCATCAACCATTCACCAATTTTTACTCAGTAAGTGATAATGTTAGTCTTCATGAGCTCTATACGTTTTTACCTCTTCTCTTCATTAAATGGTCGTAGGTCATTCGTAAGTCTTTATAGTTCTCTCTCCCTATTTTTTATCTGTTGTTTCAAGTTACTTGTCTCAATGGTTCTAGTTCAAGTAGTCCACTCTTTATTATTACCCATTGTTTTTCATTTGCTGTCTGATAACAAAGTCTAAGTAATCTTTGAACAAATTGCTTAAGTTAGTTCCATAGTTAATATTTATTGCTTATTTAATAAATGTTTTTCTATTAAGCTTTTGTATCTAAGGTAAAAAATGATTTCTGAGATGGTTTAAATTGGTAAACTCTAAGCCCACATTAATAGTAATACTTGTATCAATACATAAGGTATATTATGATTATAAGTAAAAAGTTAAACACTGGATGAACATTAAATTAAAAGTTTTGAAAGTTTTCAATGAAGAAAGAGAACAAACAATGTTCCTGATGTGGGCACACAAAGCTCTATGAACAAGTAAAATGCTAGTGTATAATAATATAGTATGTGAAAATCATTACAATCAGATGCTGCATGTTTTAGTTAATGACAAATTACTTACAAAATAATGATACCAGGTTATAATATGGCATACATTTCCATTTACCCCATATTTTTACTCTACATTTTCTAAGTTTAGGCATGCAAGAATGTCACTGTGTTACCATACATAATGTGACAATATGCTGTCCAGCAGCAGACTATGCAACCTGGCTGTTTAGGAGTCTATAACATCTAGATTTATGCAAGTGCACAGGAATGCAGACTTGAAAGCAGCGCACAATGCAATTCTGTATATTCAAGAGGAAAGCGGTAGACTAGGAAGACAAGATGCACCGTTATGTAAAACATGCACGACGCAGTTAAAGGCGTAAGACAAAGCTGCAAAGAGTATGGTTTGTTAGCATACACAAATTGTAGACTATAAGGTAGGAAATATTAGAAATAAGAGAACGCCATGCCTATTATAGGCATTTTATGCCTGTGAACAAATCACTTTATATATAGTACACTTACGTTTTTATAAATATAAAATATTTGAAACTGTAGCCTCTCAAAGAAAATCTTTGAAAAGACAATGTTTCTCCTTTACTGGATTTTATTGTATCTTTAAAAACTTATTTTTTCTATTCTTGGTGTATTTTCTAATGAAATTATATCATTTACTTAAGTAGCTAACTCATCTGAAAAATAATAAAGGGAGTGTATGTCTTTCTGTCTTTCATGTTTAATTATCTTTTTTATGTCATTGTATATTCAGGTTTAACTGAGCTGAACGATAGTCCGGTTCCCCTGGAACTTGAGCGTTGCAAGTCTCCCACCTCAGGTAAACATGAGTGGTATTTTTCAAGCTATGGTAATTCACTGCAGTAATTTTTTGCTTTACTCTTTTAATTCTTAAAAATTGAATTCATTGTTCAGGTAGATAGCTATATTTCAGTTTCTGAAATTCAACCATTAGCAAATTGGAATGGCACAGGTTTGTAATGACAGCATTGTGGGAGGCTTATGCGAGAGGATTGTAAATTCAAACTTAGCTGGGGCATTCTGGTAATTTAGCAAGACCTTTTCTTGATATCAAAAACAAAAAATGAGCTGAGGATGTAGCTCAGTGCAAAGGTCCTGGGCTGGATCCCAAGTCCCACACATATAAGAAAATATTGCCTGAAATTAAAATAAGAAGTATGAGTGAAATACTTTTAAAAATATTTGAATGAAAGGTTATTTTGTAGTAACATTAACAAGTACAAAAGAAAATGGAAAATATTATACAGAAATTTTTCATCTTGTGGCTAGAACTGAAGTAGAAAATAGATATGTGCAAGACCAAATGTTACCGTTCCTCTGGACCACTGTTTTGAAATGTGCATTTATTGGCAATGAAAGAAAAATATGTGAAAATCAAGATAAAGTGTGAACCCATTAAATTATATTACTTATATGAGAGAAAAAAATTGCTAGCAATAACTCTTCAAGGTATGTAAAAAAAATTAAATGTGAGAAAAAGGTTAACAGAGATCTTTGGATGGTAGGATTCTGAATGTTGGCTTAATTTAAAATTTTATTGGAGTATTCTGATTTCCTGTAATGAATAGATTAGTAATGTGTATTGTGTCAATATCCAAAAGTATTATTTTTTATACTGAACTGATTTTTCATGATAGCCAAAAATTACAGTTCCTTTTTTTACACTGTTTTTGTTTGAAATGTATAGAAATTCATAAAATTTAATAATGTCTTCTAAAACTTGAATTTGGACTTTTAGAAATTTAGAATTGCAAAAGCTTTTCAGTTTACTCTGGCCTTTAAAAGTTGTTGATTCTTTGTCCTTAGACTTCAGGAACCAACACTATGTGGAACCTATTACTGTCCAACATAAATTCTGCTTTTGGTCACATTATAATCTCTACTTTAATGCTTGTATTCTAAAGACATATGTACCCTCTTCATTTTGAATTCTTGTTGGCACAATCTAACTTAGCAAATAATTACCTTATACTTCAAGCATCACAAAAATTTTCTAGCAGCTGTTCTTGTTTTCCAAATCACATTTTACAATATATTTTGCATTTCCTGATGCAAAATTAATTTTTGAGCATACTTTGATCAGACCTTTTAGTTTTAAATCTTAATATTAAATATAATTCAGTATCCTATACCAAATTTATATAAGTTAACCTAATTTAAATCTTTTCCCACAATCTAACTCTTACTAGTAATACACTTGTATAGTTTAAAAATCAAAGAAATTCAGTAAAACTGTCCTTCCCACCATGTTCTCCACACATTGTTTCTACCTTCTTGAAACATAAATATAATTATTTATTTATCCTTTCAGACAACTTGTATTTGCAAACAAACCAAAAAGGTGTATTCATTTTAGCTTTTTTGCTTTATGGACTTTAAAATACTTGTTTCACTTGAAAAAGTATTTCGTTTTGTTTTCAATTTCTTCCATTAAGCACTCTACTCTCCTTTTACAGTTGTGTGATGTTGAATTGCATGCATGTACTGTAATTTATTTAATCTGTACATCTGGTAAGATTCGTTTAGTTTGCCACTAATCTTCTGCACTTATACGCAATGGTTCAGTGACTAAGCTTGGCACATAGTTCATTTTAGATGTTTGTAAGAACTAGAACGGGATAATCTCTTAAAGTTAGAGTTTCTGTGACAAAGAGTATGTGTCCATTGAATTTTTGTTGATTCTTCCATGTGGCTGTCCTTAAGATTTGCAAGATTTCTTTCCTAGTAATAACATGTAGACATTAGCTGTCATTTTAATTTTTGCAAGGTATTTAGGACAATTTTGCTACGTTATCTATTACATGTAATATTTAACATCTTTTTATATGCTTAAGAACTCTTTAAAGCTAGTTGTAGTGGAACACACCTGTAATTTCAGCAGTCAGGAGGCTGAGGCAGGAGGATTGCCATGAGTTTGAGGCCAGCCTAGGATACATAGTGAGTTCAGAAATAACCTGGACTACAGAATGAGACCCTGTCTCAAAAAAAAAAAAAAAAAAAAAAAAAAACTTTGACTTTTTTCTCTGAACCTATATGAATTACTTTGTTCTTTTTCTGTGAAACTTTGTCCTTTTTATAGTACCTTTTCATAACTTAAGGAAATTATCTTATTAAGACATGAGATTCAAATATTTTTGTCAATTTAACCTTTGTACGGTCTCTTAAGCAGTTTTTGTCACCAGACATATATCTTTTCTTTAAAGGTACTACTTCCTTTTTTATGCCCAACAGTTTAAATACTATTGGATTTATTCTTTAAGGCTTAAGTAATATCCCCAAAGGAGTAATTTACTCCTTGTAATTTTATCCTGCACACGTGTCTTGTCTTCAAAGGAAAAATTTTTCAGTATAAAATTTTGCAAACAAATGCAAAAGCTGAGATTATATTTTTCTTGGATTAGGCTGATTTCATTGATATTTTAAAATATTAACCTCAATAGGTTTACTTTAATTTATTAATTTCTACTTTTATCTTTATTAGCTGCTTCTACTTTCAACCGGTTTACCTTCTTTTTCTTTTTCAATTTTTTGTGGTATATGCTTAATTTTTAAATTATGTTTGGCATAAGAATTCAATGCTAAATTTCCCTGTGAACTCCATTTAAATGCATCAGACAGTTTCTCATAAGTTGTAATGTTATAACAATTATTTTCTCTATATTAGGCAATATATTTACATTTCTTTAACCCGAGAGCTAAGATACATATTCAGCATTAACTTGACCGCACGTTTTACTTCATTAGGACTTTTATGTACTTAACATATACTCTGTCCATGACTTGTAAATGACAGAGAATAGGTGAATTGAAATATTGTCATAATAATGTGTTTGTCTTTCTCTTTGTTATCTACTGTGTCTCTTTTCAAAAATTTGTGTGCTTTTTATATGTAGCTATTCAAAAATATATTAAAATTTTAAATATGACTTTTTCTGTTACTTACAATTGTTTATTTCATATTGTATATTCTTGAGATCTTCTATGTTTACTATTACTACCACAGCTGTTATTTCTCTAGTTTAGAATAGTTTGGAATACCTTGGACCTACCTCTCTTTGTGTGGACATTTTTGTTGAAACATAATATACAAACCTCAAAATATCCATACATGCATCATATGAGCTCAACTAGATTTATTTTATGAAGAAATACATGGCAAAACAGCACCTAGTTCAAGAGAAAGATTATCATTAAACTTCAGATGCCTCCCTCAAATATCTCTTAGCTCCTGGCCTTCACAACGATACCTATTATTACCTATTATTAAACTATCAGAAATTAGTTTTGGAGTTTATTAATATAGGCTAGTGTCATAAGGAATTCGATATAAGTTAAATCATACAGCACTTAGTTTTCTTGTTTTTTTAAGTATACTTATTGTTGTGTGATCTTGATTGTTGTATAATATTTGTAATATGGATGTACCTCAATTTCTTTATACAATTTATCGTTGTTAAACATTTAGCTAGCTTTCAGTTTGGGTCTATTAGCAGTAAAGTTTGTATGCCTGTAATGCAGATATCAGCTTGATTCCATTGAACATGTACCTATCTAGAAATGGAGTTTTGGGGACATAGGGCATGCAGATATTCAGCTTTAGTAAATGCTACCAGTGGTTTTTCTAAAGGAGTTGTGCCAATTTTAGTTTTACTTGTTGTGTTTGAGAGTTCCATATATTTGTCAATATTTAGTATTAGGATATTTTTAAACTTTAGCCATATGGAGTGTATTTAGAAATACCTCATGTGGACTTAAACTGAATTGCATTTGTCTGTTGGCATCCAATGATTTTAGTAAGGTATTTACCTGTATTATCTACTAATGACTTCTTTTATAATATTTTTAAATCTTTTGCTGATTGTAATTAAGTTGTTATATTTTTGTACTAATCTCTTACAAGAATCCTGTGTGTGTCTATGCATGTGCATGTGCGTGTATGTGTGTGTGTGTTTTGTGTGCTGAATAGAAGTCTTTTTCGGATATATAGTTCAAAATATCTTCTGCCACCTGTGACTTGCCTTTAACTCCCCAAAGCCAGTCTTCTAATACTCATGTACTTCAACTTGCCAATTTTTTCTATTATTGTTTATAATTTGTGCTTTGTTTAAAGAAAATATTCATCCAGTCTCAGAACATGAGGCTATTTTTCTGTATTATCATCTGAAGGCCTATTGTCTTGCCTTTTCATATTTAAGTTAAAGTTCCATTTTGAGTTTATTTCTGCATATAATGGGAGAAAAGATTCAAATTAATTGATAAGCATCATTTATAGAAAAAAACACCATTTTTTGTTGTGTTAAAATGGAAATTTTGCCACAAATTGGGACAATTTATAATGTAATGTGGGGGTGGACCTTATCCTCGATCCCACTGGCAAATTCAAGGTACACTTTTAATTACTGCAGCTTTGCCTACATTGTTATCTGCATGCAGTTTCTTGAATTTTGTTTTCGTGGTTCTTTTTCAGTTTGTTATAGCTATTCTGTATTTTGGTATTTCCATAAAACTTTTAGAAAACACTTATCATCTCATATATAAACAAGCTTAGATTTTGCCTATAATTTTACAGGGTCTATAATTAAATGAACATCCTTCACTTACTCAATATTACTGAATTTTTCATTAGTAACACATTTATGTGTCTACTTCATCTCATCTTTGATGAGACTTATTCCCTTGTATTTGATGTTCCTTTCATTGCTGTAAATATTTTTGTTCCTTTTTCTAATTGTGGCTAGAATATAAACATGCAATGTTTTTTGTATAGTAGCTTTGCATCCAGCAAACCTGCTAAATTTGTTCATTAATTCTAATAGTTCTATTTTACTTCTGAGTAGGACCTCTGTATTCACAATATTGACTAGATGTGGGATTGGAACCATATTTACCATGCTACCAGTGTCAAGGATAAACTCTTCAATATTTAATACTTAACTATGATAATTTCTGTAAGGCTTTGGTAGATATCCTGCTTTTATTCTTTTGTCGATAATGTTTCTTTTTCTACTACTATTAGAGCAGGTCTGGAAACAACCAACAGACACTTTTTTTTTCAAGACAGGCAGAGCCAGAGAACTTTGCAGGCAATCAAGTAAATTGACTGGAAGTGAGAAAGTTCTTTATTGTTGGGCAAAAATGATACATTGTGATAATATTCATTTGTCACTTTAATACTAATAATAGCAGTTGCTACAGTTGCAGATTGGTTTAATGTATAAACAGATTTAAGAACCAATACTTTTCTTCTTACCTGCTTTCTCTCTCTCTCTCTCTCTCTCTCTCTCTCTCTCTTTCTCTCTCTCTCTCTCTCTCTCTCTCTCTCTCTCTCTCTCTCTCTCCTGTTTCAGTTGTTCTCAAACCAAACCCTGTATCACCGAAGTGAAAAGTACTAAAACGCAGATTGCTGAGTGCCAGAGATTCTAATTTTTTATATCTGGGATATGATCTGAATTTTGCATTTCTATTAAGATCCTAGATAAGTTAAGGTTCCTAGTCTCTGGACCTTTTGAGAACTACTGACCTATAAAACATCTGCAAATATTTTTTAATACTTCACCTTCTCTGTCAGCCTCTTTTTGGAGATCTTACATATCCATCTTTTTAAATATATTAAAAACAAATAAGATGAAAACACTGATGCTGATGTCTTTGACTAAGAAAGACTGGGAATTAGAAAACCCAGCAACTACATATCATCTCATAGCTCTGATTTTCTGTGAGTCTCAAACTCTTATAGCCCAAAAATACAGGTAATATAGAATGAAGAAGATAATAAAAGAGTACAGAATAAAAATTGGCAACTGGAAGCATCCAGTGAGCCAACCAGAATGCTAATGTGCTCAGCTTTTAGGAAAATATGTTTTCATATTATTTTTTCATTTGCTCAGCTATTCAATAAATAGTTTTTACTTTTACAACTATACATTATATTATCTACTGAGGGCAAATGAATCTATTTGAATAAATAAACATTACACTAATAATTATACAAATCAATAATACTTTTTGGAGATATGCAATCCTTTTTCATTCACTAGTTAAGGCTGTATAAATGGTGTGTCATACAAACTCACATTCCAAAGGTTGAGGAGACAGACATTAACATATAGCTCTAGCTCTACTTGCATAGCACAGAATTCCAATTACTAAAAAACCTACCCCTTTTGAACAGAGTTGTGAACATGCCAAACCTTTAACTACAGAGAGCTGTATTACCCTTGCCTTAAAGATCCTTTTGCCCAAATGAGCCTGTTTGCCTAGACTAGCATCAGATCCTGACCCTGCTATTACCTTTATAGCCATCCACCTACATTATTCTCACTACCTGTAACCTACAATAAGTTTATTTTGTTACCAAATTTCAGTAAAGGATAGATTGACAAAAAATTTTATTTTATTGAAGGTATCTTTAGCAATACATCATACAAGCTAGTGTTACAAAATACTAACAAATGAGCAACCACCTCTGTAGACCCCAGACCTAGAGTGGAGATGGATGTTATGGCATTTTTTGAATGTTTCTCCTGGGAAATTGTGTGCCTAAAATCTCACTATATTGCCCAAGAACCTTTGTTTTTCAGTCCCAACAGTGTTCTGTCAGAGCAGAAGTTGTTTCTCTTTCAGGTAAAGGCACAAAATAGAGACTTTTCCATATCATTATTAATAAATTCACCGTTTTTGCTTAACTGAGGCTAAGAAATTTATATCGATAGTTTTATATTCCCTTCCTTTGGGACTTGCCGCCAGAACTCCTGAGGCAGTGCCAGGCTTTTATATGTTGTGGGGAGTCTCATTGCTGGTTGAGGTTATTTGGTGTTCTATAAGTTTCTTGTACTTAGAAATTAATTTCTTTTCCTAGACTTGGGAAAGTTTCTTGTGTGATTTCAGTAAATAAATTTTTATACCTTTAGTGCTGTCTTATGCTCTTCTTCCCACAACCATAATTCTGATATTGGTTCTCTTTTAATTAACCATCATCTGTTATACCCACCTACTTTGCTCATTTCTAATTTTGGAGACATGCCTAATTATAGCATTTGTTTCCTCATTTTTGTCTTCAGGGTCTGAAATTCTCTCCTCACAGTGTCTGGATTGACTTCCCTGTTTTCAAATGTATTTTTCATACCCTGAATTTCAGCTAGAATTCTTTTCAAAATGTCCACTTCTCTATCAAAATTTCCTGCATATCCTGCATGTCCTTTTTTACCTCAATCAACTTTTTGTGTCTTCTGTATACTCAGTAAGCTTTGTAACCATTGGGACCACTGTTTGGTTATTAAGTTCCTCTTTAAGCCCTCTGATCATTGCTTGCAATTTTTGAGAATATCTTGTTTGAGCTGGTTGTTCAACTAAACAATTGGTTTTACGCTGGTCAGAAAGTTTGTATTGCTTAGAAGAAAGAGCATAGCTTCAAGTCACAAAACTTTGACTTAACTCCAATCACTTTCTTTTTTTTTTTCTTTTTCCAGTCACTTTCTGTCAATATAACTTTAGCGAATTCTTTACCCTTATTTTTTGTGTGTCTGGAACTTAGATGCATAACTATTAATTCAGTTGTTAATTTCTATTTCCTAAGGAAACTCAACTTAGTTCCCTTAAATAAGTCCCCTTGGGATTTCCAAATAGTAGTAGTAGTTTACCCATCAGAAAGTAAAAAAAAATTCTTTGCTAGAAATCAAAAATTAAATCCAGTCGTTCAAGAAACAACTAATCAGCAGTTTGGAGTAGAAACCTCTGTTTGCCTATGTTGTTTCCAGTTGAAGTAATAACCACACTTTGATTCAGGGTTTAGTCTGTTCTAAATTTTAATTTATATATACAACCAGGAATATGATTGAGACATATTTGAAGTAAATAATATTTCTCTCTGATGAACCAGGCTACACTGTCGATTGATTTTATAGTAGGTGTTAGTAAGATGAGTGTGTGCAAGCAATTGAATGAAGTGGAACATTCAAGACACCTGAAGCCATCTAGGCAAAACCATGTGGGAGTCCCTGAAGCTTTGTTCATGTTTGGGGTGGCACATGACCTCATTCTGACATAAGCCATGTTACCCACCAAAATGTTTGCCTTTCTTCACTACCATAATTGAACCTAAATTTGGAAAATGTGAATCTAGGAATAGAATCAAACATTTTTGCAGAGGTTTATAATACACTGCTGCTTGTGGTATATGGCCATCATCTGGTCTTTAGGCCTATATTTAGAGATAAAATATCAATCTCTATTTTACTGTAAGCCAGTCCTTTCTTTAAACTGCATCATCTTTGGCCTTTCATACCATCCTACTTATTTTCTGGGGAAGTCATAAATAGATAGGTCTGATTAAGTAAGTGGTTAATTCTAACCAGGAAGATAGTTTCATTTGCATTTTTAAAAGTCAGAGGGTGAAAACTGGGCCACACAGCACGAGGCAAACAATGGTGAATGAGCAAACCTTCATCTATGTTTACAGCTGTTCCCCATTATTCTCATTACCAGTTGAGCTCCACCTCCTGTCAAATCAGCAATATTAGATTCTTTTAGGAGCATCAACCATCCTATGAACTGCACATAGGTTTTGTGTGCCTTATGAGTACATAACATCTGATGCTATAAGGTAGAGTTGAAGTCATGATGCCATTATCCGTGGAAACTTGTCTTCTATGAAACAGGTCTCTGGTGCCAAAAAGGATTGAGATCATTGATTGACAGAATAAAATTCACTTTATAGTATGTAATTCTATGAATATTCCTAGTTTTTTACTTTTTATTTTTAAATTTTATGCTTCATATATTAAAATAAGAATTTCTTGACAACTTTCCTGGAATCTAACAGGTTTAATATCATAAAAAATTCTGTCATAATCTAATACTTGCTGAAACAATATTCCCTGATATCAGGTAGATTACCAATGGTAATGTTTGCTGTTTTACTTTATATGAACCAGGACAGTTTTTCAAGTTGTGATGTATGTTAAAAAAGCTATTCTACATGAGGATGTGCAATGTAATTTAAAGAGATTTTTCTAGCTAATAAGCACATATGAATTAAGTTTTGAAAAGATAGTGTAATCTTAGGAAGTGCTATTCTGTAGAGCACAAGTACTGCATAATTTGATATCCTCTTCTAATATGAGTTTTGCTGTCTTACTTCTTCTGTTTCTCCTTAGATAATGAAGGAGCCTGAGGGAAGAATTTAAATTAATCAAGAAACAAAAAGCTTATTAAGATAAAAATTATAATCATTTAAAAACCCTGCAAAGTGCTTTTTCAGTATATTTATATCTATCCGTACTTATAGCCACATCCCCATCTACTTGAACAACTAAGGGCAATATGACTTTTCTTGTATGGAATACATAATGTACACTTCTGGAAGTTCTCACAGCAGGCTCAGGGTAAAAGTCCTACAAGTTGGTTGATATCTGTGAAACCTTAAAACATTGTTTCTCAAAGTATTTTATGTAAATCTCTTGATGTCAGTGGCACAAGACTTCTAAAATATAGATTTCTTCTGACTTGAGAGTAAGCGGAGATGGCACTAAGCCTCTGCTGGTGCTTGCAGATCTGGCATGTGAGAACAGGAGTCAGTTACTCCTCTTCGCGGGAAAGGTTGGAACTGAGACAGATTGGTAAATGGTAAAGAAGAGTAGCTTCAGCCAGTGTGTAAGGAAATTTTACAGAAACCATAATAGCTCAAAACTGGAATGCTTTATTTCTAATTTTTGAATGCTTCTTTCCTGGAATTAATCAAACCGTGTGACAAATGTTGTAAGAAAAGTGTTTGCCTTGTGTAATGTATTGAACTAGGTGACCTCTAAAATTCCTTTGAGCCAGGATCCTTTGGCTCTTCCACACGCAGATGGCTAAGCCAGGGAGTGGTTACAAGTGTCTCTTTTCCTTTTCTCTCCTTTGTCTTATGTTATGAAATGAGAGTGGAGAGTATGCGTTAGCTTGGATAGCAGTAAAATGAAGAAATTCAGAGAGCTGCATTCCTTTGGGCACATTGCAAACATTTCTACATTTCTTCTAGTCATTCTCAGTCTATTTTGTGTTTTCTGACTTGTCTCAGTTCTAACCTCTGGAGCAATTAAGAGCAACTGATAACTGTTTCCACCTTCCAGATCTGAAAGTATCCAAAGAAACTTAGTGCCACTTACAGGCACTAAGCATTAATAAGTCTTCTAAATACATTTCTTGATTCTGTAATACTTGAACATTTTTTTCCTAATCTGCCTAGGCTTTTTTTAAAGTAATGTTATACCTGTACTCTCTGGCTTCACTGTTCAACATTCATAAAGTTTATTGTACCCTTTCTCTACCAGTACTTGATTTGGTTTGGAGAATAGAGCCCTTACCTTTGGAAAATGCAGAATATGAAGATGTTTAATAGGTAACAGAAAAATAAAAGGTCTAGTAAGTAACGGCGAGGTATATAGAAGCTGTGGAAGTTAAGAGAAAGCTGCAAAATCAGCCTTAAGCCAGGGCAGCCTTTAAAAAAGCAATCTTTGAGCTATTCTAAAGGATGAGCACAGGATTCTTAACTGGATGGCCGAAGCAGAGGAATATTCCATGAGTAAATGAGATAAATTAGCATAGTTGTTAATGAATTACTCTAATTAATCCTACCATCATACAATCTCTTGGTTTCCCTCCTCTAGCAACACATGCGAATATGAAATCTGTTAGACTGACTGTAGTTGTTAGGTGGAAAAGTAGTACATCATAGGTAATAAACTGGGAAAAGGTCTTGGAATCCCAAACTAAGGAGCATATTTGAGATCCAAAATAAGTTAGTGAATTTTCCATCAGAAAAAAACATTTGACAGTGTGAAGATACCTGTCATTGTAGTCATTATTATGCTGTGCGAATCTGGACTTTGTGACATTAGGAAGGAACTGGCTTGTCTTATTTTTGAATGAATCTTTGTCTTTCACGTGGAGGTAATTAATACATGCATATACATTTCAGTATTTCAGCCCGATTAAAGCAGACAAAAACAAATAAAAAGATAATTTATGAAAAACTCATTATATTGCAAACATTCCTGTTAAAAAATTGAAGATTGGCTTAAATAACTAACATTGTATCTCAGTCTATTATGAATCAATTTACCAAAAGTTATTTTTAAACAACCTCTTCTGAAGTTCAATTATTACATAAATTTTTTATGGTCATAGGAATAACTTTTTTCTGTGTATGCTAATTATAAACCCAAATTGTTAAAATCTGGTTTGACTTCCTTCTAATTTTAATAAAGTTATTATTTCTAAATGTATTTTCATAGAGGCAAACATCCTAATATTGTTTTATTGGAGTGATAATATTTATGTTTACTTTTACACATAATATAGGCAAATTATAAGCAGCATTCTAAACCCTTTTAAGACAAATTCAGCTTGCTCTCTGAGTATGAGTACTGTGATTTAACAATAGGCATTAAAATTTTAAATTTTTGAAGTGAAATCAAAAAACAATGTGTATTTCATGATTCTTGGTAAGTATATTGAGGTTTATGTCATCAGTATATAAATCTTATAAAACCTATTATAAAATGTGTTATAAGGCATATTCAAGCTGAAACATCAGTAATAATGTCAACAATGCTGAAGGGATTTTCCCAAAGTATATAACTATGTAAAACTGAATTTTGTGGGGCAGGCATGTTTTTCTGATGTTAAATTGAGCATTCTCTCTGCTATATCATTGTCCATCTTTTTACTTCCAAATAGCATTCCTAGTTACAAACAAAATCACTCATTATAAAGTATAAGTGATTCAATTTGAGTCTTGAATTGCCAGAAAATATTTCTAAAATTATATTTCTAGTGCTGTTTTATTCTGTAACATTCATTCAAATTAAATATCTCATAAGGTTCCCACTATAAAAATATTATTAATGAATTAAGAGGAAAGTCTCAAGTTCCAAGAGTTTTCTTTATTTATACCCTTTCTCTAGATAATTTATAACAACATGATTTAGTTGACTTTAAAATATTTTCAGTGTTCAGGGTTTTTAAATCTACTTAATTTAATATTCTAGTACTCTGATATTGATGTCATTATTCCATCCACCATAAGCAAAATAGCTTTCTTGATAAATCATATATAAAGAATATTTTATTCCAATTTCAAAAAGTTCAATTATTTGCTGTAAGAATAATTACCTTTTTCATGTTTCTTTCTTTTTCTATTTGCTTATTAAATATTTACTACTAAATGACAGCCCAACTGATTTTGGTATGATGTTCTACTTCCATACATACTCATTAAGTGTAATGTTCTTCAAGATATTAATAATTATGTACTATAAAACATACTGTTCCCCACATTTTTCTTTAATTTTATGTAATTAACAGCTACCTTTTTCCTTTTTCTGTTGTTGCAGTTAAAGGATCAAGAAAGTTAAGTCTGCCAACAGATCTTAAGGCTGGTCTTGGTACGGTAGGCAAAAGCCAACAATTTTAAGTTTTCCTGCATTCATTTGGCTGAACATTTTTACCAACTAATCCATGACACAAGTTTTCTAGATGTATCTAACAGCTCTTCAAAAAACATTTTTTAGAATCACAATACAGTTCTGTTGGCAGCATTCAATATTTTGTTAACCATATTATAAAATTATGTTTTACAAATCATCATACACCAAGTTATGTAAGGCTTATTTTCTTTAGTCATAAAGATATTTTAAAATATTGGTTATCACCTACATATATGTCTTTTGCAATTCTAATCACATAAATAAACATAATTTTGCCAGAGTTTATTTTTGCTATTTTGGTGTACATTTTAAGATGATTAATGAAAAATTTGGGTATGTATGAAAGATAAAGTAGTCACATGTTTTCACTTTAATGAAGAGTTTTACACTTAAAATGATTTACAATAACTTTTCATTAAATTTCTAAGAATGTTGTCCATGATTCACTTTTCACTAGTTACTTTTTTGTTAACTAATATATAAAAACATAAAAGTTATACCTATTAATAGGATAGCATGTAACAATTGGTACTTCTATATACATTGCATAATTTCAAATGAGGTCAAACTATTCATCTCAAACATTTATCATTTCTTTGTTGTGAAAACTTTTCTATCGCTTTTAAATGAACAACACATACTCGTTATCTATACTGTGCAACAGTACCCTAAAGCTTCTTGCTCTCATCTAGCTGTAACTTAGTACCTGTTGATTAACATTTCCTCATTCTTATTAATTCCAGTATTTCACTTTTAAAACTCATTTTCTACACATTTGCAGAAAAAAATCATAAGGCTTCCGAGAGAAGGGAGAAGTCTACACATGTGGACTCTTCCTGTTTAAATCCTTGCCATAATATATAATATAGGTTCCTTGTTACATATTTTAGGAAGATTTATTTCTAGTATTATCTAATCCATTAATGAAGATAGAAGAAATTTGGGAAGACATTGCAGTGGGCTAAATGAGGATCTGAAAAGGAGAAGAGAGGAAGATCTGCATGGGAGACCACAACTCGTAACATTGGGATCGGTAGTTGGGAGTAGGAAAGGCTTTGGAAAGACATTGAAAATAAGAAAAGTAAAACGAATAACAAAGTGAAACAGGGGGGTAGGGTGGGGGAGGGAGGGAGGAAGGGGAAGGTAGGGGGAGCAGTAAAAGGAGAGTGGGAAAGTCTTTGTCATCTTGACAAGATACGTATGTGCACAAAATCCTCAACTTCATTCTAAACCTTAAATCTTGCACTAATACATACCAATAAAATGGGGGAAAAAATGAGTCAGGGATCTTTACAGAATGTTGGGGGTGGCTCTCATGAAGAACTGAAATTGAAAAGGAGAGGAAAATTGAGTTTGAGTTCTAGAGAAATATCTGTTAAATATTTAGTAATCAATTATAAATGTCAAGCCTAATTCTCTAACATATTACCACATGTATATATGAGCTATACACTTTAAGACAAAAGAAAAATGACATTTTGAACAGTTTTGGATGGTAGCATGACTTCTTTGTTACGGCAGTTCTTAACTGGAAAAACAATGCAACACTGAAAGTACAATAATAGTGGCAGTCTTAAATATTCATACATTTTGATACAAATACACTTAGAACCCTTAAATAATTAGCATTTTATGAAGAAATAAATAGATTAATATAACATGGTTTATAACTAGCAATTTTACATCTAGCAAAAAACCATCTTGTGTTTTTCTATTTAACAAAAATATATAGACATCTCCCATTAATAGTAAATTTTTAAATTTAAAAAATTAAATATTAATTTTATAAATTCATTTCTCAAATATACATAATGTAGGTGCTACGATTTGGATCTGGAATGTCCCCAGAAAGCCCCAAGTGTTTGAATATTGTGTGGATTGTGTATATATATGTATGTATATATATATATGAATCTCACATGCTGTTAGGAGTTAGGGCCTAGTTGGGAGGGGTGGATCACTGGCATTTGATTTTGAATGGACAGATCACTGAGGCTTCGCCAGGAAGGGGTGAATGAATCATTGTGGCTTGACCTGAAAGGATAGACAGTAGCTCCACCCTTTTTTTTCTCACTTGACTTTCTGTTGCCACGCTGTGAACAGCTTTTCATAGGCTAGGCATCTGCCATGTGCTTCTACCATTGCTGGCTGCCCATGAATGAACTGAGATCTTCCGAAACTATAAACTAAAACCTATCCACCCTTCATTGTGTGTCAGGTAATGTGTCCCAGCAACAAAACTGTAATTAAGATACTAGGATATGGCACATGACATTATTAATATATTGAGACATACATAATAGAATACTTAAAAGAAATTGAGGCTTTTGTAGACCTTAAAAAGAAAATCTGCAAGAAGAACTTCTGTCATTAAAAAAGATTAATGGAGATGCACTGTCAAGGGACAAGTAGTGATTATTTAATTAATTTAATTATAGAACTAATGTTAAATAATGGAGAATAGGTATGTATCTGAGTAATTAGATTACTTGCCTAGCAAGCACAAGGCCATGGATTTGATTCCCCAGCACCACATAAGCTGGAAATGGTAGCACATGCCTATAATCCCCGCACTCTTGAGGCTAAGGCAGGAGGATTGCTATGTATTTGAGACCATCCTGAACTCATAGTGAGTTTCAGACCAGCCTGGACTATAAAGTAAGATCCTATCAGAAAGAGAGAGAGAGAGAATGGTGACAGATATTAGTATAATATACATTGTAGGGCATGGAGGAATCGCACAGAAATTAGAATGCTCACCTAACAAACCCAAGGCCCTGAGTTCTATTCCCTAGTACTGCGTAAGCCTGATGGTGCATGCTTACAGTCCCAGTATAGGGAGGCTGAGAAAGAAGGATTACTGCGAATTCAATGCCAGCCTGGGCTACATAGTGAGTTCAGGACCAGCCTGGACATAGCTGATCAGAGAGTGAGACCCTGTCTGAAAAACAAAAATGTATGCTTGAAGTATTAACAATATAAAAACAATAGTATTGGGCTACCAACTTGGGTCCCCTATTGGCTTCTCAGCCAGGAGTGTTCCTTTTTTTTTTTTTTTTTTGTCTTCTCTCTGACAGACACCTCTTTGAACCTTTCTTTTCTCTTCTGTTTTATTCAATAAAGTGTCACTTGCTTTTTTTAATGTAGTACTTTAAAATATGTAAGAAGGTAAATAGGAGGTTAAAGTAGCCCCCCAAAAAGTTAATTTTATAAGGAAATTTAGTGGTTGATTGGCTGTGAATTGAGAGCAAAGAAAAGCAGGAACAAGAAGAACTATATTAAGTAAATCATTAATGCCCCTAATAATTGTGATTATTAATTATCTGACTATCTTTATAAAATAGGCCCCTATCAAGAACAAAATTACTGTGGGTAGTGGAGTATGAAATCATTCTGTAGCTCAACTGTGGAAATGACAAGTATCAAACCAGTTAAGAAGTTAATTTATTTCATGGTCGTCACTTTCTGTTGATATCCTGCTAATATTTATTGGCAATATGATCCTGTGACTTCAAATGCAGAATATTTATGAATACATGAAAACACTAGATGAAAACCCAGTGAGTATACCATGGTTTGACAAAATGCCTTTTCTGAGCTGATGTCAGAATTTATTGACATGGTAACTGGATTCCCCAGTTAAGCTTCATTCCCAGCAGTGATCTCTGGTCTGGGTTAGCAATAAGCATATTGTGTCTACTGATGATGCCCTAAATTGTATACAAATTTCAGCATCAAAAATAGTTACTGGGTCTGGAGGAGCAACATAGTGGTTAGAGCACTTGCCTAAAAAGAAAAAGACCCTGTGTTCCATTCCCGAGCACCTCATAACTCAGGCATGGTGGCACATTCCTGTAGTCTCAGCAGTTAGGATTCTGAGGCAGGAGGATTGCTTTGAGTTCAGGGCTAACCTGGGCTATATAGGGAGTCCAGGAAAAGTGTGGGTGACAGAGTGAGACCCTGTTTCAGATATATAGATAGATACATACATACATACCTAGTACATGCATGCACACATGTCGATACATACACATGTACATGTTTGTGTTCATAGTAGGCACATACTACCATTTTGGAGTACCAATTATCTCAGAATAAGATTGTTTGTTGTTGTTGTTCAGTGCTTTCAAACTATAATTATGTTAGCTATTGATCCTAACTTTCAAAGTAGACACTCCAAAACAGAGCCTGTCAGCCATGGGATAATTTCATGACACATACAAGAGAGCCGTAGTGAAGAGTAGCAATACAGCCTTTGAGAAGCCACATTGGAACAGTGTGACTTAGATGGCATCAGACTAGAAACTCCAAGAAGGGTGCCTCCCCCCATAAAAAACCTAGGGAGCCAGATAGAGAAAAATGATACATCTCAGAACTATAACAAAATCTTAAAGATTAGAGTAAAAACAAGGTTGGGTGATCACAGGCTGGGGAGATCCTGGATGAGATGCTCCCAACCCTGGCAGAAGTTTGAGCATGCAGTGGTAGAGACACTCTCCAGCAGGCTTCCAGTAATGCCTGGGAGCAAGAGATCAGCTCTGTGAGGTCTCCGTGACTTTTATATGTCCACACATTGCGGCACTGCAGAGAAGCTGGCTGATCTGATCTCTCCAGTGTTGAAGACATGAAGGAGCTATGCAATCCAGCAAGCTAAGCCAGAGCAGCACTAAACGCCATGCCAGCAGGAGAAACAGAGAAGGGGGGCGGAGGGAGTCCCTTTATCCTGTCAGCCTCCCCTACAAACCCTAAAGTGGCCAGTGGCATCCAGCACAGCCAACACAAACTGGACCAGGATCCAAACAGAGGTCTGGAGCTGCCAGGGACTGCAAATTGTTAGAATTTAGTAAGGAGTCTTAACCTTCTCATCTAGTTCCCTGAAGTTGAGGACTTGACCTGCCCAAGGCATTAGTGATTGGGGACTGCTTTAAGACAGAGGAAGACCCAGGAAATTACGGAAGTAGAGCTACATAAGGAGTGGGAATTACAATATTAGCTGCTGTCCTCTGGTGAGTTCAGGAAGCAGAGCTGGATCGCCCCCTACATGTTACTGGGACCAGCTGTGAATAACACACCAACAAAGACAATTGGAAAATCCCCAGGACTACTAGCTGGAGAGAAAGCTATCTGACTGACATATCCAGTACCTAGAAATGGTTACATCTAAAAGATAACATCTAAAAAAAAAAAAAAACAGGAGGGTAACTGTTTCTTTGTTGTTGTTGTTGTTGTTGTTTTGTTTATTTTTTGTTTCTTTGTCTGCAATTGATTAGGTTTTCTTACTTTATTATTAACCATGTTTTGCCCCTTTTCCTCTCCTTCCCTTTCACCTCCTTCTATATCTGTCATTTGTTAGTTTCTGAATCACTCCCTCTCTTGATTGACTCTTTAAGTCCTTTTTCATAAATTTTTCTGTAGATCTGGTAGCTATACACCCTCTACTTCATTCACAACTCTCCTTGACTCATCTGAATCTTGATTTTAGTGTTTTTCCCTATCTGTTAGTCTCGTCAGAGAGTCATCAGGTAGGAGTACTGTCAGGCTTTTCTCTGTAATGTGAATATTTCTCTGCTTTCTGTTTCATATCAAAAGCTAACTTCTAAGCTTAATCTACTCTCCTCCTTCTTCAATTTTTCTTATTAATAGAACTGTTAAGTATCAATAACTTATAACCATATAAATGGACTCATAGAGATACATTAACTGAATACTATTTAGCTAGTAATAGATTACTAACATAGGTTTGCTTATATAATATTATCAATAATATGGTGGCACCTTGAACAAATTCCTTAAATAGGCTACAGTGTTCATAGAAATCTCCATTAGTAGTCCAGATTATAGTTAGAAGGTTAAGTGGAGATTGGGTATATAATATCAATATTTGGATAGCATAAATATATAGCTAGTAGGAAGCAAGTATAAAATATAGATACAAATATACATCACATTGTTAAAGAGGGTATAATGGATAGATCTTATAAGGATAGACAACCTCTGGTGGTTTGACTTAGACTAGATAAGCAATGTAGAGCTCTATTATTTTAATGATTGTGTTATGCTACTGAAATTAATAGAACATGTCAATAAGCCAGTACTAGATGTAGTTAGATATATCATGAATGTATATTGCACCTATTAATGCTGAGGGTAGAATAAATATTAAATTAACTTCTAGGCTCTGCCAATAAGTCATTAATATTAGATAGGATTGTAAATATAAATCTTTGTTCAAAATGTGGATGTTGACACAGATAATGATCTTCATATCCAAGAAATGCTAACAAATAATTTGTCTGTAGACCAAATATAGATCTGTGTTCTCTTCCTTCTTCCCCAAAGAGTAGAGAAGATTAAGAACTCAAAAGTAGTCTGGACATTCAGAATACCTTCAAAATTAATAGCTAAATAAATTGAGAACAGTTATAAATTCTACAACCTAAACAAATTCAAGGAAACACGTAAGGCAAAAATGGTCTGAAGAAAGAATCTCTGGAATAGAGACAGAGTCCAGCAATAGTACCTGAGCTTGGACTCACTGCGACAGAACCATGGAGAAATGAGCTCATAAATCACCTATGGAAGTGGCCTGACATCCCAGGCATCAATACCAGAAAACCAATACCAGGCACCCTAAAGTAGCAAAACTTAAAGACAATAAAGTCAATAAAAAAGTTGACTTATGGACCAAGAAGCTTAAACAAGACATAAAAGAGATACAAAGGAAGATCAAAGCAGACATACTAAAAGGAACAACATCCATCAATAAGAAGTTAGATTATAAAGAAGCAACAAATAAAAAAATAAATAAATAAAAGAAACACTTTAAGAAATTAGGGGACAATTCAGTAGAGATACATAAAGAATGAAAGCTGAACTCCAGGATATGAAAAACTAACAAAAAATAACCAGCTGGAAAACTTTGAAGATAGATTATAAAATCTTAAAGGTAAGGTACATAAATTGGATTATGTGATCACTGAGGCCACCAAAATAAACAAGAATGAGATTGTAATAGGTGATGGATGACGCAAGAGAATTAATCTCAAAGTAATGAAAGTGCAGGAGAAAACTGAGGACAGAACCAAAAGCTTAAAGGACATCTTTACTGAAGTTATGTAAGAAAATTTCCAAAATCTAAAGAAAGAAATGAACCTACTGAAGGAATGTAGAACTCCAAATATCTCTGACCAGAAGAGAACATCCTCAGAACACATCAAAATTAAACTCCTAGGGATTCTACACAAAGAGAGAATATTAAAATCTGTGAGAGAAATACACAGGGTGACTTACAAAGACAAGCCAATCGGGATAGCTGCAGATTTTTCAATAAAAACCCTAAAGGCCAGGAGATTATGGAGTGATATCATCCAAGTGCTCAGAGAAGATAAATGGCAACCCAGACTGTGATATGTACTGCTTGTGTAGCAAAACTACCTCTCAAAATAGATGGCATTGTTAAAATTCTCCACCACAAAGAATACCTAAAGAAATTTATGTCCATTAGATCAGCATTATTGTGGAAAATAATTAAAACACTCTTAGATAGAGAAAGGAAAACTTTCCTTATTTGCAGATGACATGATTCATTACATAGAAGACCCCAAAAACTCCATCATGGAACTCTTAGAAGTAACAAATTCAGCCAAATTGGAGGATACAAAATCAATACTAAAAATAAATAACATTCCTCTATTCTAACAATGAATTCACTGATAAAGAGCTCAGTAGAATAATTCCATTTTTAATAGGCATCAAAAAATTAAATATCAAGAAGCAAGCTTAACTAGGAAGTGAAGGACCTCTACAAAGAAAACTATATTATGTTCAAGAAATAAATCAAAGAAGACATTAGAAAATGGAAAGACATCCCCTGTTCTTGGATAGGCAGAATTAATATAGTCAAAATGACTATACTACCAAAAATGCTATACAAATTCAGTGCAATTCCTATCAAAATACCAAAAATTTTTTATAGAACTTGAAAAAACAATTCTTAAATTTATATGGAACCAAAGGAGACCTAGAATAGCCAAAGCAATCATGAGTAACAAGACAAAGTCAGGTGGCATTATGACTCCAAACATCAAGTTGTATTACAAAGCATCAGCTATGAAGACTATATGGTATTGGCACCAAAAAAAAAAAAAAAAAAAAGGACAAGTTGAGCAATGGAACAGAACTGAAGATGCAGTGACAAACTCAAGTACCCTCAGCTATCTGATCTTTGATAAAGGAGCCAAAAGCATGCAGTGCTAAAAGGACAGCCTCTTCAACAAATGGTACTGGGAGAATTGGTCATCCGTCTGCAGAAGAATGAATCTAGAAACACACCTGTCACTGTACACCAAAATCAAATCAAAGTGTATCAAAAACCTAGATATTAAAACTGAAACACTGAACCTTCTGGAAGTTAGGCAAAAACTAAAATTTATAGGTGTAGGCAAGGATTTTCTGAATAAGACACCCAGTAGTGCTAAAGAAATAGCCTCCAGAATCAACAAATAGGATTATACCATATTAAAAAGTTTCTGACAGCAAAGGAAATTATCAACAGAGAGGAGAAAAAAACCAATAGAATAAGAAAAAAAAAACTTCACCACTCATACCTCAGTTTGGAGACTAATAAGTAGAATATAGAAGGAATGGAAGAAAAATAGACCCCTCAAAATCAGACCTGATTGAAAAATGGGCAATGGAAATGAATAGGAAGTTCTCCAAGAATTTCATATGGCCAGCAAATTCATGAAAAGATGTTCAGCATCCTTAGCCATTAGAGAAATGCAAATCAAAACATCACAAAGATATCATCTAACCCCAGAGAAAATGGCATATACCACGAACTCAAACAGGAATCTGTGCTGGCAAGTTTGTGGGGAAAGAGGAACACTTTTACACTATCTGTGTGGTTGTAAACTGGTACAACTTGTAAGGAGGGCAGTGTGGAAATTCCTCAAGAGGTTGAAAATAAATATTCCATTCAATCTACCAATATGTCCTCTGGGAATCTTTCTGAAAGAGTAAAAAGTAATATGTAACAGAGATACATGCATACCCATATTTACAGCAGTATAACTAAAATGTGAAAGATGCCAAAATACCTATGAACAGACCAAAGGATACAAAAATTGTAATGTATGTACACAATAAAATACCACTCTTCCATAAAGACAGGTAGATACAAGGCTTTAGTAGGTAAAGGATGCAAATTGAGACCATCTTGCCCAGTGGAGTGAGTCAGATGCAGAAGTTCAAATACCACACGATTCCTGGAATATGAGAAACCCAGAATACAGTCATAATTAAAAACCTAATAGGGGTGATGGTGAGAAATAAGGGTGATGGGGAAGGCTCCAAAAGGCTTAAAAGGAGTAAGGAAAGGAATTGTAATTTTCATGCGATACATATGTGCACAGAATACTCAAGTTCAATGTAAACTTTGTGCGTGTGTGTGTGCGTGTGTGTGTGTGTGTGTGTGTGTGTGTGAAAAATGTTCCTATTCATGAGGGAACAAGCAATATCAATTATTTTTTCGCTCTGAGAACTTAATGGAGCCATGACTGTTGGATATTTCTATGATCCTAAATCCAAGACCTTCAGTCTACATAAATCTTATTGAACTTCTGTGATCTAGGAGGACAAATTACAAGTGATATTTATAGAATTGAAAGAAAGAAACCACAAGGAAACACTGAAACCTACGTTATATAAATATCATTTCTGTGCTTTTTATTCAAATGTAATTATTAAAATCTGTTTCTAAATTTTATTTATTTCTTCATGCTAGCTTTTCTTGACCAAAGCTTCACTGTAAGCAGTGTGTTTTAGTAAAGTATCAAACTAACTTTAATAGTAGTAGAATATTAAATTATATCCTATAAAATTAGGTATAACTATTGTTTTCAAAATGATAGAACTAAGGTGAAATTTTCCTCTCATCAAAAAATATAAGTAAAATAATTCATTTATATGAGAAAAAAGGCTTTTCACATTTACTACAAGATAAAACTAAAGCAAAACATCTAAAGAAAAAAGTGATTCAGAGATCAGAAGGATATATTAGACAAATACTAGAAAATATAAAATGAGTTGTGATGTTAATATCGTAGTTAAATTCAAAGCTGAATATATTAGGTAAGAGAAGTGTATATACTTATAGTGATAAAAGTGAACAATTCACATTTAAACTGTTTACAAATTTGAATACACTGAATGATTAACAGTTAGGATTAACAATCCTAATACAATTAACAGGTAAGATCAGCAATTACATATCAAAAACAAAAGAAATATTAAAAGTGATAAATTAACAAAAACTGAATAATAATGAGAGGTTTTTGCGTAATTTAATGGCAAGATCAATAAGACAAGAAACTAAAAAAAAAAGAACAGCAAAACAAAGAAACATAATTAACATGGAAAATTTATTGAAAATAGCTTGAGCTTTAAATCTTGAAGGTGTTATTTTCAACTGCCCATTGAAAATTTCCAAAAATGAAGCATATGTGAAAAACAAAGAAAAGTTGAATTATGAAAAATAAAATCTTACATGCATTTTCTCTAAAAACAGTTGACAATATAAGAAATTGATAATGACATGGAAAACAAAAACAACTTCTACTGAAGGATGATTTTAAACTCTCAAACAATTGTTGCACTTAGTTATTTATATGCTATATCTAAAAGCAAAAGTTCAAACTGCATTAAAAAATCTAAGAACATTATGGAAGATTGACTATTGTAACACCTATTCATTTCATATGAAATTAATTTTGTAAATACCTAACAAGGACTTATTTATTTTTAAAAAGACTTTAAGGACACTCAAATTAATAAAATAATACTTTTGATTTTTAAAAAAGCCATATTATGAAATTAAAATGAACCAGAAATTAAAACACCAAGTAGCAATCATGGAAAGCAATGTAAGAATACAGAATATTAAGAATGCAGATTAGTGTGAGGAACTAAATAAAATTCTGGAGCTAAGGTATATGGTAGCTGAAGTGAAAATTTTCTCAGAGGGGTTCAACAGCAAACTTGATGAAGTTGATACAGATGAGGTGAAAAGTGTGACCTCCAGAACAGCATCTGGAGTGCCAATGCATGTTACAGGAGTAGGAGATGAAGAGGACAGAGAGAAAGGTGAAGGCTATTTAAATTGATTATGGCTTAAAACTTTTTAAATTTGAAAAAAAACCCTTAAATTTGTAATCCAAAAACTTCAAAGAACTCTAAGTGTGATAAACTCAGTGTGACTCACATTAATACATATTATAATCAAATTTTCCAAAGACGAAAATGGGATCTTCAAAGCACCAAAAGACAAATGACTCATCAGGTAAAAGGGATCCTTGACATTAATAGCAAACTAAAAACATGTGAATGATATACAATGTGGTGACTATTGTTAATAGCAGGGTATTATGTATTTGAAAATTGATGTAAAGGTGAATTCCAAATGTTCTTAGCATGAAGGAAACACAAAGTCAAGAGACAACTCACAAATTATGAGAAAATATTTGTGAAATACAAATACATCTTTTAAGGGATTATTATGCAAAATTAGAAGAAAAGCTGCAACTTAGAATTAAACTAGTAAGTACCCTGTTGAAAGTGGGTAAAGAATCCAAATAGACACTTTTCAAAAGGAAGGCATACAAAAAATCAACAGGTATATGAATGGGGCTTCACGTGACTGATGATGAAAGAAACACAATTAAAACTATAATGTGAGATCACCCCACACCACTGAAAATAACTCTTATTAAAAAGAACAAAAGAGGTAGTGTAAAGGAAAACCTTGTCCACTGCTGACTGGAATGTAAATTAGTATAAGAAATGGAAAATCGTATGAAAAATCCTCAAAATGTTAAAAAATAGAATTAGTATATAAGCTGGAAATCCTACTTATAGATATTTATTCAAAAATATTTTGAAGCTAGAGCCGTGGATTGATGCTTGTAGTTCACACCTATTGCAACATTATAATAGCCATGATGTAATATTGAACCAACCTAAGTATAACACAAGAATAGATAAAAGTATGGTGCATATAAAAGAACTGTATTTCACTCTTAAGTAAAGAAGGAAATCCGTAACGTAGATGAACCTGGATGGCACTGTGGTAAGTGAAATAAGCTGGGCATAGAAAGATGAAGAGTCAGTGATCTCCCTGTCAAGGGAGATCTAAAAAAGTTGAACTTTTTTATGGATGCACAGGGTAGAATTGGGTTTTCTTAGGGCTAGTGACAGGTGAGGAAAGTTCAGGAGACACTGGTCAAAGAATACAAAATGACCTTCCTCTGTACTCTTTGTACATTTTTAAAAAAAATATGTTTCTTTTTAGAATAGTTATAAGTACACAGCAAAATTGAGTGTAGAGAGTCATGCTATATTCACAGCGTATCCTGTCATCAACATACCCACAAGAATGGTACTTTTGTTACAATACATGAACCTACGTTAACACATAATTATCACTTTTAGGTTTGCATTAGGCTCAGATTCATCTAAGACATGCATATACAATAATACAGAATATATTTAGCATTTTGTGTTTTTATTGATTGCATAGGTTTGCTCTTTCAAAAATGTCATAAAATTGAAATCATTTAATGTGCACTTTTTTCAAATTGTTTTTTTTCACCTAGGGATATGTATTTAAGTCTCCTGGTTGGCAGAAATTAACATATTCTCAGATATACAAGTGGACCAAAGTCCAAGACCTTCTCTGCAAGAAATGTGGAAGAGAGTGTTGTATGAATTGAAAGGACACTAGGTGGTGACTCAAAGGCAGCGTTACAGTGTATTTTATAACTTAATGGCTCTATTTTTCCTCTTTTCTCTTTTATTTTTTTCTTTCTTGTCCCATTCCCATCTTTTCTTCTTTCCTTTACATTCAGAATATTGCATTTTGCATTAAAAAACTGTTACTTGTACTTTATTGAGTCATGAGTAATATATAAAAGCTGTACATAGTTATTGTATACAAGTCAGTGAGTATAGAGACAAGTACATACCTGTGAAACCATCACTACCAAGTCCATAGACACATCCTTGTTTTCGCAAAGTTTTCTCCCACTTTTGTCATTGTTATTTGTGTGTGTGTGTGTGTTTGTGTTAAGAACATTAACATAAACTCTGACCTCGTAGCAGACTTGAAGTGTACCATGTGATCTTGTGGCAATAGAAACTATACTATATGTATCATTAATCTTGCATAACTGAACAGTGGAAACCTTTGAACATCATTGCCTGCTTTTCCTTCCTTCCTAATTCTCGGTAACCATCATCCTCCTTTCTTTATGAGTTTGGCTGTTTCAGATTCTACACATAAATAAAGTCAATAATACTTGATTTATTTTACTCAGTGTAATATCCTCCAAGTCCACTTATTTTTTGAAAGTTGAAAATTATTTCATTGTGTCTTCCACATCTCTACATCCAGTGATAGATATTTAGATTGTTTCAATACTTTGGCTGTTCTGATTATTGTTGCAATGACTGTAGGAATGAAAATATCCCCTTGAGATTCTGATTTAATTTTTGCATAAATAATCAGCAGTATGGTTCCTTGATGTAATTTCTAAGGAACTGCCATGCTGTTTTTCATAGGCACTATGTCAGTTAATATTCTCACAAAGTGTATAAGACCACAGAGGTATAGGAAGAAGAAGCAATGAGATAAGTTAGTTTCACTGTGATAACGTTTTATAATTTCATTTTTGTGTTGTACATAACTTAAAGACATTTGAAGTAGATGCAATAAATTGAGATTTTAATAGTCTATTTTTTGTTTTTCCACATTTCGTCAATCTTTATTATCATTTGTTTTTAAAAGAACAGCCACACTAATGGCTTGAGGTGGTAATTCATTGTGGTTTTGATTTATATGTCTCTGGTGATGTGCTGTTGTGCACCTACTTATTAACCTCCGTGGCTATTTATGTGTCTTCCTCACAGAGCTATCTAATCAGATATGGCCCATTTTTAAATTGGGTTATTTGTTGATTTGTTTTTACATTTTTGGTATGAGTTTTATGTATTACTGACATATGTAATACTAAACCTTTATCAGACATATGTTCTACAAAAACTTTCCCATTCTATAGGTTACTTTTCTATTTTTTTAATCACCTCTTCTATCAAAGAAGGCTTTCAGTGTAATGCAATCTCACCTTTTTTTGCATTTCTTATTTATGCTTTTGTTGTCATATCTAAAATACCATTGCTAAGATCAACACCAAGGAATTTTCTCTTCTACTTTTTTGGTTTCAGGTCTTACATTTAAACCTTACTTCTTTTCAGGTTAATGTGTATGAGTAATGTAAGATAAGGTTTCATTTTATTCTTTGGCATATGGATATCCAGTTTTCCTACCACCATTATTTGCAGAAATGGCCCTTTCATCACGTTGTCTTTTTCAAGTCTATTCAGAGATTGGTAGACAGTATATTCCTGGGCACTTCTACTTCTGTTGTAGCAGGTTTGTATACATAATTGGTTGACAAATACTAGAATATTAAATACTTCCTTTTCTAGTGCTTTTAGATTTTATTTTCTGTTAGGGCTTTGAGTTACTAACTAGTGTCCTTTCCATTCATACAACAGACTCTCTTTCACATCTTGCAGAGAATGTCTAAGACAGTGACCAACTTGTATATCTGAGAATAAGTTCTGATATTTATACAGAACACTCTACCCAAAAATAATATACAAATTCTTCTCAAGTTTAAATGTGGTGTTTGTTGTTTAAGTTGCTGATTTCCTTCCTTATTCTGTCTGCTTGTTCTATCTATTATTGAGAGTAGAATATGAAAATCTCTATTTACTTCATGGGTCTCAAATGCGTCTGTCTTTCAGTTATGCACAACACAAAAAGTGGAATTATAAAGCATTATCACAATGAAACTAACTTATCTCATTGCTTTTGTTTCCTATGCCTCTGTCGTCTTATGTAAAAAAAAAAGATTCTTGCAACTAGTTAGATATGTAATATTAGTTTATTCTTCTGCACATGCATATCTAATTTTTCTAGCAAAATTCATTGTTTAAAAACCTATTTTTTATGTGAGGCATAATCTTAGGCCCTGTCAAAAATAATTTGGTTGTAGATGCATAGTTTTACTTCTGTTCCAACAATCTATATGTCTGGTTTTTTTATTAAATAACTATGATGTTTTGAATACTAGAGATTGTAGTATGTTTTCAAGTCAAGTAATGCTATGTTTTCTGCTTCGCTTTTTTGGCTCAAAATTGTTTGGGATACTTAAGGATTTATTTTGGACTTCTATAAAAAACATTTCTATTTCTATAAGTAATATCAGTGGCATTTTAAAAGCAATTACATTGAATCTATAAACCAATTTAGATAATATATACATTTCAACAAATTAATTACTCTATTCTAGGAATATGATATATCTTTAATCTTTTCCTTGTCCTCTTCAGTGTATTTCTTTTTCAGCCACCCCATTTTATTGATATGTACACGTGCAAAATTTAAGGTTTACAATGGAGTTGAGCCTTTTATGTACATATGTATCTTGTCAAGGTGACAAGGGCTTTCCAACTCTCCTTTTGTCCCTCCCCCTACTTTCCCCTCCCTTTTTCCTCCCCTACCAGATCCCATTTTCACTTTGTTTTTTTCTTTTAAGTTCCATAGGAGTTGTGGTCTGGGACTCTCATATCAGAGAGACCATTCTATGTTTCACCTTCTGCTTCTGACTCACTTCACTAAGCAGGATGTTCTCAACTTTCTTCCATTTGTCTGTAAAAGCCTCCACATTGTTGGACTTTATTGATGCATAGTATTCCATTGTGTACAAATACCACAATTTGTGTATCCACTGGTCTGTTGATGGGTATTTTGGTGACTTCCATATTTTAGCTATTGTTAGTTGTGCTGCTATGAACATGGGTATACATATATCTCTGTTGTGTGTTGTTTTGACATCATTTGGATATATTCCCAGGAGGGGTATCACTGGATCGAAGGGGACAATTATTTCTAGTCTTTGAGAGCTGTCCATACTGCTTTCCAAAGGGGTTGTACAAATTTACATTCCCACCAGCGGTGCAAGAGGGTTCCTTTCTCCCCACAGCCACACCAGCACTGATTACAACTTGACTTGTTGATATCGGCCATTCTCACGGGGTGAGATGGTATCTTAGCGTTGTTTTGATTTGCATTTCTCTTATGGCTAGAGATGTTGAACACCTTTTCGTGTATCTATTGGCCTTTTGCATTTCTTCATGAGTGAACTGTCTCTTCATTTCATTTGCCCACTTTTCAAGAGGATCCTTTATTTTGGTAGGCTTATTTTTCTTCAGCTCCTTGTATATTCTAGTTATAAGCTTCTTATCTGAGATGTTGGTAGTAAATATTTTTCCCACTTTGTTGGTTCTCTTTTTACAATGTTAATAGTTTCCTTTGCTGTACAGAAACATTTTAATTTGACAAGATCCCATTTGTTAATAATAGGGATAATTTCTTTTGCTCTTGGTGTCTTGTCAAGAAAGTCTTTACCTACCCCTATGTCTTTTAGATATTTGCCTAATTTTTCTTCTAGAAGGTTTAGTGTTTCATTTTTAATGTCAAGGTCTTTGATCCACTTTGATTTGATTTTGGTGCATGGTGATAGGTGTGTGGCTAGATTCATTCTTCTACATGTGGATGTCCAGTTTTCCCAGCACCATTTGTTGAACAGGCTGTCCTTTTTCCGTTGTATGCATTTGGCCCCTTTGTCAAAGATTAGGTAATTGAGGGTATTTGGGTTTGTTTCTGCATCCTCAATTCTGTTCCACTGCTCTGTCTATTTTTGTGCCAGTACCATATTGTTTTTACAACTATGGCTTTATAGTACAGCCTGATGTCTGGAACTGTAATGCCTCCTGCCTTGGTCTTGTTGCTCAGGATTGCTTTGGCTATTCTTGGTTTCTTTTGGCTCCATATGAATTTAAGGATTGTTGT
This sequence comes from Ctenodactylus gundi, assembly GCA_004027205.1. Taxonomy (NCBI): domain Eukaryota; kingdom Metazoa; phylum Chordata; class Mammalia; order Rodentia; family Ctenodactylidae; genus Ctenodactylus; species Ctenodactylus gundi. The sequence goes on from PVKB01001114.1 coordinate 374,901, forward strand.
TTCAAGTTCTTTGAAGAAACTTGTAGGGATTTTGATAGGAATTGCATTGAATCTGTATATCAGTTTCAGTAATATAGTCATTTTGACTATATATATTTTGCCTATCCAAGAGCAGGGGATACTTTTCCATTTTCTAGTGTCTCCTATAACTTTTTTCTTCATTGTAATGTAGTTTTCTTTATATAGGTCTTTCACTTCCTTGGTTAGGTATACACCTAGGTGTTTAATTTTTTCCTTAGCTATTGAGAATGGAATTGTTTTTCTGAGTTCTTGCTCAATAAGTTCATTATTAGTATAGAGAAAAGCTATTGATATTTTAGTTAATTTTGTAGCCTGTGACTTGGCTAAATTTTTTTATTATTTCTAGGAGTTTCATAGTGGAGTTTTTAGGGTCTTCCACGTAGATAATCATATCTGCTGCAAATAAGGAAAGTTTGACCTCCTCCTTTCTGATGCAGATTCCATTTATTTCATTTTCTTGTCTGATTGCTATGACAAGTGTTTCAAGGACTATGTTGAATAGAAGTGGTGAGAGTGAGCATCCTTGTCTTGTTCCTGATTTAAGAGGGAACGATTTCAACTTTTCTCCATTTACTATGATATTTGCAGTAGGCTTAGCATATATAGCTTCTATGAGTTTTAGGTAGGGCCCTTCTATACATATTTTTCTTAGTGTTTTTATCATGTAGGGGTGCTGGATTTTGGCAAAGGCTTTTTTTGCATCAATAAAAATGATCATGTGGTTTTTGTTTTCACTTTTGTTGATATGGTGTATTACATTGATTGATTTACATATGTTGAACCAGCCTTGCGTCTCAGGGATGAAACCCACTTGATCATGGTGTATGATTTTTCTGATTACTTGTTGGATTCTGTTTGCCAGAATCTTATTGAGAATTTTTGCATCTATATTCTTTAGGGATATTGGTCTGTAATTTTCCTTCCTGGTTAAGTCTTTGTCTGGTTTTGGGACTAATGTGATGCTAGCCTCATGAAATGAGTTTGGTAGTGTTCCTTCACTTTCTACTTTCTGAAATAGTTTGAGGAGGACTGGAGTAAGTTCTTCCCTAAAGTACTGAAAAAATTCTGCTGTGAATCCATCTGGGCCTGGACTTTTGTTTGTAGGTAGAGCTTTTATTACTGCTTCAATTTCTGTGTGTGTGATGGATTTGTTCTAGATTTTTATATCTTCCTCCTTTAATTTTGGTATATTATATGTATCTAGAAAGTCGTCCATTTCTTCTCAGTTCTCAAATTTGTTAGAATATAGATGTTCAAAGTAATTTCTTATAATATTCTGGATTTCTGCAGAGTCTGTTGTAAATTCACCCTTTTCATTTCTAAGTGTGTTAATCTGTGCCTTTTCTTTCCTTTTCTTGATGAGTTTGGGAAGAGGTTTTTCGATTTCATTAATTCTTCCGAAGAACCAGCTCTTTGACTCATTGATCCTTTTAATTGTCTTTTTAATTTCAATCTCATTTATTTCAGATCTGATCTTTATAATTTCTTCTACTGCCTTTTGTGTAAAGTTGTTTTTGTTTCTCTAGGTCTTTGAGGTGTATCATTAGTGAATTTATTTGTGACTGTTCTGTTCTTTTGATGTATGCATTTATGGCTGTGAATTTTCCTCTAAGGACTGCTTTCATTGTGTCCCACAGATTTTGATATGATGTATTTTCATCATCATTTCACTCTATGAAGTTTTTGATTTCTTCCGTGATCTATTGTTTGGTCAGTAGTAAGTTATTAAGTTTCCATGTGTTTGTGTATTTTCTTCTGTTTCTGCTGCTGTTAAGTTCCAGCCGTATTCCACTATGGTCTGAGAGTATGCAGGGAAGTATTTCTATCTCTTTGTACTTGTTTAAGCATGCCTTATGTCCTAGGACGTGGTCTATTTTAGAAAATGTTCCATGTGAAGCTGAGAAGAACGTGTAGTCCATTGATGTTGGGTGGAAGACTCTGTAAATGTCTGTAATGTCCAAGTTTTCTATAGTATCTTTTAGCAGTTGTTTATCTTTGTGGATTTTTTTGTTTGGTTGATCTATCTATTTGTGCTAGTGGAGTATTAAAGTCCCCTACTATAATTGTGTTGGGGTCTGTGTGTCCTTTCAAATCTAGTAATTTTTGGTTTACATAACTGGGTGCTTTAGAGTTGGGAGCATATATATTGATAATTGTGATTTCTTCCTGTTCTAATGTTCCTTTAACCAGTATGTAGTGTCCATCTTTGTCTCTCTTCACCTGTCTTCTTTTGAAATCAGATGAGTCTGAGATTAATATAGCTACCCCTGCTTGTTTTCTGGGACCTGTTGCATGAAATATTGAATTCCAGCCTTTTATTTTCAGTCTATGAGTTTCCTTGTGGGTGAAGTATATCTCTTGTAGGCAGTAAATTATGGGTTTCTGTTTTTTGATCCAGTCAGCTAGTCTATGTCTTTTGATAGGTGAGTTGAGGCCGTTCACGTTTAGGGTAATTATTGAGGAATGTTTGCTGTGTCCCTCCATCATTGTAGTTTTTCCCTGTTTCTTACTGGCTTTACTTTTTTCTCAGCTCATTCTCCTCTGGCTTTTGCCTCTTTTTCTCTGGGGTCTCTTGTGTCATTGGCCTCTCTTTCGCTATCCAAGTGTCCTTTGAGAATTACCTGCAGTGATGGCTTAGTGGCTGCAAGTTTCTTTAAACTTTCTGTCATGGAGGATATTAATTTCTCCCTCTAGTTTAAAAGATAGTTTTGCTGGATATAGTAGTCTTGGTTGAAATTTGTGTTCTTTTAGTGTTTGAATGATATTGCTCCATGATGTCCTGGCTTTTAGAGTCTGGGTCGAGAAGTCTGCCATTATCTTGATGGGCTTACCATTGTAGGTCACCCTCTGCTTTTCTCTTACTACGTTTAGTATTCTCTCTTTGTGTTGGGTTTCTAGTACTCTAATTATGATGTGTCAGGATGAGGTTCTCTTCTGATCAATATTGTTTGGTGTTCTAAATGCCTGCAGTAGTTTGATATTCATTTCTCTTCTTAGATTTGGGAAATTTTCTTCCATAGTTTCCTTGAATATGACTTTTAATCCTTTTGTTTCGTCCTCGGTCTTCTCTTGAATTCCCATAATTCTCAAGTTGTTTCTTTTTGAATCGTCTATCAACCATTGTAATGATTCATTTTCTTCTTTTTTAACTTTGCGTTTTTTATGGTCTTTCTTTTCCCGCTCCATCATTTTGTCTTCTAGGTCTGATAATCTATTTTGAAATTGTTCAATATCATTGCTTATTGTGACCTGTGTGTTTTTCACTTTCTGTATATCTGCATTTATTTTTTTATGTCTCTGTTGTGTTCTTCTCTTATTTCTTGAATGGTCTTCATTATCTTCTGGTTCATTTCTTCTTTGATCTCCTCTACTTGCTTCTCCAACCTTGCTTTTAGCTAAGCTAGGTCTTGGCGTTGCTCTTGATCTTTGATTTTCATTTCCTGCATCATTTCTTGCTGTGATTCCTGCTTTAATTCCTGCTTTAATTCTTGCTTTAATTCGATGTATTTCTGGGCCCAGAAGTTACCAACATTTGTGCCATTTTTGCCTTTAGTTTCTGCATTTTCAGAATTCTTGGTATGCTCCTCTGGTATTTCGAGACTTTCTGAAGGAGATTTATTTCCATGTTTCCTCATGGTTCTGTTGTGTTTGGTTGTCTCTTGTTGTCTCTGGTTGTCTGTCCCTGGGTTCCCCTATGTGTTTCTCCCCGGTATGATTCTGTCCAGCACTGGGAGAACACAGTCACTGCTAGGGGTGGTGTGGATATCCTGGCCTAGTTCTCACTGAGCCCATCTTCAGCCATGAAGCCCGAGGCAAGGAGCTTGGAAAATGCCCGTGAAGCCCACCAGCTGCCTCCGGAGCTGACTGGCCTGGTTCTCACTGAGCCCGGGCTCAGCCGCAGGTCCCTGAGGCAATGGGCGTGGAAAATGTCCCTGAAACTGACCAGCCGCCTCCAAAGAGGCCCTGCCTGGTTCTGTCCTAGTTCAGTCCCAGCCGTGGTTCCCCAAGGCAAGGGGCATGGAAAATGTCCCCCAAGCAGACCAGCCTCTTCAGTGTATTTCATCAATATTTTCATCTCACTTCTTTGGTTAAATTTTATTCCTAGGTTGCTTTATTGATTTGTAGTAGTTGGTATAAATAGGACTGTGTTCTTTATTTCTCATTCAGGTAATTTTTTGTTTAATAAGACAAACATAACCTCTTCCTCTTTCTCAAAATATCACTTTTTTAACTGGGAGCATCATGGTATCTTATATCGCTGAATTCATGTATTCTCATAATTGTTTATGGAGTTTGACAGTTTTCTATATGTAAGTTCATACCCTCTATATTATCAGTTTTTCTTTTTTTATAATTTAGATGGCTTTTATTTCTTCCTGTCTCCTGATTGGTCTGACAAGGATGACAGAATTATGTTGATAAAAAATTGTGAAAGTGGTCATCCTGTGTTTGTCTGTATTTACTTGAAAAACTATCATCTTCTCCTCATTTGGCATAATGTTAGGAGTTAGCTTGTTATGAAAATTGATTATTATGTTGAGGAACATTTCTTCTATACCTGCCTGGCTCAGTATTATTTATCATGAAGAGTTATCAAATTTTATAAAATGCCTTTCCTATATCAATTTCTATATCATATAATTTTTATACTTAAAGCTGTTGAAATAGTGAAATAGTAGTGTAAAGTTGTTGATTTACATTTAACTATCTTCGCATTACTGGAGGGAATTTCAATTTGTTACTGGGATTAAACATTCAACAGTTAAATATTAAAGGACGGAAAGTTTTTTTGACTCATAGTTTCAGAAGAGTCAGTCCATGTTCTTCTGGCTCTAAGGCAGAACACCATGGTGAAAGGGCATGGCAAGGAGGCCAGTGCAGCCAATGGCAGCAGGAAGCAGAGAGCCTGAAAGCCAGAGTAGGTATGAGCTCTACTTGCAAAGTCACAGCCCCAGTGACTTACCTCCTCCAGCAGACCCCACCTCCTAGTAGCACTGTTGTGGTTTGCATCTGGAGTGTCCCCCAAAACCTCATGTACTGATGGATACTATGTAGTATTCAAAGGTGGTGCTTGGCTGGAAGTGACAGATTCTTGGCGCTGGACCTGGAGGGGTGTTTTCTGGTTCCATCCTTCCTCGCAGACTTGACTATGTTGTGCCATGCTCTGAGGATCTCTGTTTCTGAAACACTGGCTCCCAGTGACTCTAGCCCCAGACCCAGCCCAAGCTCTGCCATATGATTCCACCATTTCCCAGCAGCCCACCCACAAATGCATTGAGATCTGTAAATATGAGCCAAATTAAATCTTTCTTAAGTTGTGAATTCGGATATTTAAAGTGACAAAAAAGTAACTAAGACAAACACATTAAACTATGAACTCATCAGTGATTAGTATAACACCTCTATGATCCAAAAACCCGATCTCTGAACACATGAGACTTTAAGAGGGGTATTTTAGCTTGAAACCATAATATGGTCAGAAAAGATGCTGAAATAATTTTAATGTTTTAAAACATGTTGAGGACTGGAGGAATGGCTCAGCTGTTAAAGCACTTGCCTAGCAAGCCCTAAGTCAAGCACTAAGTACCCAAGTTCAGTTCCCCAGCATCACATATGCCAGGTGTGGTTGTGCATGCCTGTAATCCCAGCATGCATGCGAGGCTGAGACAGGAGGATTGCTGTGAGTCCAAGGCCAGGCTGGGCTCAATAGTGAGTTTAGGAGCAGCCTGGGTTACAAAGCTAGACCCTGTATCAAAAAAAAAAAAAATGTTGAGACTTGTTTTGTGACTGTGATGTGATATGTCCTGGTGATATTTCATATGTTGATAAGGAAAAAAAGAAAGCATAATCTGCATCTTTTGAATAAAATATTTTACAGGTGTATGTTACATCTATTTGATACAGGGTACAATTTAACTTCTTCTTTGCTGATTTTCTGTATATCTGTGGTGTTGATGTCTCCAACCTTTATTATAATAGAGTTTATATTTCTCTTTAGATCTGTTAATACTCACTTATTTGGGTATTCCAATATTGAGTGCTATATATTTAGAATTATTATTTCTTCTTGCTGAATTGAACCCTTTTATCACTATATAAGGATCTCCCTGTTTCTCTTACTGCTTTCTACTTATTTACTTTTCTTTTTAATTTTATTTGGGGGGTATAAAGAAAAGTTCACATCACATAAAATTTAACATTGTTTTGTAAATACATGAATTCCAAATTCTGTAACATTGGAAACATGGTATCTGGGGAATCAGTGAGAGTCTGTACTTACCCCCCTTTTCAGAGGTATTCACTCCTTTCCTATCTGTGCCTCTCTTTCTACCATGCCATACATGTTGGGGCCTTTTTATGTTATTACTTTTGTGCATTTCATAAGACGGACACCCATCTATAGTCAGGCTTTTGTGCTTGGTCCATTTCACTGAGCATTATTGGCTCTAAGGGGCCCATTTTGGTTCAAAATGCTTTATTATGGTTTGGATCTGGAATGTCCCCCAAAAGTCTCGTGTATTTAAATGTTAATGGATTGTCTATGGAACCACGTGCTGTTAGTAGATTGGGGCCTAGTCTGGAGGGGTGGACTACAGTTAAGTCAGGATTAAATCATGTAAGTCAGGATTAAGGGTGTGTAGTGGCCACACCTTCTACACCTGGATGCAGGAGGGGCTAATCACAGTGTGGAGACCTGGAAGGATACATAAGCTGCATCCTGCCTTCCTTGGAGCACTAGGACTGGGACTTGGACTAGTCTCAACTAATCTCAACTTGCCTGCCTGTGTGTGATGTCCTGAGAAGCTGCCTCCACCTCTGCCTCTGCCATGTACTTCCATTGCTGCCAGCTGCCCCTGAATGGACTATGACCTTCTGAAACTGTGAGCTAAAATAAACCTTTCCTCCCCTAAATTTGTGGATGTTGGGTATTGAGTCACAGCAATGGAAAAGTAACTGAGACATGCTTCATATTTGTCTTTCTTTATGCCTGCATAGTGTTCCATCGTGTATAGGTATAACATCTTTAACCATTCCTGTATGGATGGACAGGACGATTTCTTCCAAGATTTGGCTATTATGAATTGTGCTGCTATAAATATGTATATGCATGTGTCTTTTTGGTATGTTGACTTTATTTCTTTTGGGAACATGCCCAGTAGGGTAGTAGCTGGATTAAATGGAATGCCCATTCTCATCTTTCTAAGGAACCTCTAGACTGCTTTCCATAATGGTTGTAACAGCTTGCATTCCCGCCAGCAGTGGAGTAGAATTCCATTTTTTTACGCAAACTTGCCAACAATTGTTGTTTTTTGAGTTGTTGATGTAGGACATAATAACTGAAGTGAGGTGAAACCTCAATGTGGTTTATATTTGCATTTCTTTGATGTCCAGGGATAAATAAAACCTTTTCATGTGCTTCTTGGCCATTTGGACTACTTCCTTCTGAGAAGTTTCTTTTTATTTCAGTTGCCCACTTCTTGATGGGATCATTTATTTTAGGGAGTTTTATGTTTTTCAGTTCCTTGTATATTCTAGATATTAATCCTTTATCAGAAGTGTTACTGGTGAATATCCTTTCCCACTCTTTGGGTTCTCTCTTCACCTTGCTGATTGGTTCTTTTGCTGTGCAAAAGCTTTTCAATTTAATGTAGTCCCATTTTTTTGATTCCTGCTAACATTTCTTGTGCAAATGGTGATCTGTTCAAAAAACCTTTTCCTGTTCCTATGTCTTCTAAGGTTTTACCTATTTTGTCTTCAAGTAAGCTCCGTATTTCAGTTTTGATGTCTAGTTTTTGATCCGTTTTTATCTGATTTTACTGTGTGGAGACAGATATGGGTCTAGTTTCATTCTCCTGAATGTGGAGACCCAGTTTCCCAGCACCATTTGTTGAAGAGGCTGTCTTTTCTCCAGTGGATGGTTTTGGACCCTTTGTCAAAGATCAGTTGGCTTTGTGCTTGGGTTTGTTTCAGTATCCTCAGTTCTGTATCACTGGTCCTCTTGCCTATTCTTATACCAGTACCACGTAGATTTAATCACTGTTGCTTTGTAGTATTTTTGAAGTCTGGAACTGACATTCCTCCAGGTTTGCCCTTGTTGCTCAGAATTGCTTTAGAGATTCTAGGTCTTTTCTAGTTCCATATAAATTTTAAGGTTGTTATTTCTAGTTCTGTGAATAATGTAGTTGGTATTTTGATTGGTATTGAATTGAATCTATATAACAGCTTTGGGAGTATGGCCATTTTGACTATTATTTCTTCCTATCCAAGAGTATGGGATATCTTTCCATTTTCTAAAGTCCTCTTCAATCTCTTTCCTTAGAGGTTTGTAGTTATCTTTCTATAGGTCTTTCACCTCTTTGGTGAGGTTTATTCCTAAGTATTTTATGTTGTTGTTGTTGTTGTTGTTGTTGTTGTTGTTGTTGTTGTTGTTGTTGTTGCTGTGGTGAAGGGGTTTGTTTTCTTGATTTTTTTCCCTTTGGATTCATTATTGGTGTATAGGAATTCTATTGATTTGTGGATATTGATTTTATAACCTGCTACTTTGCTGAATTTATTTATTACTTCTAAGAGCCTTTGTTTGGAATTTTTTGGTTCTTCTATGTAGCATAGCATGTCTTCTGCAAATAGGGATATATTTACTTCTTCCCTTTCGATGCATATTCCTTTTATTTCTTGGTCTTACCTGATGGCTCTTGCCAGAATTTCAACCACTATGTTAAATAGTCAGGGTGACAGTGGGCATCCTCAACTTGTTCCTTAATTTAGTGTGGATGCTTTCAGTCTTTCTCCACTTAGGACTGCTTTCTATTTAAAGTCTATTTTTCTAATGAAAGTGTGCCTGGTACTTTCTTTCAGATTCCACATTTGTGCAATATCCTATGCCATCCTTTTTTGCCTAAGTGTGCCCTTAAAAGTGAAGTATTTCTTATAAGGAATGTAAAGTTGAGTCTTGGTTTTTTTAACTTTGTTGACTTACTGTATTAGTCTGTCCTTTAATTGGAAAATTTAATTCACTTACATTGAAAGCAATCATTTTTAAGCATGATCTTACCACCCATTATGTAAATTACTTTCTCATTTTATTATGTTCTTTTCATCTCTTATAGTCTTCCTTCGTGGTTAAGTGGTTTACTATAATAGAATGTTTAGGTTTCTTCCGTAGTATTTTTGGTTATATACATTTACTGCTTTTTAGTTGCCATGAGGCTTACAAAAAAGCTATTAAAGAAAATTAGCATAATTGTAAAGACAAGAACACACAATAGACAAAAGAATAAGTGAAAGGATGCTAAGAGGACTCTTTATTTCCACTCCATTTCTCCTTGAATTTTAAGGATTTGATGACCCATTTCATATTCCTGTATATTGTTTGTTTCTTAATATATTGGTGTATTTTTAAATTTTGAAATGGTTTTGCTGTCCTACTAAAAATATGAATGGTATATGTATTATGCTGCCAACATTAGAGCATTTTGAATTTGTATTCTTACTCTTATTCTTGAGTTTATTCCTTCTATGTTTACTTACTAATGTCTCAGTTTGAAAAACTTTTTTTTAGAATTTTTGTAGAATAGGTATGGTAGTGATATATTCTCAGTTTTTATTTATGGGAATGTCTTTATGTCTTCTTTGTTTTTATAAAATGGTTTTCTAACGTTTGAAGGACTGTGTATAGACCTTAAGGCCCTACTGAGTGCTGGTCTTCCCTCAGTGGACCTGGCACTGGAATCTAAGAGAAAACCCTGTATGACTGCTGTACCCTGAGCTCCGAAGGATGGGTGTTGCTCTGATCTACAATGAAAGTTGAAAAAAGTTGAGGCTCTGAGCTGCCTCACCTAATACAGCTTTTACAGCTTTATCTTAAAGTATTGGGCTTACAATAGGAAGCAGACAGAACACGTAAGAACAACACAGAAGCTGATAAACTTAAGGACATTGTTGGAAGTGAGGTCAGTCTTCTACAGCTTCCTCTTCAAACACAAAAACTCTCTCTGACCTCTGAAAAGTCTGTCTCAAAACCAAATACAGTTTCTATTTCAGTATCAGCAAAGAAGCAAACAGATTCCATTCCACTTTAAAAATTACTTGCCACACTCTTTGAAGTTCTCAGTCACTATGCAAAAAGACCAACTACCTTCCAGCCACAATGCCCTAGGTCCCCTGGAGATCAAGTCTCTTTACGTAGGCACAACTGACAATCTCAACTGATGTTAGGTTTGCATCATTGTAGCCCAAGTGTTTGAATAAAAAGATCTCCAAAGGATTCCAAGCCTTGACCACTGAAGCATTCTCAATGCTCCAGACATAATGGAGAAAAGTCATTCTTACCTTGCCTTGAAGTCCTGATTCACAGAATCTTTGAGCACAGGACAATAATTTTCATTGTATGTAAACCTTTACAGTGTTTTTTATGCAACAAAATATATCTTTTATCTGCTACTACAAACACTTCAGAAATATTTTAAAGGTTATAATACTCTGATTATGTCATGTATGCCACCTAAAATCTCATGCATTTATGCTTAATTAAAAGGATAGTTTGACTCTAATTCATGTCTACAATAGTTAATATAGTGAATATCTTTATTCAGTAATGTTTTTTCTTTATCATTTTATCCTGTTTCCAGAATAACTATAACTAAATTTCTTTTAAGCATCTTATATAAATTTATGTCTATTTTGAATGTTAAAATAGTAAAGTATTAAAGAAGCATATTTGCTTTAAATGTTTAAAAATCATCTAAAAATAATGGTTTAAGTTGACTAACCCATTTGAAAAAAGTAGAATATGACCAAACTCTGTGATACCTATTTGTGGTAATCTCAGCCTGACCTTAGGAGTCAGACATGAGAAGCTAAGGTCAAATTTAAGGTTACCATAGACATGGGAGGAGAAGAAAGAAAAGCAAGCATGGTGAATACTCTGTTAATCGATCCTATCCTACTACCAGCTGACTGAAATATACATGAAAGATCCATTAAAAGATGTTTACAGCTGGGCAGGGGTAGCTTTGGCTTCGCAAATTATGAAAAATTCTGGCTAAGTGGAAACTGTCACTGTTCCTCAGGGCTCTCTGTTGCATACTTTGTACCTATCTGAGAGGGCGTAAAGAGGTGTGAAGTTTGTCCCTCTGGAACGCTGGAAGCACAAGAGCAAGATATCATGTCTGTGGGAAGGACAGTTTGTTCTAACTCATGAAACCAGTGGTGGGTGTATTGAAATTTGTACCCTTAAGTTAGATGCATTTTCCAACTCATGCTAACTTGTTAGTGCTAGCCATTGGCCTTTGGGTTTTTTCTATTTATAAGGCTGGATTTGGCAGAGCAGGATAGAGTCCTTGAATTCAGCTTCCCTATGGCAACTCCTAGTGGGCTGTTTCTGCCTTTCTATCTGGATGTCTTGAGATATCTATCAAAATAGAAGATGTTGGATTCCAAAAGGCTTGAATTTCAGTGTGCATTGCACCAGCCTCCTGAATTCCAGTAGATACACTTCTAAAATTGCTACTCCTTCCCAAATATGTTAGCTGACCCTGTGCCCGAGGGTTTAATCATACAGACAGTAAGAAAATCTTGATTACATTTCTGCCTACGTGATCACCAGCACCATGCTAAAATTTTCTCAACCCTTTTTGCAAACCTTTAATTTCCTCATGCACAATATCAGAATAATAATAAAAGCACCTACTTTGCAGGACTGTTGTGAAGATTAAATGAGATAATATATCTAAAGTGCCCATCATTTAAACATGATAAAATCAAATGCTCTTAAATAGAGCACACCAGCATGGTAAAATGGTAAGAATTAATTTTCATCCTTGAGTAGCTGAAAGAGTCTGGAGCAGGTATAATTTTAGGCTTTCAAATTCTTCAGTACAGAAAGATTGTAATGGAATATATACTGAGTGTCAGTTCCACATGTTCAACATGGCCATGAAGTTTTCTTCTCCATTTACCAGCCATCCTTTGAATGACCAGAGAAGCAGATTTCAAAATGCATTCTGTGTATTACAGAACTATCAGGTTATGTTTCAAATACAACTATGGTAAGGGTTTTTGCCAAAATTATTTTCTTATATTTGTAACACATAGTAATTCAGCTTGAAGAACTGGCACAGATACATGTCACATCATGATCTTTTTTTACCTTCCTTCCCTTCTTCCAACACTCTAACTCCTCATATCCCCTTTCCCTCTCTGCAACTGTTTACTTCCATCATTCTTTTTATTCTGCTCCTTTACTTTTCATAGCTTGGTTTTTCCTTATTAGAAAAGAACATGTAATATTTAACTTTCAGTGTCTGATTCATTTTGCCAAGCATGATGGGCTCAAGATGCATTCATTTTTTTTACAAATAATTTAAATTTATTGTTGTATAAGACAAAATAGCATTTCACTGTGTATAAGTACCACATCCATATTTATTCATCTGTTGATGGTCCTATCAGTTGCTTCCAAGATTTAGCTGTTGTAATTTGTGCTACGATAAACATGGGTATGTGTGTTATGACTCTTGTATGACAATTTCTAGTCATTTGGGAAGATACCCAGAAGTATAACTTAGTCAAAGTGAATATCTATTTTCAGTTTTTTTTTTTTTTTTGAGGAGTCTCCTTACTTACTTCCATAATGGTTGTACCAGTTTACAGTCTCACCAACAATGAAGAAGGATTTCATTTTCTACACAACCTTACCATGTGTTGTTTGAGTTCCTAACATTGTTGATTCTTATCAGAGCAAGATAGAACTTTAGTGTCGTTTTTATTTGCATTTCTCTGGTGGCTAAAGATGCTGAACTTTTTTCAGACTTCTTCCTGGAATTGTCTATTCATTTCAGTTGTCAATTTTTGTTTGGATCTTTTATTTATTTTTTCAGTTTTTCCTGTGTTCTAAATAATACACTCTTTCAAGTTGTTGGCAAATGTTTTTCCCATTTCATTGATTCTCTTTTCATTCGGTTGTTTGTTTCCCTAGCTGTGCAGAACCTTTTTAATTTTATATAGTCCTGTTTGTTGATTCTTGATATTACCTCATGTGCAGTAAGTGTCTCGTTGAGAAAGTCCTTGCCTATTCCTGTATTTTAAAGAGTTTTGACTAGTTTATCTTCCAGAAGGGTCATGTTTCCATGTTAATATCTAGTTTTTGATTCATTTTAATTCGATCTGAATACATGGTAACAGATGTGGGTCTAGATTCATTCTTCTTTGTGGATAACCAGTTTTCCCAACATCATTTGTTAAAGAGGCTGTCTTTTCTCCAGTATATGTTTTTGGCCCCTTTGTTGAAGATGAATTCTCTTACATTGGTCTACCTGCCTGTTTATGCCAATGCCATGTAGTTTTTTTTCCTGTGTCTTGATTCCTTTTTTATACCCACTATTTTTATTAATATACATATGTAATACATAGCATTTACAATGAATTTGGGTATTTCGTGCACATATGTATAATATCAACTTTACAATCCCTTCCCATTTTTAAACCTCCCACCCCCTCACTATCCCTTCTCCCAACTCCAGCTATCACTTCATGTGGTTCTGTAGAATGTCTGTGTTCTGGGTTTTCCAAGTCAGAGAAACTATACAGTACTTAACATATTAATCTTCTGTTCCCAAATCATTTCACTTAAGTCACCACTCTAACTCAGCTTCCAATTCCTCGAATGGGTCGCAAATCTTGATGCCTCTTCTCTAAATCCAACCAATCCCTCTATTGGGATATTTACAAAAGGTTTTTTTCCTATATTTTGCTATGTCTTTGTTGCTATTCTTTAACCTGGCCTTGCCCACCAGTTTACATTAGAAAATAACTACAAGCATGTAGTTCAAAAGACTAGTAAATTTGGGAAAGAAGAAAAAAAAGTTAAATTTCAAATGCCTTAGCTGAATATGGGAAGATACATACTTGTACATTCACAGGGTTATCTTTACATCAATCAGTTTTCTTAGAATAAATTTTCATCAGAGACCTAATAAGTGAATTGCTACAATAAAACAAAGTTAAAGCTATATCACATCGCTACATTAAATGAGCTTAAATCTATACCACATAAATATACTTAAAGTGACATATATGAAGGCAAATTTAGTTATTTCAGAATTTTTTAACTCTCATGACTTATTTACTCATATTTCACTGTTTACTAACATACTTTTTCTCAGCTCATTCTCCTCTAGCTGTTGTTGCTTTTCCTCTGGGGTCATTGGTGTCACTGGCCTCCCTTTAACTTTCTAAGTTTCCTTTAAGTATTCTCTGCAATACTGGCTCAGTGGCTACAAATTCCTTTAAGCTTTCTCTGTCATGGAAAATTTTAAGTTCTCCCTTTAAATTAAAAGATAATTTTGCTGGATATAGCAGTCTTAGTTGGCATTTAAGTTATTTTAGTGCTTGGATGACATTGCTCCATGATCTCCTGGCTTTTAGAGTCTAGATTGAGAAACTGCAGTTATCCTGATGGGCTTATCTTTGTAGATCACCTTCTGTTGTTCTCTTACCGCTTTTAGTATTTTCTCTTTGTGTTGGGTTTCTAGAATTTTAATTATGATGTGTTGTGTTGAGGATCTCTTCAGATCAAAGTTGTTTGGTGTTCTATATGCCTACAATAGTTCCATGTTCATTTTTTAGATTTGGGAAATTTTCTTCTATGATTTCATTAAGCCTTTTGTTTTGTCCTCAGTCTTCTCCTGGATTCCCATAATTCAGAGGTTGTTTCTCCTTGAATCATCTATCAGCCGTTGTAATGACTCGCTTTCTTTCTTATTTTCTTTATGTTCTTCACAGCCTGTATGTTGCAGCTCAGTCACTTTATTTTTTAGGTCTGACATTGTGTTCTGAAGAAGTTTAATGTGGTTGCTTATTACTTCCTGTGTGTTTTTCACTTCCTGAATATCTGCATTCAATTTTTCTGTATCTCTCTCATGTTCTTCTCTAATTTCTTATATTGCCTTCATTATCATCTGGTATATTTCTTCTTTGGTCTCCTCTACTTGTTTTTCAAGGCTTGCTTTTTGCTTAACTATGTGTTGGTATAGCTCTTGTGCTGTCTGTTTTATTTCCTGCTTTAATTCCTGCTTTAATTCACTGAATATCTGGGCCCAGAAGTTACCATCATTTTTGCCATTTTAATTTTTGGATTCTGCAATTTCAGTATCCCTGGTATCATCTTCTGGGGTGTCAGGTCTTTTTGTAGGAGATTTGTTGGGTTTTTTTTCCCTGTAATTGATTCTTGTATTTCCTTATAAGAGGAACGTTATCAACAGATTTTGCAAGTGTCATCCAACCTTTTTTCCAACTGGGCACACATCAACTCTAGCATTGTGCAAGTTTTACTTGGAAGTGAAATTGTAACTACTAATACAAATGCCAAGTTACTACACAAAACATCCATAGGGACTTCTTTTTTCTGCATCGTTCACAAACATTTCCTACATAATCCAACATACAGAGAAACAGTACAACTTTTCCTTTCATTTTGCATACAACAGAAAAACCTATATATATATATATATATACAATTTTTAACTAAATAAACACTAGCAAGGTTGACAGTTTTAAGTCTATAGGTGAGAAATTAATAAAATAATCAAAATTATTTCAGCATCTGCCACTTCTGTGACATTTTAATTAATAAAACCTGCTGCTTATCAGGCTTTTGGAATATACTTATTACTCAATTTGTAGTACTGCTCCCCACTTTGGCTCTTTGTAACATAGAAAACAGCTGAAAAGTAGGGGCAAACATCTTCAAAACAAAAAGTCCCCAGCTTATTATAAGCATGAATATGTGTATGATGGAATTTCTTCCCAGGCAATGGACTCTGAAACCATCAATCACTAGAAGTTAATCTGACAATATATTTTTGTCGATATCCAACAGAGGAGCTGAAAATCCAACTTAGTGTTTAGTTTAAGGGTGGGTCAGGTGGTTCAGCCACCATTTGAAAAATGACTATCTGTATTAAAAAATGACCATCAAAAATATGTTCACTAAATTTATTTTTAAAATCATAAAATGTTTCTTACAGAAGAGCATTACGTTCTGCACACTGCTCTAAACAGATGCCAGGAACATGTGGGTTATTGTTTCTTTCCTCCCTGTCCCATCCCCCCCCCCCCCAATATTTACAGTGACCACAAAGCAAAGTGTTCACAATAATTACATGAGGAGATTGTAGGAGATTTGTTATCACCTTTTTCCATGGTTCTGCTATCTCTGGCTGTCTCGGGTGTGCAGGAAAGAAGGTGTTTGGTAAAGGCCCAGTCCTAGATGCCCCTGGAATCCTCTGGGCCAAGGGACAGACAGGGCTATGGAATTCCCTGTCCTAGATGCCTCTGGAAGCCTCTGGGGCTCAGGATTGACAGGGTGATGGAATTCCCTGGAAGCCTCTGAAAGCCTCTGGCTCACGGGATGGACGGGTGATGGACTTCCCAGTGCTAGGTGCCTCTGGCGTGCAGGGCAGCAGTGAACCGGAAGCCTTTGGTGCGTGCTAGAGGAACAGGGTGATGGTCCCCCTTTTGAGGTGTCTTGTTCCCCCCAGTCCACTCAGCATAGCTCTCCACCTGTCTGGCTTCCCTCCCCCAGCGTGGGGTTCTAAACCCTCGGAGCAGATGTGCCCCTGAGCCGTTCAGGGGATCAGTAGCCTTTCCCCCTCTTTTCTCCTCTCTGCCGCTTGTGCCAGTTTCTTCCCAGGCACTATTTAAGGGTGAGCCCCAAAGCCCTGGTGTACTCTTCTGATCTTTCTTTTACTCTAAAGGGTCCAGTCTGGGGCCTTTTTTCCCCCCTTCTCTTTAAAATGGCTCCTGCTTACATCATTTCCTGTGATGGCTGTTGAGCCCTGTTTCTGATCTGGGATCCTGGGGCCTTTTCTAGGGGGAGTGCACATTGCATTTGTAGTACACACACCCACGGGTTAGTTTTTCAGAGGCTGGGGCCACCAGCTGCCGACAATTCCCACTTCTCTGGATCCGTGGTGACCTCAGGCTAAGGTTCTGGCTCTGGACCTCCCTCCGTCTGTGTTCTGTGGATGCCAGCAGCTCGGGGCCACATCAACTCGGCTGCTTTTTTCCTCCTCTTCTGATGTGACTTCAGGATTTCGGACCCGCCCGCAGTCTCCTGTCCGTTGTTGGGGTGCTCTGTCCTCTCCCAGCTCCTTCAGATGTTCTGGGCCCATGCGAGCTCTCCTCCGTCCACAGCTGCCTATGGCTTCCTGGGCTGCTGGGCTTTTTTTTCCCCCCCTCTGCTTTTGATGATCCTTCGGAATTTCTGACCTTCCCCTTCCCCTGGACTCTTTTCAGTTGTTAGGTATGCTCCTCTCTTTCCTAGCTACACTGAACACAATTTTTCTAACTAAATTCTCAACTTTTTAAGTGGGTCGTTGAGGAGACATTGTGCAGTGCAGTTACTCAGCCACCATCTTGACCAGAAGACCTCGCCATGTAGTTTTTATGACCGTAATATAACTTGGTGTCTGGAACTATGCTATCTCCTGCTTTTGTCTTACTGCTTCAGAACGTTTTGGCTATTCTGGGTCTCTTTTGGTTCTCATAAAATTTAGGGTCATTTTTTCTAGGTCTGTGAAACATATTATTGGTATTTTTATTATAATCTCATGGAATCTGTTTTGGTATATCATCATTTTGATAGTATTTTTTCTGTCTATCCAGGAACAGGGTTGTCTTTTCATTTTCTAATATTCTCTTCAATTTCTTTTTTCAGCATACTATAGTTTCATTATAGAGGTCCTTCACTTTCTTAGTTAAGTTCATGACTCCTTAGGTATTTAATTTTTGAGGCTACTGTGAATGTTTTTCTTTTCTAATCTGAGTTTTCACTCTTGCTATACAGGACTTTTGGGGGGGATGAGGGGCAGGGTCTCGCTTTGTAGCCCAGGCCAGTCCTGAGTTCATTATGTAGGCCAGGCTTGCCTTGGACTCACAGCAATCCTCATGCCTCAGCCTGCCATGTGCTGAGATTACAGGCATGTACCACCACACCTGAATTTATGTGGTTCTGGGGAATTGAATTCAGGGCTTTGCACTTGCAAGGCAAGCACTTCAACCACTGTGCCAGCTGACTTCTGTCATTGTCTTGTTTTTAAAGCATTGGTTTTTTTTCTTTTTCTTTTCTTTTCTTTCTTTCTTTTTTTTTTTTTGTTACACTTCCCCTTTTGATGTTTCCTTTCTCCTAAGTTCCTTTGTGCTACTCTTCTCACTGTTTACATCTAAGATTCCCTCATGTATTTTCTGCAGTGCTGGCCTTATGATTGTAAATTTCTTCACAATTTGTCATAATTTTTTTTACTTCTCTTTCAACTTTCAGTGATTATTTTGCTAAATACAACAGCCTGTTTTGAGATTTGCTTTCTTTTAGAGGCTTAAGGACTTCCTTCCAGGCTCTCCTATAAGGTTTGTGTTGAGAAATCTCCAGTTATTTTGATCAGTTTACAATGGTAAAATAACATCTGTTTTTCTTTTGCTGCTTTTAATATTCTCTCTTCATTTTGAATTTCTGGGATTTTGATTATTATGTCAAAGTTGTTTGGTGTTTTAAATGCCTCTCATTCTTCAATGTTAATTTCTTTTCTTAGATTCAGATAATTTACTGCCACAATTTCAGTGAATAAAATTTGTGTACTTTTTGTAATGTTCTCTGATCTTTCTCTCACATTCATAATTCTGATGTTGGTTCTCTTTAAGTTACCCAGTAGCTGTTGTATCCATTTGTTTTTCTTTCTTGTTTTGAGGGTATCCTTGAGTACTTCAACTAATACATCAACCTTGTCTTCAGAGTCTGATACTCTATCTTGACAATGTTTGAAATAGCTGCCCATGTTTTCATTGAATTTTTCATATCCCGAATTTCTGTCTGATATTTTTCATATTTTCTACTTATACACCAAAATGTTCCCTTATATATTGCATTGCCTTGTTTATTTCAGTTAGCTTTTTGTTTCTGTCTTTGATAAACTCAATTTTTTATATGTTATGGCCATTATTTATTAAAATTATCTGTAAACTCACTAAATATTCTTTCCATTTATTTAAGTATGTCTTCTTTGATCGATTGACTGCTTGGTCCCTTGTTTTTTGATATGCTTTCCTGCAAATTAAATATTTCAGAGTCCATGATATCAACTCTGGAGTAAGCATTTCTGCAGGTGTCTTATTGTCTTACTTTTTCATAATTCTGTTGCTAAGGATTATAAATCAGTGGAGGAAAAAAAAATTCTGTGTCTAAAAGAACAACTGAGATGAATCCAAAACTTTTTTACTGTGTTACTTGGATAAGTAGTCTTTTTCCTCATCTTGTGGTGGTGGTTGCCACTCTCTACCAGATATGGTGGAAGGGAGAGTAGCAACTGACTGGCCAGCTGTAATTCCCTGCTCCATTTTTGCTCTGTGACTATTGACAAGGTATACACCAACCCTTCCTATGCCTGAATCCTCAGAAGTGTCTGCCTGAGGGACTTCACTATAATGACCAAACCAAGGCATTTCTCTGAACATGAATCATGGTCTAAAGGGAAAGGTGAAAGCCCACTAAGTTCTATGCTAGAAGAAGGCAGCAAGAGGGACTTAACAATTCAGTGGCCCCCAACACATCTCCAGCCCCTTTGACAAATCTCTCCCATTTTTCCTGGCTTCTTCCATTGTAGGCAGAGCTGTCCACCCTTTTTGGCCTGCTCCCATAGCAACCTGAACCATCAGAAGGTCAGCCTCTTCTCCATTCTCTATCTCTTAGGTCATCTCTTTCCCAGGCACTAGTTAAGAATGTGCCAGATTCCCTGGTGTGTGACCCATCTGTGGCTTCTTTTAGCAAAAACAGTTCAAACTAGAGCTTTTCTCAAAATGGCTCTTGATTATATGACTTCCAAATATGGTGCTGCCAAGAGCTTATTCTCCTGAGCTGGTGTGCTGAGCTACACAGGGGGCCTTTACAGGGGGACCCCAGTGCACTCACAGTGTGCACTACCTGTGTACTCGCTTCTCCTGGAAGCCAGGGCTGCCCAGCTGCTGTTTATCTCCATGGCTCTCATCTATCTGGAATTACCCCCTACCAGTGGCTGCCACCTGTTCACTGTTGCTCAGGCTTCTCCCAGAAAGTCTCAAGTGACTTCCTAGGCTGGCATGTTCTTCAGCCCCTGACACTTCCTCAAGATTCTAACTGTCTTGTTGCTCCTTTTAATTTTTAGAGCTCTTCTATTTCTGTAAGCTATGTTTAGCGGATAGTTTTTTTTAACTATATGTCAACTTTTTTGGAATTGCCTGTGAGAAGCCACTGAACAGGGGATCCTGCTCATTCACCATCTCGTCCAGAAGTATACATATGTTAGGTTTTTGTACGTTATTTTTACTAGTTCAAACCCATGGCCTCATTCATTCTAGGCAAATACTTTACCTCTGAGCTAAAGCCCCAGCCCCATTTTTCCCTGAGCTATCCCCCCAACTCAAGTTTTAAAAGTTATATCTAAATAAAGTTTTAGGCACAATCCCTAAATGACAATACTGTTATTTTGGATGTGAGCAGATTTGTACTTTGTAACAAGAGTGACAATAAAATTTTATTCATCTACTATATTCCAGCATGTATTCTATTCTGTCACATGTATTTTCTCTTTTCTTCTCTATTTCTCTGTAACACACACACAGACACACACACACACACACACACACACACACACACACACACACACACACACACACACTTCACAAGATAGGTAATAACAGTACAAATAGACCACAAAGGAAACTAAAGCATTAGGACTTCAGTGATTTGTACAACTCGTAAGTGACAGAACTAGAATTTGAACCCAGGCAATTTGGCACCATAACCAGTATTCTTACTATTCTCAACTGCACAGTGAGATGCTCATTTTCTACATTTTAAACTTCAAGCATTGGAAGAATTTTCAAACTTACACAGATTTTTGTATGTTTAAGCTATGTAGCAAAAATTCTAATACTAAACCTATTTCACAGTGTCATTAAATGATAGACTATATATTAGAGATATCCAATAAATTTAAACTAAGTCCAATTATAAAAATGCATCTTTGACTTAATATTATTGAAATTTCTGGTAAAATCTGACATTGTAATTATATCTTAAACTAGCAAGGATTAAGCCATATTCATATGGTTTGAGAAATTCTTGCTTCTCCTCTTAACGTGTTACACTTTTGAATTCCTTTCTCTGAAGATTTAATTGTGGTATTTATGCTGCCTTCCCCTCTTGGTACAGACCATGTAGACGGACACTGCACAAGTCCAACTTCTCAGAGTTGCAGTTCTGGAAAACGTCTTTCTAGTGCTGATGTTTCAAAAGTAAATCGCTGGGGTCCTGGAAGACCACCATTTCGAAAGGCACAATCAGCAGCTTGCATGGAGATTTCTTTACCAGTTACAACAGAAGGTAGTTTTAACATGTCAATTTTTGTGAGTACAGTTAAAATTTGATTTACCATGGTAGCAGATGCTTGGAGACAAGATATAAAAGTCACATTTAAAATATAGAGAAAGCTACTAACCAGTAAGTAGCTAAGAGACTGGTAGGGCTACCATCATGACTCCAAAATTTGCTGAGGAACTGAAATAGGAAAACAGAAATACTATATTTTGTTTCCAACTTTTAAATATGTCATCTGAAGAACTTAAATTTAGTCTCTTCCTATTTTGTAGTTAGGAGGCACACTTGGAACCTGTCAGGAGGGAAAGGAGAGTGAAGGCACTAGAAAGACAAATGTGAGGGACTCGTTTCCTGAAGCAGTTAAAAGGACAGAACAGCTTCTTTAAAGATTTAATAGTAAGGTTGTGCTTGACTTCGTGTGTACATGTACTAGTGTTGATAATCAAGAGAATATAAAACCATCCTGTTTCCGTTAAGTGGGCAGAAGCCTCAGAAACAACTCGCCACCATAGTCTATAGCTGTTTGTTTGGCAGTAGGCAAAATTGAAACTGAATTTGGATTTAAGCTTAAAACCAGTTCAGAGAGACACTTGCATTTTGGCCTTGGTTAAAAATTTATAAATTTTTATAGCTGTAATCACCCCCAGAAGTATAACATGTCTGTCATAAAATACTTATAATTCAGACTAATCCTTTCATGTCAGCAATCACAATATTGTCAGGAAGGAGAAATTGCTAATAGCTAAGAAACCAGTATAAATAGTTTAAATGATTGAAAGATGGGAGGAAAACATAATTTATTAGAAATTTGTATAAACTTGACTTTTAGAATAAATTATTTTCTAAATTAAAGACTTTAATGTGTGAGGTAATGTGGAGAAGGAAAAGTGGTGAACTGCAATCCAGGGGGATCAAGGTCTGCCCTTAGGTATTCCTAAGTATGTGATTTATACTTCTAGTTTTCAGTCTTTCCATCTTCTATCTAAGCTGGTGTACTGGATAAGCTGTTTTCCAGGTCAGTTAATGAAGAATTAAATTTTACTTTCTGCTCCTAATTTTAGTTTTTATAAATTAAGCCTGACTTTATTTATTTTGGAAATGCATTAATGCTGAACTTTTATCTTTTTAAATTTTCATAGAAAACCGAGAAAATTCCTATAATCGTTCTAGAAGCTCTAGCATCTCCAGTATTGACAAAGACTCTAAAGAAGCAATTACAGCATTATACTTTATGGAATCATTTGCACGGAAAAATGACTCTACTATCTCCCCGTGTCTATTTGTTGGAACTAGTCTGGGAATGGTGTTAATAATCTCCCTGAACCTACCATCAACAGATGAACAAAGGTTTACAGAACCAGTCATGGTATTGCCGAGTGGTAAGAGTTTTTATTCATTCATTCCTTCATTGCTAATTTTTCAGTTTAGATATAAAGTATTAATGATTTTTATTTGTAGAGATATATATAATTTAAAATATTTGTGTAATAGGAACTATTGATCATTTGATAATTATATTATTACTACTACATTTATCATATTGTAACATACTTGTCCAGAGTAAAAGAGTAGAATGATTTCTGTGATAATAACTGGAACTATCAAATTAAACAATACTTTATGAAATAAGTTTCTGAAAACACTGAGGAAAACCTTAATGCAAACTTTAAATCTGTTTTTAGTGAATTAAAGCATTTCTCTGAAGTTGAAGAGCTCAGAATAATTACAATAGAAGCTGCCTAATCTAAGGCAGATTTCTAATGTCTTATAATCTTTCCATCTTGTTTCATAGAAATACCACATAATTTATTTCCTTTTTAATCTTAGTGATTAGAAAATTTAAATTGTTATAAGTGTGTTACTAAGATCATATGTTGTATTCTTTGCTTCAGTCTTTTTTTTTCAAAGAAGGTATAAGTGTGATTCCTCTTCTGTATTGGTCAGTATTCCCATTACTAGACACAGTTCTTTAGCATATACAACTTAAACAAGGAAATGGCTTCTGTAGCTCACAACCTCAGAGGTTTAGGTCCATGATTGGCTAGCTCTAAATCAGACATATCATGGCAGATCGGCGTGGTGGAACAAAACCGCTCACTTCATGGCAACCAAGAAGCACATCCCCGGGGAAGAGTGTAAGTGAGAAATATATCCTACCGAGACCCAGTGCCACCTGGCCCTCCTAACAGCACCTCCAGCTCTACGTCAGTGGATTAATCTCCTGATGAGCACAGCACCCCAATTATCCAGGCATGACACCTGCAGTCTTAATCTAGTCAAGCTGACAGTGAGGACTAACTACCACAACTTGTTATTCCTTTGACTTTTTAAATGTCTGTTCTACTCTTTTCTCTATATTATGAGAAATAGTTTTGGTAATCCTTAAACTAAACAAAAAATAATTATAATATGTACTGCAGGGGGTGAAGAACATCCAGCCTTGGGTTGTATATGGCCTGAAAATCATTTGTCAAAGCAAGCGTCATATTAGGAGTGAAATAATTATATAATAATTAAATGTTTTACCAATGTAGCAGGCTGATTTTTAGGTTGGTAAATTCGATGGCTTGCAAATGATGTCATAAATATCCAAATGGTCCTTAGCAGGAAAATAGCTCTCCAACTGAGACATAGGGTAAAGGGATTTATTATTATTATTTTTTTAATGTGTATTAGTGACACCTGGGAGTCAACAGGACTGGGCCCTCCCACTCTCCATCCTTGGTGCATGCCAGAGGCACCTAGGTAGTCAAGTAGTCACCATCAGTCCACCGCCTGCACATGGGAGCCCACAGGACTGGGCCCTCTTGTGCCCAGTCCCTGCTGTGCGCCAGAGACATCCAGGTAGCCACCTGTTGTCCCCTGCCTATACCTCAGAGTCTGCACTGCTGGGACTAACCTCCATCCATTGCTGCCTGGCACTAGAAGCATACTGGTAGCTGGGCCCAGAACCCTGCCTGCACCTTAGAGGTCATGTGAAAGAATGTACTTGGCAATTGTCAGTGCTACACGCCAGAGGCTCCCAGTGGCTGCACCCAGATCCCTGCCTACACCTTGGAGCCCATGCAGCTAAGCCTACTCCGCACCCATTGACACTGTAGGCAAGATGCATCCAAGTAGTTGTGCCCAGACCCCTGCCTGAACCTCAGACCCATATGGCTGGGCCTACTGGGCACCTAACATCACCGTGCATTGGAGGCACCCAGGCAGTGCACACAGTCCCCCAACTCACACCTCGGAGCCCTCGTAAATGGGCATACTCTACACCTGTCACTGCTGCACACAAGAGGCATTCAGGTAGACACGTCCAGACCCTCACCTGTACCTTGAAGCCAGTGAGCCAGTGCCTACTTGGCACCCATCCTACTGCACACCAGGTGCATCCAGGTAACTGTGCCCAGGCCCCTGCCTGCACCTCAGAGCCCACGTGGATGAGCCTGATTGCCACCCATCACTGGAGGCACGCGGAAGCATCCACCGCTACATGACCTGTCAAAAGGCAAGAGGGTGCAAGGACTGGCAGCTTCAACCACAGCAGAAAAGCTCTCTAAAACAGACGTAGTGGCAAATGTCAAGCAAAAACGGATGAACTAGTTGTCCTATAACAAGGAACACCCCCCACCTCAGTGACACAGACAGAATAATGCACAGTCATAGAGCAACACTGTCTACTATCAAAAAAGAGAGACAGAGATAGCTCAAAGAGTAACCACAGCAATCCGAAGGAATACTCAATAAGAAGATGAGAAAACACAGGGAGGGGCAAGATGCCTTAGAAATCCCCCAGCTCACCAAGGGAGACCCAGATATAACCAGAGGAAGATCCAAAATTCCTCAGCTTTGACACAAAAATATTTGACCTACTGAGAATTCAAGACAGACTCAGACAACAAACTACAGAAAATGCTTAAAAAACACAAGACAGACCCAGATGACAAATTACACAAAATACTTGAAGAATTCAAAAAGAAAAGGATTTAACCAAAGAACTTGAGGAAGAAACAAAGATAAAAGTAACAGAACTGCAGAAGTCAATTCAGGAAATGAATGACTAAAGAATTCCAAAAATATGAAAAGATGAAAAAGAGCATCAAGAGATGAAAACCTCCATGGAAAGTTGAGGGAACAGAACAACATAAAATGAGAAAATTTCTGATTTAGAGGACAAGAATGTAATAATGACCCAGACTGTTAACAAACACGAAATAATTCAATGTCAACAAGGAAATAGAATGCTACAGATTAAAAAGATTCAAATAAGCTTAATCTCAGAATAGCAGAAATACAAGAAAAAAATGGAAATCCACACTAACAGACTAAGAAATCTATTTGATGCAGTCATAAGAGAAAACTTTCCATACATAGAAAACGAAGTAGACACAAAGGATGGAAGCATACTGTACATCCACTAGATATGACCAAAACAGAAACTTCCCTAGAAATATTATAATAAAACTTACTGAAACACAAAGCAAAGACAGAATTCTAAAAGCTGTAAGGAAAAAAGAAAAAAAGCAAGTGACATGTCAAGGCAAACCTATCAGGGTAACAGCAGACTTCTCAACACTTTGATTTGATTTTGGTGCATGGTGACAGGTGTGTGACTAGATTCATTCTTCTGCATGAGGATGTCCAGTTTTCCCAGCACCATTTGTTGAACAGACTGTCCTTTTTCCATTGTATGCATTTGGCCCCTTTGTCGAAGATTAAGTAATTGAGGGTATTTGGGTTTGTTTCTGCGTCTTCAATTCTGTTCCACTGGTCTATCTGTCTATTTTTATGCCAGTACCAAATTGTTTTTACAACTATGGCTTTATAGTATAGCCTGATGTCAGGAACTGTAATGCCTCCTGCCTTGGTCTTGTTGCTCAGGATTGCTTTGGCTATTCTTGGTCTCTTTTGGCTCCATATGAATTTAAGGATTGTTGTTTCAAGTTCTTTGAAGAAACTTGTAGGTATTTTGATAGGAATTGCCTTGAATCTATATATCAGTTTAGGTAGTATAGTCATTTTGACTATATTTATTTTGCCTATCCAGGAGCAGGGCATGCCTTTCCATTTTCTAATGTCCCTTTAACTTCTTTCTTCAATGTAATGTAGTTTTCTTTATACAAGTCCTTCATTTCCTTGGTTAGGTATACTCCTAGGTATTTAATTTTTTTCTGAGCTGTTGAGAATGGAATTGTTTATCTGAGTTCTTGCTCAATAAGTTCATTGTTTGTGTAGAGAAAAGCTATTGATTTTTTAGTGTTAATTTTGTAGGCTGTGACTTGGCTAAATTTTTTTATTATTTCAAGGAGTTTCATAGTGGAGTTTTTAGGGTCTTCCTTGTAGATAATCATATCATCTGTAAATAAGGAAAGTTTGACCTCCTCCTTTCTGATGCAGATTCCCTTTATTTCATTTTCTTGTCTGATTTCTATGGCAAGTGTTTCAAGCACTATGTTGAATAAGAGTGATGAGAGTGGGCAGCCTTGTCTTGTTCCTGATTTGAGAGGGAACAATTTCAATTTTTCTCCATTTACTATATTTGCAGTAGGCTTGGCATATATGGCTTCTATGAGTTTTAGGTAGGGCCCTTCTATACCTATTTTTCTCAGTGTTTTTATCATATAGGGGTGCTGGATTTTGTCAAAGGCTTTTTTGCATCAATAGAAATGATCATGTGGTTTTTGTTTTTGCTTTTGTTGATACGGTGTATTATATTGATTGATTTACGTATGTTGAACCAGCACTGCATCTCAGGGATGAAGCCCACTTGCTCATGGTCTATAGAAAATCAACAGACTCAGGAAAAAATATTCACCACCAACCCCTCAGATAAGAAACTCATAACTAGAATACACAGGGAGATGAAGAAAATTAAGCCAACCAAAATATAGGATCCTATTGAAATATGGGCAAATGAAATGAAGAGGCAGTTCACTCACGAAGAAGTACAAAGGGCCAATAGATACATGAAAAGATGCTCAACATCTCTAGCCATAAGAGAGATGCAAATCAAAACAACGCTAAGATACCATCTCACTCCAGAGAGAATGGCCTCTATCAATAAGTCAAATAGCAATCAGTGCTGGCAAGGCTGTGGGGAGAAAGGAACCCTCCTGCACTGCTGGTGGGAGTGTAAATTCATTCAACCACTCTGGAAAGCATTATGGAGAGCACTCAAAAGACTAGAAATAAATATCCCCTTTGATCCGGTGACACCCCTCCTGGGAATACATCCAAAAGAGACAAAAACAACATGTACCAGAGATATATGTATACCCATGTTCATAGCAGCACAACTAACGATAGCTAGAACATGGAAGTCACCAAAACACCCATCAACAGACCAGTGGATACACAAACTATGGTACTTATACACAATGGAATACTATGCATCTGTAAAGTCCAACAGCGTGGAGGTTTTTACAGGCAAATGGAAGAAATTTGAGAATATCATGCTTATTGAAGTGAGTCAGAAGCAGAAGGTGAAACATCAATTGGTCTCTCTGATATGAGAGACCCAGACCACAACTATCTCATGGAACTTTAGACGAAAGACAAAGTGAAAGAGGGGGACAGGGTGGGGGTGGAGGAAAGAAAGGGACGGAGTGGGGAGGGACAAAAGGAGAGCGGGAAAGCCCTTGTCACCTTGACAAGATACATATGTGTACAAAATGCTCAACTCCATTGTAAACCATAAGTTTTGCACTTGTACATATCAATAAAATGGGGAAAATATATAATGAGAATTTGAAAAGTTGTTGTTGTAGGCTCCTTTGAGACTTAATATTTTATAATTACAAGTTACTACAATAGACGAACTCACAAAGTATATTAATGCAATATTATGTGTATAACATATAAAGTAAAACATTTATTGCCTATTGTTGAATAACAGCTATTTTAGAAAGAATTTTATGCATCAGTGATATAAAATTGCTTTTATAGGTACATTCCTGTCACTGAAAGGAGCTGTACTAACATTTTCCTGTATGGACCGAACTGGAGGATTAATGCAGCCACCATATGAAGTTTGGAGGGATCCAAACAGTATAGATGAAAATGAAAAAACTTGGAGAAGGAAATTGGTCATGAACTACTCCTCTTCATCCCAAGAAACAGGAGATCATCAGTACACAATAATCTGCTCAGAAAAACAAGCCAAAGTCTTCTCACTGCCCTCCCAGACTTGCCTTTATGTTCATAACATCACTGAAACATCTTTTATACTGCAAGCAGATGTGGTGGTCCTGTGTAACAGTGCCTGCTTGGCGTGCTTTTGTGCAAATGGGCACATCATGATAATGAGGTAATTACATTCTTTGAAAATTATCTGGTAATTACAACAATACTAGCAAAGCATAATTCTGGAAAGTGTATGTTTAATGTGCAAGATATTATCAAGAAGCAATCTGAAATCATTATGTCATCATGTTAGTGAATATTTTATTGTTAAACAACTTAATGAGTTGTTTTTGTTTTATTTTTTGAGTGTGTGTGTTCTTGCTTTGGAGAGTTTTGTTGTTAGGTTTTCATTTTGGTGGTGTTTTCGTTGTGTTTCCAAAAATGCTTCACACTATGAATGAGATATACTTATTAACAGACATCAAGGAATTTAAGAAAAGCAGAACTTTCCATTCTTTAATACATTCATTCAGGAAGTACTTATTGAGCATATGTTATCTCCCAAATACTATTAGGCACTAGAAATAAAAGATGACTAAGCCACATGGAAATGAAGCTCTGTGTCACTTTTACTATGTTTCATATCTCACATAAGAATTATATACACAGACAATTTTACTTAATCCTTAGGCCTTCTCTAGGACACACGAAAATAAGTTTTATTTGCATCTTCCATCTTATATGTTAACAAGTTAAATAATTTTCCCGAAGTTTTAAGTCTAGAAAAAGATAGTCCAGCGCTAAGCTGAGAGACTGCATTCTACCTAGTGAAATAGAATAAAATTTATGAGACATAAAAATATTGTCGAATGATTTTGCAAACTCGGTAGTTAATAAGTATTACTGTGTTCCTTTCATTCTTTCTAATATCTTATCTAGTTCCAAAAATTATTGAAAGGGCTGGTGGAATGGCTCAGCAGTTAAAGTGCTTGCCTAGAAAGCGCAAAGTCAAGGATAAGTACCCAAGTTTGATTCCCCAGCAGCACCACATAAAGCTACGTGTGGTGGCACATGCCTGTAATCTGCCCGTAATCCCAGCACTTGCACTTGGGAGGCTGAGGCAGAAGAATTGTCTTGAGTGCAAGGCCAGTCTGGGCTACAGAAGGAGACCCTGCCTCAAAAAAAAAAAAAAAAAAAAAAAAAAAAAAAAAAAAAAAAAAAAAAAAAAAAAAAAAAAAAAAAAAAAAAAAAAAAAAAAAAAAAAAAAAAAAAGTTCTGGTCCTCACACCAAAAATTATTGAAAGAGTTAAGCCTATAAAAAATATAAAAATTAGTAAAACATGTTCCTGTCCCTTAAGAAGCTCACTACCTAGTTGGGGATATAAGACAGGCACACAAGTGATTATTTAAAAAATGTAAATTCCAAGCAGGTGACATATGGAATTGACTTTTCTATTGATAATTCCCCAAATAGTCAAATCTCTATTATAAAAATAATATTGGGATAAAAGTACCTGGGAGAGATATCTGGGGTAAATCTTTGATGGTTTTGAATTACAGGCTAAGAAATAGAAGGAAAAAATTAGACAGCAGGAAAGTAGCCATCTCTACCTGTGCATTGAGAACTACACAAGGAGGGAGCGCTTGGGATTGACTTTTGAACTAACATGATAGTTGTATGGAAGACAACACATGTGAGGGATTGTGTGTGAAGATGATTAGTCTGAAAGATAACAGAGGTTGTTAAATCTTGGGGTTGTTAAATCTTAGAAGATAACATCTGTGTTAATTATTTAATTGGATAATAGTGATGGTGTTAGCAGTAGGAAAGCCACAAGGATTTGGAAAAGCTGATCATAAGAAATTTGAGAATAAACTGAAAATAAATTTGAGGTTTATCAAGCAATTTAAGGTGTGTGCTTTTTGGAAAAATATGAGCACCTTTTTAAAATCTTATTTTCTTGGCTTATATATTTTACACAACTTGAACGTAGTAGCTGTCTCAAAGAGTCAATGGGAATCTCTTCCTTGATCTCACACATTAACAGGACTAAATCTGTCATGGAAGTCTGTTTAACTGAGTTTGTTTCAGGCTCAGGCTTACGGGGTTTAGTTCCCTGCAGTGTTGGGTAATTTTTAATCTCTATTAGATTTCAGAAAGTTCTCTATTCTTACGAAGTCTTTGAAATCAAGTGTAGAATTTATATTTTCAGTGCATCTCAATTCAGGCTCAAAATGTAGTTACAAACATTGTGATAAGGAATGTTAGTACTTTTAAGATTCTAGTTTTATAATCTGGGATATTTCAAAATTGATGTGCACAATTCAAATTAGTAGAATGGCTTCAAAACTTAAGATTTCATCACAAATTTTTCCTTCATTTGGGATTAGAAGTATGATTAAAAAGAAGGAAACAGCTTTTTTGTAGTGGTTTGTAACATTAGCTCTAAGAGTAATGTCCTATAATCTCAGCACTCTAGGAGGCTGAGACAGGAGGATCACAAATTCAAGGCCAGCCTGGGAAATTTGTCAACTTTGTCAAACTTTGACTCACCATCTGAAAAATTAAATTAAACTGGATAGGGACAGTGATGTAGCTCAGTACAAAGGCCCTGGGTTTAATACACAGTAACACCACCACCAAATAAATAAATAAATAAATAAATAAATAAAGCTTCTATCGACCTGAATATAAAATGTTGCTTTGCTTCTGCCCATTCAGCCTACCTAGTCTTCGTCCAATGTTGGATGTTAACTATTTACCACTGACAGACATGAGGATAGCAAGGACATTTTGTTTCACCAATGAAGGCCAAGCGTTATACCTTGTCTCTCCAACTGAAATCCAGCGATTAACATACAGCCAAGAAATGTGTGATAACTTACAGGTAGGTAGAGTACATTCACTCTTTTCAAAGTTTGACATCGCGTTTGAAAAAAAGGAATAACAGAGGTTGCTAAAAGCAAAAACATTATTATTATTATAGATGTTTTGAACATCAGCCCCTTCATTTTGCAAATAAACTAAAACTAAAATCTATTCATTACAATATAGAGGTTCAGTCTGAATTTTTGTGCTGTATTTTGGTTCCCCATTCTCTCTGATCATACTACTCAACCTATTAATATGCACTATCTTGAGGGATCGTTGTATTAGAATTAAGTCAGAATTCATAGAAAGCACCAAAAACAGTGCCTGGAGTATATAAGTTTTGGGTTGTTATTGTTATTCAACAAATATTGAGTTTTTATTGAGTGATTAGGCTATAGAAATACAATAATAAGCAATATATATATATATTAAGTCTCTGCCTGCTCATGTAAAGAGAGTTAAGTAAATAGACAGCCACAGGACTCTGTGGAAAATGATATTTATGACTGTGCCAGTGTGGGGGAAAAAAAAGGGACATTCATGTGGATGGAGTAGAAAAGGAGGGAGCCATAATTACAGCAGGATGTGCATGCAGTTGATTTCCGAAGAGTAAATGGGAGTTACCCAGATGAATAGATGGCTAGGGCTAGAAAAGGTAAAGTTATTCTACAAAGAAGCAGTGGCATGTGAAAGCCCCACATCCAGGAAACTGCCAAGAAAGCACAGTCTGAAAAGATTGGAGGGATATTGCTGGAAAAATT
Source organism: Ctenodactylus gundi (assembly GCA_004027205.1). Taxonomy (NCBI): domain Eukaryota; kingdom Metazoa; phylum Chordata; class Mammalia; order Rodentia; family Ctenodactylidae; genus Ctenodactylus; species Ctenodactylus gundi. Next base: position 407,074 of record PVKB01001114.1, read on the forward strand.
AGCCAAGAACTAGCCAGGCCCAATGTGCAGGCCTATATTCCCAGAACTCTGGAAAGTTGAGGCAGGAGAATAAGGAAGCCAGCAGAGAGGGTGGAGAAATTTTTATGGACTCAATAGTACAAAGTGCAGTGAGTTAGATTTGAACGTTGTTAGACAGAGGAGTGAGGGACATGAAGGAAGTTGCCATTTCTGAAGAATAACATCAGGAGGAGAAGTGCTGGTCTGTGAGTGGAGGTGAGAAGAGGTGGTGAAGTTCAAGACTTACTGAAAGTTCATTGACAAAGTAACATGAAGACAAATCTCTCAACTCTTGGTCTTTATTTCTTCCCAATATTGATAGTTCTTAAGCTTATATCTGCTTTTAAATGTCCTATAGAACAAGATCTGGTGATTTAATATTTGTAGAACAGAGTCCAAACATATAAATTTGTAACAAGATATTCCCTCATTCATTCTAAGACTCACAAAACATTAAAAAAAGTTACAAGACACCTATTTTGATTCATTTAAATGACCTTGAATCATATCATAATCTTGTACTTGACATAAAAGTGATTCTTATTTCCTGGGACAGTTCATGCATGATTCAGAAAAGGAAACCAGGACAGGAAAGGGACTATGGTAATAGAAACAGATTTAGAAATCTAAATTGGCAATCATTAGTCATAGGGAAAATTAATCCTATAGTGACTATATTCACTTACCAGAAAAGGAAAGGAAAAGGAGATGGAGAAAGGCCAAAAGGAAAACTATGGGCAAAGCAGAAATCACCAGGAAGAGACGTAGAAAGCACACCATTTTAATGATACATTCTAAAATACCATAGGGTTATTTTTATGTGCATTGCATTATTCATCATTATTTAATACTTTTTTTCCTTTGAATTTGGTATAGGACATGTTAGGGGATTTGTTTACTCCCATAGAGACACCAGAAGCTCAAAATAGAGGATTTCTGAAAGGGTTGTTTGGTGGAAGTGGACAAACATTTGACAGAGAAGAGCTCTGTGAGTAAATTCCTGATTATAAAAATGGACCATAAAATAGCCTCTCTCTTTTTCTCTCTTTCAATGTAATATGTGATGTCAAAATATAGACTTGATGATTTTTAGTTGTCTTAAAGTTTGAATATATAGACTCTCTGTACCATGAAAATTATTTCTGTTTACCAAAACATGAATAAAATTAGTCACTTCATTTTAGGAAATAGTTTAACAAAAGTGCTAACATAGAATTTAAACAATAATGAACAAGTGAATAAATATTTCATTTGTAGATAAATCATATCTGCATGGCAAGGTAAGGCATTCACTTATTAAAGTCTTTATTTTTTTAAGTCTGCCCTTCTACAATTTCATCTAGAAAACATATCCTTTACTCAAAATTCAAGGTTTATCGATGACACATAATAAATTACTTTAAAATCTACCCGTATAATTCTGATGAAAAATAACCAGAAGGGAGTTTTTTTTTTTTTTTTAAATACTAGGAACCATTCTTGGAGAGAATATAAGAATCTTTGCAAGAATATGCCACCACAGTGTCTTGCTGATCAAAAACTCTTTCTCTTGAACTTTAGCTATGCAAAAACACCTAGCTGCCACCACATGAAATACTATTTGGCCTTAAAAAGAAAAGTAATATTGATACTTGCTATAACATGGATGAACTTCAGAAACATCACGCCAAGTCAAAGAATCACATCCAAAATTGTCATACACTACATGATTCCATTTATATGAAATATATAGAAGAGGTAAATCCATGCAGACTGAAAGTACTTAAGTAGTTACCTAAAGCTTGAACAAAGAAAAAACAGAGTGACTTATCATGGGTATGGGGTTTTTTTTTTCTGGTGTAATAAAAATAATGTAAAATTAGAAACTGGTGATAGTTGCACACCTTTGTGAATATCCTTTAAAAAGTTAATTGTATATGTTTTTAAAGGCTAAAATTTATGGTTTGTAAATTATATGTCAATAAGACTTTAATTGGGTCTGGAGGAATGGCACAGAGATTGAGGGTAAAGTGCTTGCATGCAAGGCCTGGGGTTCAGTTCCCCTTAAAGCTGGATGTGGTGGCACATGCCTGTAATCCCAGCATTCAGGAGGCTAAAGCAGGAGGATTGCCATGAGGCCAACGCTAGCCTGGGCTCCATAGTGAGTCCAGCACCAGCCTGGGCTATAGAGTGAGACCCTATCTAAAAAAGGAGGGCTTTGATTTCGAAAAACCTAAATCAGACATAGTGGCAGATGCCTCTAATCCAAGTCTCAGAAGGCTGCAGCAGGACATTGTTCAAAGTCTGAAGCCAACCTGGCCTACTTAATAAGCTCAAGGTCAACCTAGACTATATACCAAGACCTTGTCTAAAACAAAAAGTCCAGACTCCCTGCCATTGTTATTTGTTGAAAAAGTTTACTTAATTTCTGGCAAGGTAGTTATTTTTAATAAAATTTTTACTATATTGAAATTTTACGAAGCTTAGCTTTGTGGGTCACAGAGAATTTTATTTCTTTATGAAGCCTCAAAATTTCAACCCTGTGTACTAATGTCCACCATTTATATATTTCTATATCCCATACTCTAATATTTGCAAAAACAAAGAGAGTCTGAGGCCTACAAAATTTGTTGTGTCAAAATGAACAGAGAAGGTTGGAATAAAAACCTGGGCAAGAAATTTAAGCAGAAGATCAGGCCTGAGACTAGAACAGATTCTAACATGGCTAAAACATGAGATCTTATGTTTTGAATTCCAACTCAGCCATGTCAAAAATTCAAGTATATCATATTGTATGTAAACCACCACCAGCCTCAAACCCTCACACAAATGCATGTGGTCTCAATATCTCTCTAAAGCTTTTTCTAGGGACTTTTCTTGGGTGAGTGCTAACATCTTCAGAACACATGCATATGGCAGGACCAAATATGTCAGCTTTTTAAAGAGAGTTATGACAAAAGAATTCAGTATAAGTTCGTTGCTTGGTGCTGACCTTAACCATTTGAATTACATTGACAACATGTTTTACATTGCTATGTGACTTGAATCTTCAGTTGGGGAAGCCACAGCAGGGAAAGCCTCCCGGAGCCTTGCGCAGCATATCCCAGGCCCAGGCAGTATAGAAGGAATGAAAGGTGCCGCTGGAGGGGTGATGGGAGAGCTCACTCGAGCTCGAATTGCGCTGGACGAGAGAGGACAGAGGTTGGGAGAGCTGGAAGAGAAGACAGCAGGCATGATGACCAGCGCAGAAGCATTTTCCAAACATGCCCACGAGGTAAACTGGCTAAGTAAAACAAGCCATCTTTAGACAGTCATAACTTTGAATATTTAGGTTCTGTACAAGCAAATTTAAACCAAGATGCCCCATGAAGAAGACGGTAACCAGGGTAATGTGGATCATCTCGGAGGTATCATAATTCTCCCCAGTTTGGGAAAATAATCTTTTTAAAAATATATTGATATTTCAACGGAAGGGATAATTAAAGAGAATTATCTTTTGGTTCTAATAGGTCTGAACGATGTGTGAGTGGATTTTTAAGCCCCCAAGAAGGTGTGAGGGGCTGTGGAGGTTGGGATTCATACCTTTCATTGTGTCTCAGTCAGTAAAAAATCTATATCATAAATTTTAGCACTTAACTGGACATTTATCATTAAATCTTTCTCATATGTACTTTATCCCACAAAATAAAAGAAGCCACATGGTTTTACTGTAAATTTTGTGATTTAGTTAGGTATTCATAATTAGATCAATATGGGCCTGCTCTGAATTGCACCTTTTTTCTTGTTTTGTTTTTGCATCTTACAGTGACTATATTTTTCTTTGCAGTTAATGCTGAAATACAAGGATAAGAAATGGTACCAGTTCTAAACTTTTGAGGAATCGTGACTGCTTTGAGAACCCATTATTCAGGGAAAACAAATTTATTCCCAGCATCACTATTCAACTGCTAGAAGCCAGTTTCTTCTACAAAATGTTCCATTACAGTCCATCTAAAGCTGTTGTAGAGGAGACTTACAAAGATGATGTTCAGCCCAAAGGCTGGAACCCTGGCTAAAGTCTCAAGATAATGGCTGACTATGCCTTTTCCCATGCGGAATGGCGCTGTCATCTTGGCACGGAATTTGCTAAGGATTTACATTTAGGAACTATGGGGAGTCCTTTTGATTTGAAATTCCTGTAAAAACAAAAGCATTAATGCACTTAATGAAAAAATTCTTTGCATGATAAATTAACATCTTAAGAGGAAAAGAAAAAAAGCATGTTGTGACAGAAGAAAAAATGATTTATGGTAAACTGTTTTTAAAAATTGGGCCACATCCAACAATATAAAAAATCTGCATTAGAAGATATCAGTGCATTTCAAGTATATTTGCCATACCCAATTGAAAAACAAAGCAAACACCCAGAGTTTTCTTCTCATCTGTAACCTTCATTATACTAGGACATGACTGAATTCTTCTGGCAAGGGTCTGATTAATACTCTCATAGTATTTTAATCTTCCACAGTTCTCAGTTGTAATCAAGTATTGCCAGTGCACTAAATTATTCCCATTTTTGTCACCCTCAAAATGAGTTGCTATTTTAGTCATAAACCATGCAGGGCTGGGTCACCTCAAAGAATTTTTTTTTCAGCCTGGCTTGTACTCTGCAAGGGAATTGACTGCAAGTTTGGGGAACTAGACTATTAAAACAGGGCAGTTAGTTTTGCGAACTGATTTCACAAAGAGTGGAATTTCACACAGCCCAATTTTAGTTTCTAAAGTGACATATTTTTAAAGCTCCATTTGTACTCATGTCTGCCAGTTACACAGTATATTACTGTTCAAACCCAGAAGGGGCTACAATCCCAAGGTGCTTTTGCAGCCTGACTTTCACAGACCAAACTGGTCATTCTCTTTAGTGTGATTCAGTAAAACCTCAGTTCATGTTTTGCGAAAGGTATTCTGATTTATTACATTTCTGACTAACAAGGGCTTTCATTAGAAAATATTTTTGTTCAGTACTTATTAATGGAAATCTTTATAACATGTGATAGTATTTTTTGCTATCTTGGCCTCAATCATCCTTAAATGACAATGAAATGCATAGTTTAATGGTACAAAAATCAATAAATTGTCACTGATTACTTCAACTACTACAAGCCACGTGATTAGGTCAATAAATACTAAACACATATTCCTTATTTGAAACTCTCAAAAATAGAGTAGCCTCAGAAAAGTAAAAGTTATCTGTCATGACAGTTTTGCACGAGAAACTAAAAAACATGAAGACAGCTGCTAGCACCACTCGGCAGGATTCTGTGAGGCAGCAGTCCTATGAATATATACATATGTACATATATGCATAATCTAGAATCCATATTATCACGTGCTGTTCCTTAGAAAAGAGCCTTTTTTAACATTATGGGTTTAGTTTATTGAATTTTGATTAAGGTCTTATTTGACTTGTGTTTCTTAAGAATTTATCACTTTTTCTGGAGTCTATATTTTCATAGCCATAATTAATATTTGTTTGCTTTTATAGATTTTTGTTTGAAGTGGTGCTTCCTTTAAAATGTTCACAGTAATTTTGAATACAAGCAATGATGATTAAAAGTCAGAAAATGTACACTAAGATATCATTTCATAGAGTTCTTGAATTCACCTGATTTCTTTTTTAAAAAAAATTCTTCATGAATCTCTCAGACTCCTCTGATAGCCTTGAAGTAGTTGAACTGGCTGAGTAATACAGACAGGACACATAAAATTATATAGTGAAAATATTAAGGACATTCAAAGCTAAAATCTGGGAAATATTAACAACCACATTGAAATGTACTATATCTAACATCAGTTTCAAGGACCCAGACTTCCCTTTTTTCTGGACAAATACTTTACCATTTTTACATTTACAAAATAAACTAGAAAAATGAAATCATAGTTTATTTTATAAATAGTGAAATTCAGCCTAAAACAACATTTAATTTAATGAATGCCCTGAAACTTCCAAAAAGATTTAGCTTGTTATGGGCTACAAATATGCTCAGTGGATGAATGTTTGCCTACCATGTGAAAAGCCCTGGATTCTATACCCAGCACTTCAAAAAATGGAAAAAAATTAAATACACACACATATACATACATACATACACACATACATATATAATATATATATGTATGTATATGGTGTTATATAACAGAGTTTCTCAATAGCAGCACTACTAGCACAATTCTTGTGGTGACTGTGTCATATAATGTAAAATATTAGCAACATTCCTGTCCTCCTCTGTCCATTAGATGCCAGTAAGAATCCCTAATAATACCAAGGAGAAATGCTTCCTCCCATGGTTCAAATTGCTCTTAATTGAGAGACACTATTCTCTGTTATTTAAAGAGAAAACACATGTCCTGTATGAAATGGCACAGACACGCACATTGTCAGCAAAATAAAATTTTATACCCAAATCATTTATGTGGTTCATATGCAATAAAATACAGTTGTAAAGGGAGCTTATGTAATCAGTAAAAAAAAAGGTTATTGAACATATTAAAGCACACAGAGAAAAAATCAAAAACTAGTGATTTTAAGAGAAGACTTAAATCTACTGCTTCAATAAATAGATCAAAAGTTTTATATATAGCACATCATTCAAAGTAAACAGGTGCTTCTGAAGTGCTGGCAAAGGACAGGTTCTTCTAACTAGTTTAAATATACTTACAAATTGTTGTTATAAGCCCTCCTTGATGTAAAGTTAATCTTACCCCCAAAATTTCTGATTAGTGAAATACAAATTAATGAGGTTTTACTGTATCAAACTTACTGTTTTCATTCGAAGAGACGGCAATAACAAGTACGTGATCTGGATGTGGTTTTTCTCTTTGAACATGTCTGTTCTATTGCACTGACCATGGCATATACCCATACACACACGCACATGCACACACATACAAAATCACCACCACCACCCTCTTGGTTCAGCCATCATCTTGGGAAAATGAGTCCTCTGGATCCACATAATCCTTTACATCTCCTCCTATTTTTTCTGTCTTGTAACATAAGAAAAACTCTCCTAGTAACTTTAACAATAATGCAGAAGATGACTCTGAGCCTTGGGGATCAGCAGAAAGTAGCATCAGAGAGTAAGGCCCGCAAAGTACGGTCTGCGTAAGCTGACTTTCCCTTTCTGTCACTGTCTCCATTGATAAGCCTTTCTTAGTACTGAATGAGGAAATGGGCCTCTCCATTCTATTGATCAATGAGAATCTAGAAATATTTATTCTAATAACGTGAGCAATAACCCTTATACAACCGTCCACTTATCCGGGGTTTGAGGGAGACTGACTGAGTTGTCACTGATGTTCATCCTGTACAGAAGCAGTCCTGCCAGCTTTGCGTCCTATACTTAAGGCCCAGACTTAGGGTCCCAATCACAATCAGGGTCATTACCGGACTGTAGGTTTGACAGGACAGTGACAGAACTGAATGAGATGTTTTCTAGGATTTCAGTCATAAACATAGTTTTTCATACCTTTTGGAATTCATAATTAAAATGGGTCCCTATTCCTCCAAGTTTTAAGGGGTCCTTAATGAAATTCCCTTTTCATCTGAACCCCTGTGCAGTTTTAAAGGTACCATCTATTTGCTGTCTATATGACTGTGAGAGAAAAAGAGAGTAAGATTAAGCCCAAGATCGGTTGAAGAAGATTAGAGTAGAAATCTTTGAAATACATGGATGTAAAATGTTTGGACAGGAGGTGGAACATGAGGTGAGTCTGAAAATGTAAGTGAAAAATCTTCCTCTTGGTGTAAGATCCTTGGGGAGTCCCCAGTGTACATGTCCAGGACCGCATCTGGCCCCTGTGGAGAAGGAAACACAGCGCTGCCCCTTGACTGCCTTACTTCAGGAAGGACAATGGCAAAGGGAATTGCGTGATGTATGGAGGCTTACTCTGTACCTAAAGGAAATGTGGCAGCCTCTGCAGCTTTTCACTGTCTCCATCCCCCACCTCCATTTTAGCAGGTACTACTTCACATGCACACTGTTTTTAGGTTCAGCCTTATCTCTAGTGTGCACCGTTCCCAGGAACATGGTTGTCAACACAGTCATTTGTGTGTGTGTGCAGATAGCATAGCCCTGAGCAGACGAAATGAACAGCCAAGGTCTGACTGGGGTGGAGAGGAGCCCATGCGCAAGGATACTGGGGTGGTGGGGAGCAACGTGAGAGAGGCTTTGAAGAGGAGCCCAAGCACAGACGGATCCTTCATCTATTTATCGAGAGGAGTGATTCTCAACCTTGTCTAACATAACAATCTCGTAATGAGGTTCAAAAATTCCCAACTAAGTCAAAATTCCTCAAGTGGGAACCAGACTTCAGTATTCTGAAAAGCTTCAGTGTAGTACCAATGTCCAGTCAAAGCTGCTAACTACTACTTTATGGCCAACTAATACAGACATGTTTGTCTACCATGACAGGTGTCCCAGGCTCAAGAAAGGCAAAATGTAAGAGATATAGTGCTTACTTGTTGGTATTTATTCTATGCCTCTCAAAGACAAAAAGTATGTGCAAATTTCTGATCAAGAAATCTCCAGTTAACTCATAATAACTGATATATGTGACTTGCCCATTAATTATTTCAACACAAACTTAAAATTTTTTAATCATCTTTCGCACATGACATCACAAGACACCCAAAATATAGTAAATTAGACAGACTATAAAGCAAATAGAAAACTAAGTCTTGATATTTGGACAATTAAAATTCTCAAAACAATCATTTTCTAAGTCAGGTTCACACTTAGTAGTGTTTAGACATCAGGTATGTTTTATTGGACTTGATGCTAACAAAAGGACAACAACTCTTCCTTCTTGATTGTTCTCTCAAGCAGAGCTCCCAGGTCACTTAGATTTATTTTATTACTGATACGTACTTCAATGGAAAGAATGCCTGTAATTTCCTCCGTGACTTCGGTGCCCAGGAGGGGTGCTCACACCTTCACACGGGAAGAGTGGGCACAGCCCAGCAGAGGCAGGAAACCACAGGAAAACGTGAGCATGACCCCCTCTCACGCTGCTCCCCCTCGGGTTTGGCCCGCCCTTCTCAACTGCAAAGCCAGAAGATAAGCGAGGTGGTGGTTTTGGACAATTGTACACAGGATCAAATTCTCTAATAACCTATAATTTTTAGTACTTAATTATGTGATGTTTTATTCTAGGAAATAAGAAACAGATGACACCATTGATGTATCTTTCTTTCATCTCCAGAATTTTTGCATCTTTTCAGAAAAATGACAAATTACTATTTTTCTTTGCACTCAGCAATTGTGACTATACTTAAAATTCTTGTAGTCTGTAGAGATATCAATAAAATTGTATATGTTTGTACACAGATGCTCTCATGTCATGATGTCATGCACCAGTGGTATTTGCGGAGATTAAATATGAGCCAATGTGAGACCTTATTGGCAACCCCTGCAGACTGTGGCTTCATAACGTGTAATTGCGGTTAAAGGCAAGCATGATATAGGATAGCGTATATTTGAGTAAAGAATGAGAAAGAAAAAACAAAACCCAAGTTCCCCAAAATCCATAGAGTTTACTAATCCAAAAGGCTAGAAATAAGCCATACAAATTTTCTGTTAAATTGGGGAGATGTGTAACTTTTTACTGAAATACTTTAAAGGCCACTTTTGAGGATTTACTGAATTCTCCTGTGGCAGTAGTACACAATAAGATTGATGTGGAGTAGGGACTATGCATAGCATTTGCTTTCTCATGTTCAAGGCTGAAAATTCTTAGCTGTTCCGGGCTCATCCTACCACCTAGTGCTCAGGAAGTGCACCAGCGGCTCAGTGAGTGTGTGGCTTCCCTAAGCACAGCCCATTGCTTCTTGGGTACTTCATATTTGCACTGTAGCCGTAACCATCTAACCTGACTGACCTCAGGAAAAATTTCCCACCACTATAATTTTCTCCTAATGTTGGTTCCATATAAAAATTGAAACAATAACCAACTAACCTACATAAAAATATTTATCAAAATAACCAATACAAAAATAGGTCCTTTTAAGAAAACAGATGCCAGTATTCCTTGCAGGACTTTCTCAAAAGAATACATTTACCTCCTCATCTTCCAGTTACTAAGACTCAGGCTTCCCAAGTCCACGTTCAGTGTTTTAAAGTGCTGACCTGGTTTCCTCCTGTCTCTCTCTTTTCCCCCAATTCTCTTCCATTCTTTTTTCACTTCTTCCTCTTCTCCCTGCTTTCCCCTCTTTCCTTCCTCCCTCTCATCCTCCTTTCTTTCCATCCATTTGTTCAATTCAAAAGACAGCTCCAGAGTAACATTTGTGTGTGTTTGTTTAACTTAGGTACCAAAAAAATTCTCTTGAAAACCAGAACTCACTATTCACTGAGTTTTGATACACGTAGGGAAGAATGTTACAATGTTACGACACCTCAGATGGTTTAAGGTGTGGGGGGTATTGATAACCATTAAGGTTTGTTCCAAGTATGAAAACATGAGACTTAGAAGCTTAGGTCATGAAAGGCATCTCAGCCCCACTCATCCATCGTCTCAGTGTCTGTACTGTGACACACAGAGATGCATTTCTTCAGGGCTTCTGTTCTGTGGACATAAGGTCTGGAGTTAGTGTTTGGGTTGGGTTTGTTTAAATTCAGTAAGTATAATCAGATGAAGCCTTCACAAGTTTGATTTTCACAAAACACTGTTTTAAAAAAAAAGTTAACTGCCCCTAAATAGATTAGTGATGAGACATCTTTCAGGCAGGGTGAGAGAGACAGCCCACGGACGGACAGCACAGGGGAGGGTGGCAGGGTCAGGCCTTGTGTGGTCAGTAGCGATGGAGCGGAGGTTTGCGTGGCAGCAGGGGAAAGGCGAGGGTCAGACGAGTGGCTGCACACAGGGACTGATATTTAAGGGGATTGACTGAGGATGTGGGAGCCAGTTTGCTCATTAATGGAGAACAGAAAGGGAAGTACAGTTAAAAGAGACAGTTAGAACTCAGAAGCTCTAGTGACCTTTTGGCATTGTAGGGTTAACAATAATGCATCTTCTAATCCAAAAGAGATAAAAGAGAATTTTAGAATGTTCTCGCCACAAAACAAAATGGTAAACAGTTGAGATGGATGCTCTGCTACTTGGCTTAATACAGTCAATTCACAATATATGCATGTATGGAAAGGTCACATTATACTCCACAAATACATGTAATTATTATTTTTTCAATTTATTAATAAAATAATAAAAATTTAAAAGAAAGAAAGCTGGAATAAACCCTGTACTGCTGGATCTGAGTTAGAGCTCAATGTGAAGGATGGCTGACAGGTGGTAGGTAGACGTACATGGGTGACTATGGATGTACCCCAGGCTTTGCATACGCATGTGATACAGACATGAATGTGTTCTACACACGTCCTTTCTAGCTCTGATCACTGAGAAGACAAGAAGCAGTCCCTGCCACCCCGAATCAAGGATCACAGCTAAGCCCTGGACTTCGATTTTCCAATACTGTTCCTTGCTAAACAAGCCAGGGCTTCTAAAAGAGATGGCCGTTTTCAATGCCAGAATGTACTCTGACAGGGAAGGAAATACTCTGAGGAAAATATAGACATGTCAAAAAGACACAAAAGCCAGCTAGAAAGGGCCCACTTACACAGGCCATGTCAGGGATAATTTAAGCATTGAAAGCAGTAATAGCTGAGTAAAATACAAAAAAGCCCACACCGATGTTATTAAAAGTAAACTCTTCCTTATAATATAGAAAATCAGCCAGCATAAATGGAATTAAGGTTGACCTTTTGGTAGCCATTGTGCTGGCAATTGGGCAGAGGATGCTAAAGCTAGTGGGGTATGGTGCAGAACAGAGGAATGGGGTAATTTGCATAGTCTCAAAGCATCTTCTCCCCCTCAAAAAATTGTTAATCAAAATGGAAAAATATAGTTTTACGCTAGAGAAACCTGGAATACACCATCTTAGCTGAGGGATCAAAATCCCACCACCCTTAATGGAAGAAATAAATCATCATTGTGCTTTGCCTGTGAGCAAAACTTAGCATGAATCCCTACAATATCCCTACCAAAAATGCATTATCTGGATCCAATCCTGGAGAAATACTAGACAAAACTAAATTGAATGCTATGCTATGAAATGACTGCCCTGTATGAAAATTTTCTAGCCATGAAAAGTCCAGGAAAGGTCGGCATCTCAGACTTCAGAGCACCAGACATGACAACTATTTGCAACACATGATCTTGAATTGGCCCCTTTTCCTACAAATGGCATAAATAGAGAATTTAAGAAAACATCATTATTGTCCTCTTAGTTGGAATTGTTTGTACTATTCTTGAAACTTAAGTTTTGTAATTACTTCAAATTTTTAAAAAATTTAATTTTGTTGTATGTATGTACTTCAATGACATCATCTTCTGTCTTCCATAGTCAATGGACAACTGATCCTTTGGCCTAAAGGATGGTTCTGTAGTTTGGGACTCTAGCCACTATTCAAATATTTGCTTTTTAAAAAATGTGTTTTACATACACAAGTGAGGCATGAAGGTGTATTTGTAATAGTCACATGCTCGGTGTAGTGCGATAGAGCGTTTCTCTGGTGTCTCCTATCCATCTCTAAAGTCACCTGTTGCCACCTGCTGCACTCCCTTCTAAGCGCCGTCCGGGATGCCACCTGCTCTGCTGCACGTGCGTCCTGTGTCTCAGGTTAGCTGCCCATGTCAGTGCTCATAATCACTTTAATTAACTTATATTATTCCATAATGTCAACAAAGCACCATTTGTTACCATTTCTCTGCTAGCGATTTCCTGTCTTTGCTGTTACACCCAAGATGGCAATGGACATTTCCACGTTCTTTGCAAATGGGCAAGCATTTCTCTGGGGAAGATGTGAGGTGAAATGGTTGAATTAAAGAACACGCTTGTTTCAAACCCTTAAATCGATGTTGGTAATCAAATTTAGTGTTCTCCCAGCACGGTACAGAGAAGGAATGGCTGTCTTTTGATCTTCTCCTATTCTCAAATATTAGTATTTTTATATTTCATAAGATGAAAATGCTATTTGTTATTTTAATTGAGATTTTCTGATTACTAGTGGCAATCCATACCTTTTATGGTTAATTAGATACTCTGTTTCTTTTTCCATAACTTGTTTTTTCATGATAGGACTTCTTTTGAAATAGTTGTGTTATGGCCCTGCTGCAGAAAGAGACTGGACCACCCCACCTCCCTTCGAAATTTGGCTTCAATGTCAAGATAGGTAACCCCCAGAAGCATTCGCAAAGATGTATCGTTCTCATCATGAGGCTGTCTAGAGAGCGGAGCTACCTGAGAGAACAAGGGAAGGAGACTGCCTGGAGGTGTCCATCCTGGTTAGAGGGTCTCCAGGGTTTGCAGGAAGGGACTTATGTGGCTTTAAAATGCATCTGGAGACAAAGAAAGGTGCACGTAGATGATCTTCTCTGCTTGTGCTGGTGCAGGTCAAGAGGGCAGGAAGGAGGGGTTGGGTGGAGAACCTGTCCGCAGACTTCAAAGATGGAATAAAACTTCACTACGGATCATGTGTTTATTAATTATTTCGCTAGAAACTAATGTAGCCTCTTTTTGTCTCGGGACAATGTGTTGAAGTGCACCGATGTATTTCCATACATGCATACAGAATGCACCAGTCACAGCCACCAGCCTGTCGCTCTGCCCACCCCAGCACTGGGCCCACTCCTAGTAATCACTGTTCTACTCTCAGGTTGAAGTCTTGGTGTCTTGGGGATTTTAGTTTTCACATATGAGAAAACCTATTGTTTTCTTGGGTCTGGCTTATTTTGTTTAACATGATATCCTCTGATTCCAACTATTTTCCTGAAAATGGCAGAATTCAATTGTCTTAATGGCTGAATAATATTCGGTTGTGTATCTCTGTCGTATTTTTTGGTATCCGTTTGTTGATGGACTCGTAGGCCGATTCCCTATTTTAACTATTGTGAATAGTGCCACAATAAACATGAGTGTGAGCAGAACTCTTTTTGTATGCTGATTTCATTTCCTTTCCAGTAAGACAGATGGTAGTCCTAATTTTTTGTAGGTGCATCTACATTGTTCTGCTGAGTGGCGCTACTTATATTCCCGTTGGTGGTACACAAACTTCCTGTACCTCCACATCCTCTCCAGCATGTCCTGTTGATGTTTTAGCCACTCTACCTGCAGCGAGATGGTCTCTGGTTGTGGTTTGGATCCGCATTTCCCTCATGACTAATGATACTGAGCATTTTCCATACAAACAAGCTGGTTATATTTCTCTTTTGAAAAGTGTCTATTTGAATCATTTGCCCATTTTAAAATCAGCTTGTTTTTAATTAATTTTTTAAAGTTTATGTATTCTGGATATTAGCTCTCTATCAGATAAGTAGCTGGCAAACATTTTCTACCAAATTATCTCTTTACTATTTCCTATGTCAATTGTTTTGTTTTCTTTATTCTTGGGGTCCTCTCCAGAAAATCATTACCTGCACCAATAGCATGAAATGTTTTTCCTAAGTAGTTTCAGAGCTTCGGGTCTTCCATGACGTCTTTAGTCTGCTTAGGGTTGATTTTTGTATGAGGTGAGAAATAGGCTCAAATTTTAGCATATGGATATCCTGTTTTCCCAGCACCATTTGTTGAATAGGCCATCATTTCTAAAATATATGTACTTCCTCCATTTATCAAAAATTAGGCCTGGCCTTGTGGTACAGGTCTGTAATCCTAGCACTCTGGAAGGTGAGGCAGGAGGATCAAAGTTCGAGCCCATCTTAGGCAATTTAGCAGGTTAGCAAGATTCTGCCTCAAAGCCAAAAATAAAAGTGGGCTGGGAATATAGCTCAGTGTGAGGCTCTGGGCTTGGCTTTGTAGTGTGTCACTGCCTACAGTTTTGTTCTTTGTTGTCAAGATTACTTTGGCTGTTTCTGTTTCCACAGGAATTTTAGGGTAAAATTTTAGGGTTGTTTTTTTCCTGTTCTGTGAAGAAAGTCATTGACATTTTGATGAGGACTACATTGAATCTTTGAATATCTTTGGGTACTATGGACTTTATAAAATATCAATTCTTCCAATTTCTAAACATATGAGATTTTTCAACTTTTAGTACCTTTAAATTCATTTATCATCATTTGTTATTTTTAGTGTAGAGGCCTTTCACTTCTTCCATCAGGTTTACTCCTAGGACTTTGCTTTCTTGTTTTCAGTTATTATTTTTAATTCTCTTTGATTTTTGTTTTGCTTGTTTCTGTTAGGAATGAGATTGCTTTAACGACTTTTTCTCAGCACATTTGTTACTGGTGTAGAGGAAGTTACTGAGTTTTGTGTGTTTATTTTTGTGTCTTGACACCTTATTGAATTTATCACATCTAATAGCCTTTTAGTTATCTTTGTTTTTTCTATGTATAGAATCACATCATGCACAGGGCCTTTATCATTTGACTCTTCTGTAACTTGTCCAGGCCTTTTGTTATTGAATTGAATCAAGGGCTTTTTTTTTGCATTTATTGTAATGATGGTATGAATTATGTCCATCATTCTATTCATGTGATGTACAAGTGCTGATCAAAAAATGGCATATATTTAAATAAAAATTATTACAGTGAAAGACACATTACCATTAATTTCTTTCAAAATACTCCCCACTGGACCTAGTACCATGTGACCTCCAGCACTTCCCCAAGTCAAAATGACCATGATCATTAACTCAGTACATCAAGGAGTTGTGGTAACACACCGAAGACACTCATGAAAGAGGACTTCCAGAATCATTTCAGAAAGTGGCCAGAATATCATGTTTGAAGTGAGGGTGATTATATTTTATACAATAAAAGACACATTTCCACTAAACTTTCGCTGTATTTTTAAATAACACCTCATATGATGTTTAGTGATTTGTTTATGCTGAACTAGGCTTGTACTCCTGGGATGAATCCAATGTGACCATGATGTATTATATTTGATGTGCTACTTAAGTCTATTTGTAATTTACCAAGGAATTTTACATTTACATTCACAAGAGATTTTGATCTATATATTACTAAAAACTTTCCTGGTAATACTGCTTTTGCTACATTGCACAGGTTTTAGTATGTTTTATTTTCATTTGTTTCAAGAAAATTTTAGATTTCCTTTGATATTCTCGGTAAATGACTGTTCATTCGAAAGTCTGATGCCCATACACTTGTACAATTTCCTCTTTTTATTGACTTTTTGTTTCATTCTGTTGTGATCAGAAGATATGCAAGACATGATTTAAATTTTTAAAAATTTATTATGACTAGTTTTGTGGCCTAATACTAATAAATAGTCTTGTCCAATAAAAGTTCTATTCACTGATGAAATTTTATATGCTCGGCTTTTAGAAGAAATTTTAGTCTAAGTATAGTTTAACTCTGACGTTTCTTTGTGGTCTTTTTCTGTATAATGTATCCACTGATGAGAATGAGGTATTGCCATTCCCAATGATTATTGCTAGCATATCATTATGATTGTATTTTTCTTTTCCTTGTAGAAGCAGGATTCCATGAAGCTTCCTCCGTGGGGTGTGTCTAGTGGTCATGGATTCCCTCAATTTTTGATTATCCTGAAGGTCTTCATTTATCCTTCATTTCTGAAGAATAGCTTTGCTGAGTATAATAACCTGGGCTGACAGTTTTCTTGCATAATATGTTATACATAATTTCATTCCCCCCCTGCCCTATAAGTTTTCAGTGAGAAATATTGCAGTAATGTAATATTGCTTCCCTTAAATATGACGTCTGCTTTTCTCTTACAGATTTTAATTCTTTTTGTCTTGTACTTTTGACAGTTTGTAATTGTCATGGTAAAGATGTTTTGAGCATCCTGTATGTGGACATTTGTGTCCTTTCTGAGACTGGAGAAATTTCCTGCTATGACTTCATTGAAGAGCTTTTCTGTGCCCTCAACCTTTATTTCTTTAGTCTTGGATATGCCGATGATGCAGCTATCTGATGGCTTAATAGTAGTTCAAGTCCCTTGATAACTGTTTTCTTCCTTCTTCTCTTTCCTTTTTTCCTTTCTTCTTTCTTTTATTCTTCTTTTTCTTTCTTTTTCTGACAGAATCTGATTTTTAAAAAGACCTACCTTGAAACACCCATATTTGACCTCTTCTTGATAGAGTCTGTTGTTGGGACTTTCAACTGAACTTTATATTTGAATTATTAAGCTCTTCATTTTCAACATTGTTTGGTTCTTTTTCAAAGTCTGCCTCTTCCTACTGAACTCTTATTCATAAACTGCATTATTTTCATAATTTCATTTAGCTGTATTTTCTTGGATCTCATGGAGCTTTTAGAAAATTAGAAAATATTCTTTTGAATTTTTTATCAGGAATTTCAAACTTCTGTTTTATTTGTAATCATTTTTATTTTCCTTTCCTCCTTCTCTCTTTGTCTCTGTCTCTTTCTTTTTCTCTTTCTCTTTCTCTTTTTTTGAGACAGGGTCCTGCTCTGTAGTCCAGGCTAGTCCTGAACTCAAGGAAACCCTCCTGCCTCAGCCTCCCGAGTGCTGGGATTACAGGTGTGCGCCACCACACCTGGCTTCTTCTTTAGAATCCGTTGCTTGAGAGCTGTTTTTTTAGTGTCATCTTTTTTATATTTCTTGCATTTTACATTGAGATTTTGCACTTCTAGTGGGTGGAATATATACCACTTTTATAGAATCAATCTCTCTCTCTCTCTCTCTCTCTCTCTCTCTCTCTCTCTCTCTCTCTCAGAGATAGGGTCCTCTACTATCTCAAAACTCACTGGTGTAGCCCAGGCTGGCCTTGGAGTCATGGCAATATTCCTGCCTCGGCCTCCCGAGTGCTGTGATTATAGGTGTGCACTACCACACCCAGCTTTATGTGGTGCTGGAGAACCAAACTGAGGGCCTTTTGCTTGCTAGAAAAGTGCCTTTAACAGCTGTGACATTCCTTCAGCCTGGAATAAGCTTCTTAGCAAGTGGTTTCCTGAGGATGAGCCTTGGAGTATCATTTCGTTACGTAATCTTGCATTTACTTCCAGTGGTGCCCTGTGGGGTACTCTCTCTTGCAGCCTCTCTGGCTGTGATTAGTGAGTTTGGGTATAGGACGGGCTGTATCAGAGTTGGGCAGACTGACTCCGTAATTACACAAGAGTCGGGCATTCTAGTAGTTCAGGCAAATGTGGTATAAGCAGCAGAGAGTGTGGGGTTCACATTCTGCGGCTACTCCTGCAATAAGATTAGTGGCTTCTATTGAGTGGTAAGGGTTTCTGCAGGCGTTGCTGATACTGGCTCTGGCTCTGTCTGCAGCAGTAGTAGTGAGTGGCCTGAGGCACTTGCCTTCCAACCAGACAGTGGTGTGGAGTCAGGTGCTTCATGAGGAGCAGGGGGCAGGAACCACAGTATCCTCTCTGTGATCTCACACCGTCTTGTCCGCAGCGGCAGCGTGTGATCAGATAAGGTGAGAGTGGGCAGACAACAGCAGGAGCTGTAGAGCAGTGGTTGGCACCTTCCTCTGCTGCTACTTTGGGCAAGCTCCCTTTGAGTAACAATACCTCAGGCGCCCTTACGACATGTGAATAGGGAAGGCATGATCGTCAAGGCTTTTCTCTCATTTATTTTCAGCTTTAGTACCCACGGGGATCGAGTAGGAATGGGTCGTAGCTGGAGTAGGTAATATTTTTCTCAGTTGAAGCGCCTGCAGAAATGAGATCAGAACATGACCACAGCCAGTACTGGGCCACGTCTGTCTCTGAGACGTTTCCGGCTGTGTGCCACAGGGGTGAGCTGATGGCCAGTTTCTAAGCCTGGATAGCTGGGATCATCAGTATCAAACTGATGCAGTTTGCATTTGCTGGGACTTGTTTACCTTTATCTCTGCAGAGACTTGCTCCGCACCCTCCGATTGTGGAGCCTGGGTGACCGGGGCCGGAACATCTGCAATTTGCTTCTTTCACTACACTACTGTACCACATCTCCTGTTCTTACAGGGTCTATTTTTACTTTTATATTGTCCATTTTCCAGTGTTCTCCTACGAGCACTTAAAAATGCAGATAAGCATGTGTTGCTTCCTTTCTTCTTTGCAAATGTGCTTAGGGCCGAGTGCCTCTATTTACCATCCTGCTACCTTCCCACTGTAAATGTCTTTTATGTTTTCACTGCTGGTCTCCTCTTTCTTCAAAGTCTTATGAATGGTTGTACGAGTTTCTCTCCCACTTTCTTGCAAGATCAGTTTCTGGGTTTAGAGGAGTATGTGATCTCGTGGCCAGGAGAGGCGATGTCCTTGATATTCTTCTGGGTCCCCTGTGGCTTCCTCCATAGCTATGGTGGGTAGGTGTCACCCTCCAGCACTGAAGCAAGGCGATGACTCTGTTGACTGTCCTCTTGGGCTGTGGTCCTCACTTAGAAGGACGCAGATTCCTTTTGGATTTGTTATGCTGTCCTATCTCAAGATCCCTCAGTAACGCCATCTAGTGTTTTTAGTGATTAAACTTTTCATTGTGTCACATTCTCATATGAAAAAAAAAATAATGCAGTCTAATCTTATAAATTTTTAACTTTATGATGTTTGGACTTTGTTATAAAGGCTTCCACATATTCTCATATCTTTCAGGTCTTTTTTAGTAGTTATATTACCAATTGGGTGGGGGTTCTTTTGTTCAATTTGTGTGGAAATTACAAATAGGCAACCCATAGCCCCTGTCGTGTTTTAACAGACCTGAGCTTTGAATGCCAGTAATCAACTCAAAATGGTCTCTGCCACTCCTCTGGCAAATGGAACCAACAGCTACCAAAAGGTTCTAAAGCCTTCTGGCCAAAAGAGACAGTAGGTCCCAGCAACTCTCTGTTTGTCACCGTTGCTGGCTGCTGTTCTCAGTTTTACCAGCCTCAGCTGTGGGCCACCCTGGCACCAGCAGCCTTTGGTGTTAGTAGCTTTCAGTGCACCAGATCAGCCTGCTGTGCTGAAAATAGAAATTGCTAATGCCACCTGAAAAACTTTACTCAGACTTATGCTACAGCATAAGGGAGTGCACAGACTGACAGCTAAGGAGAGGGAAGTTGCTTGTGAAGGGGTGAAAAAAAGGCAAACGTCGCAGCGTAAGACTTTTTCTTTCTGGTTTCCTTGTGGACCTGACTGGGAATGACTGTAGAGGGCCAGAATCGTCGAGAAGGTTGCAGGGTGAAGTCATATGGGATGGACTCATAATATCAGCTTGCTTCTGGCAAAGCAAGTCTCTTGGAGAAGCTGTGGGGTGTCTGCTGCAGTGGCCAGCTGCAAAACATTTGGGACAGCCAGGGAGAGAAAAATAAAAAGTACCCCTGGGGAACACAGTAGGACCTTTGCTCATTTCAGGCCTTCAATCCATTTAGAGTTTTTTGTAAACACTTGAGACAAGGATCTAACTTGATATTTTCACAAACAGATAACTATTACTATATTCCTATTTTGAACATCCCATATTTTCACTATAAATCAGAAACATTTTAATCATTTCTTGTGTAAATCTGTTTTCTTAATTCTTCAGTCAGTTCTAGTAACCAATTTGTCGATTTGTACACTCTTACTAAACTATTAAGTTATGTCTTTATAATATTTCCTAATATCTTACCGTATTAGTTTGGGTTCTTTCAAAAGACAAAATTAACAGACTTTATCACAAAAAGGTCTATTAGGAAGGCTTACCAATCCAAGGATAGAGATGGTCCAAGGTGTCTGCTCAGCCGTGAAGTAGATCTCCCGTCCCGGACTGCAGAACAGCTGGTGAGGTGAGAGTCTGCTGTAGATCTCAGGCAAAGACCAAAGCCTGAAGATCGGCGACTGAAGAGCAGCAATGGGCAGACAGGCACAAGTCGAGACTGGAGCGAATCTGTGCTGACGATCTGTAGGATGTGTAGAAAGTCAGGGTCCATAGACAATTGCAAAGGCAAGAGCTTTCCCAGAGGAAGAAGCTGTAGCAATCTTCCTTCTTCCTTCCTTTAATACCATTAGAGTTCCAGCTGGCCCTCCCACATCTGAGTGGGTGTTCTTCTCTAATTGGCCAGCCCACAAATGACTCACACTCTAATCCAGACCAGTTCTTGATCCCCCATCTAGGGTGGTTGACAAATCCTAATCCTAATGGAGGTGTGGCTCCTAATTTCCTCAAGTTGACATAATCCCTTCAACAGACATGCTGATATATAGCCTTATTCTTTTTAAATTTTTGTCCTAACTGGGCTAAAGTCAAGGTGCTTTCCAGCTTTCAAAGGCAGGGTGTTGTCAGGGCTCCATCCCTTCTTGAGGGAAAAATCCATTTCCTTGCTCTTTTTCTGGCTTTTATAGGACTGGATTCCTAGGCTCATGACTCCACCTTCCACTGTACAGCAACTTCAAATCTCTTTCCTACTCCTTCAGTTGTCACCCCTCCTTCTTTGACTCTGACCATCTGCTACCCTCTTCTAAGGACTCTGTGCTAACACACTGGAGCCACCCAGATAATCCAGGACAGGATTCCCATCTCAATATTTTTAACTCAATAGCAACAGTGAAGTCCCTTTGGTCATGTAATACTGCAGTACTACAAAAGCCCTTAACAAACTATTAAATTACATCTTTATAATATGCCCTAACATTGTGTCTCTAATATAACATTTCTCCTTGAGAAACACAACTGAGTGGCCACGGGGGAAAATGAAGAAATGATGACACACTTTCCTTCATACATCTGTCTTCTCTCTAGGTCTATGTGCACTCACAACCAACTATCGATTGTGTATTACACTTTACAGAGCAAATAACTTTTTTTACTTATGTTCTTTAGTAACATAAAGCAGCCCTTCTGATGGGTGATTAACAACACAATACATACTTCCTGTGTGCTCAGACATTGTTGAACATGCCACGGTAAAAGTAAACAAGGAACACAGTTTTCTGATACAAAATACTTTTTAAAAAACCAATGTCTTACTTACTTGTTTGTGGCTGTGACTCGGTATCAGGCATCCACAAAGTAGGAGAGGAAAGGTTTACTTCAGCTCACAGTTTCAGAAGGTCCCAGGCTGTTCATGGGTGGCCGGCAACAGTGGGAGGGCGTGACAGAGGAGGGTGGAGGCAGCTCCTCATGGCATCGCAAAGAAGCCAAGTCAACTCCAGGCAAGTCCCAGAAGGAAGGGAGGAAGAAGCACATAACCTTTCAGGTCCCATCCTAGTGGTCTGCCCCACCTGGGTCCTGCCACAGTGTTCTGCCCCTTCCAGGTTTATGCCCCTACCACATGCCTTGTAATCCAATCCACACCTGTAATGCAATCCACATGCCTGTCTTCTGCCACATACCCATAATCCACCCCAAGGCCAACCTCAATCTCTTAACAGCACATGATTCTATACATAATCCATAACATCCAAGTGCATAAGATTTCTGGGCAACATTCCAAATCCAAAGCCCAATCATCAAATACAAAATTTTTATAAAATGAAACCACTGATATAAAGATTTTTATAAATTTATTTCAACAGCAAAATGTCAGTCTTACATCTCTGACTGGGCCCATTCTTTCCAACATGCCTATTTTAACCCGATCCCTCAACACAGAAAAAGGCACTAAGAGCTGACAAAGGTTATTTTCCTTGTCTGGCAGTTTTATGCAATAAATATATGGTCTTAAATAACAAGACACCTCTTTAAGAGGTATAGCTCATTTTATAATATATAAATAATCCAAATGTTTTCATTGTATGAACTAGGGAAGAAAGGAATAAAAAATATTTCATAGAATTCACTCCCAGACTCCATTCATATCAAGTCTTAGTGCCTTCTGCAATTCATAATTAGTCTGTGCTGTTTAAAAATGCTATTTCAGAAGTCTAAGTTACATAGGAGGGAAAAGGGGCATAGAGTGCCTAACTCTGGCAATGTAGGTGAAGCCAAATCCTTCGGAGCCTGCGCTCCAGCTGGGTCTCACCATAAGTGCCTGGGTCCTGGAGATGAGGGGAAGTACCCCAAGACAGCAGCTGACTCTACTTCCTTCATGTCCAGCCCCACCAATGAGGACCTGAAGTGCTAAGTGCATGTTTCAAGCAAATGCTCTGAATCCGTTTAAAGGCACGATAAATTATGAAATTCATAGATTAAAAAATTCACAGTTATTCTCTGAGGGTCAAACTCGGTATGTCAGCTCCAGTCCTGAAAAATCTTTTCTGATTCTACAGGGAACAGACCCTGATGCACACTTTGAATTTCTCAACATAGAATTATGCTGAGTCCATCAAAACCTGAGAGTTTGTCTTCATGAAGAAGAAAAGCTGTCCTCTCTCTTTCCAGCTGATGACACCTGCTCCAGACTTCCCTGGACTCAGTCACTGGGTAACTACACGTCGAAGTCCTTCAGCTCCGCCCAGCTGGCACCCATTTTCACTTTCACTTGCAGCTTCACTGAAAGTTTTATGGCACTTTCCATTTCATTCTTGACAATCTGAGCTACCTGAAAACAAACAAAAATCTAACTTGAGGTTAACAAACTCTAACAAGCCAAAAGATGTTTCCCACCCCATGTACTGAGAAGGTGATAAACCAGACTTCACCTCTTTATCCCAGGCTTAAAGTACAACTGGAACAGGGCCAGGACTTTCCTGGCCCTTCTCCGAGGAGCTGGGACTCTGAGGCCTTTGGCTAGAACATTCTAAACATGGAAAGGCAAGTCTTCAAATTCTTACCTAGTTCTCAAGTACAAATACACCCCTGCATTAGGAACTTCCACACACACTTCAGGAATAAGTATGCTTAGCTCCTACTATACTGGCAAGGACTAATGTTTATATACTCGCTCTGTGGCCAAGGCAAGGTTCCAAACACCTCCCGCACGGGACAAACCTGTCAGCCTGCCTGTGGTACTTAGCGTCTACAGAATGGGCACACACATGATATGAAATACCTGAACTATATCCTCTTCTGCCACTTCATATAGAAGTTCATCATGGAGCTGAAGGATGAAGAAGCCACCTCTGACCCGGCAGAGCATCCCTTGCGGTTTTCTTGTGGGGAACAAACCTGTCCCATGTAAAGGTAGCAAAAGTTAGCAGCATGCCATTGTGCCACAGGAGAAGTCTTCTTTTTCTTGTTTTAAAGAAAATTTTAATCACTTCAGGACATATGAATTGAGCCTAAGAACAATGACGGAAATGACTCCTGGCTGACTGCAACCAGCCTCTTTATCAGGTAGACTTCAATCCCTAACAGCTTCCCTCCTAGACAGCCTACCAAGGAAGCCAGTACATAGACTGTGAAGAGCCTTATTTCTCATAAACAGCCAGTATTTTCTATTTTCATGGTGTTCCCTACCACCATGTGGATCATAGCATCAGTGTGGCCTGGGGCCTGAGTTCTGCTCTAGGAGAGCCAGTGAGACTGTCAGGCAGTCTTGGGTAAAGGGGACTCTTTTATGTCTTTTTGTAATTAGTCGTGTCACCATGGTCAAAACGGTGCTTCCCCAACTGGACACTCTGGATAAGTAATTCTACTCCCAGGGTCCATATGTGGACCTCACAATATTTGTGGATTCCTCAAAATCACACACTAGAGCCCGTGTATACATTTTCTTGTGGTGATGATCCACACTGATAAGTATATTCTCAGAAGAACACATGACCCTTAGGGTGCTGAGGCACTCCTGTGCTGCTTCCTTGTTAGCTGGGCTAGCAAGGCAGGCCATGACCCTGTGACTACTAAGATAAGACCCAGCTGAAAACCTAGAGAGCAGCTGTCCCTTTTCTGGCATTCCCATACCCCCCATCTGTCCTTTCTACATCCGTATTTCCCACGTACCCTTCAGGCCCTGCACAAGTACCAGCTCCTTCAACATCTGCTGCTTCCTTCACAGCGTCCTGCAGCTGTCACTGTCTGCAGCCCAAGCCTGCTCAGAGGTACTTCTCATTGGGTCAGAGAGCGAAGGCAGCCAGGACTGTGGCCAGGCTGTGCACCTGCCCGTGTGGCTGGGATCTGACATACCCCAAGAAGCCCCACTGACCACACACCACTGGCTGTTTTCCTTATTTTTTCCTTATTTCCTCTGGCTATCTGGCTCTGGGCTAGAAGGCCGTGGCCCTGTCCTTGGCTCCCTGCATGCTCTGCTTTCTTAGGTTCACCCCCTCTTCGATCTCCGTGACCTTTAATCAAGCAGGTATCATGAAGCCATCCTCGGTGACACAGCCACATATCCTTCCTCATCTCAAAGCTGTTCTGTCTGTCTGTACTCTCATTTCCACACTCGCTACTCAGATGTGGGAAGTATGTAATCATTTTAGTCAGGTATGGTATCTGCCCTTCCCTGTTTTAGAAGCTTTGAAATATAAACACGGATCGAGACTTCTACTTCCAAATCTCCCATCACTGTCTCCACTGACCTGGATCCACTATTCTCCACACCTGCACACAAGTCTCCTGACCAGCAAATCCCATCCTCGGGTGCTGATCGCTCTCTGTTGTGGCAGGCTCAGGCGTCTCGTCCTCCCCATCTACTTTAAGCCCCCTTGAGTTTCTCCCAGGGAAACCTAAAACATGCTGCAGTCCACAGTTTGACCATCACAGAGAAATGGGCCTCATAGGAGAAGTACAAACGTGACACAACACAAAGAGAATAAAGGGAAGTTCTGTGAACATGGTCAGAAGTAGTCCAAGCAGTAAGGAAAGAAATTAGAGAAACTACTTTGAAAGTAACTACAGGAAATCATGGCAATACTGCAAAGGGATGTCATGTGATGAGCAGGTCAACTCCAAGCATGCGCCACAGCCAAAAATAAGAAAATCTGCATGTTCTCTAAATGATGTAGGGCCACAGAGGAGCCCAGTATCTGCAATGTCCAAATGACCTTCACAGTAACACTCTCAAGTTGTTTGCCTTTTTCAATGTCATTCTCTCACAAGTGCAGAGCAAAGTATCCATCCCGGGTTAGGACTAAAGTTCCCATATCCATCTCCCACACGCTGAGACATTTGTCCCCTTAGACTTCACAAAGGGCTTTCCAGAGGTCACAGGACATGTAATACTGCCACAGACTGATGAAGAAGCAGAAAGATTCTAGTTTCTTTTCTAAGACCAGATATTAAAGACACTTGCCAAAGCGTAAAATACAGTCACTCACCACCAATTTTCTTTTCATCTGTAAATATGTAGTTTAATAAAAACATGTTATTTATTTTTAAATATGGTGTTTATCATTATTGTTTTTGTAAATTCCCTAATCTCAATAATAATCAGAAATGACTCACATAAAATTCTCTGAGATCCTTAATAATTTCTAGAAGTATAAGAGACATCATGAGATCGACATACTTGAGAACTTCTAGGATATAATCAAGAAAAATCCCTCTTTTTTTCTTTATAAGATAGGGTCTCACTCTAGCCTAGGCTAGCCTGGCACTTATGGCAACCCTCCTGCCTCGGCACCCAAGTGCTGAGACTTCACCATGCCTGGCCAACGTTGTGCTGAGGAATCAAGCCCAGGATCCTGTGCTTGCCAGAAAGCACTGTAACCGCTGCGCCATTCCTCCAGCTCTCCATTTCTCTCTGATACAATTATTTGTACCATGTCAAAGGGCTTCCCTGATGACAAACCTGTTTTGTGACTCTGGAGCTCACTCTCGCGATGAGCATGGGATTTGAAGGCTGAGGGGAAGGTCTCCAGCTGCTTCTGAATGTTAACTGTGGCTATTTTGACTATATCCGCTGCCGATCCTTGGACGGTTGTGTTGATGGCCTGACGCTCAGCCTACAAAGACAAAGCCAGGTGAACTGTCAGATCCAAGGCATGCTTTGTCTTCAGTGTCCACAGAGGCGTGTTCAGATTTGCAGCCAGACGGAAACCTGGACTGAGGCATGCCCCAAGCCAGTGGCCTATGAGCTGCACCCCCAGGACAACACACTAGTGATCTCTGGCTCTGCGTTCTGGGCTGTCCAGAGGACAGACCAAGCATCAGAAGGTCAAATCACATTTGCTTACCTATCATCATATAGGCAGCCCAGCTGTGCAACATTCAGAATGCATTCAGTAGCTCAAAGTTATTTTACTTAAACATCAGTCTAAAGAATTATCCCTCAAAATACTCTTAATCCTAAATAGAAGTAGAATGTGACTCTTCGCAATGTGGGATGGTATCATGCTCCCCATACCAATGGCCTCCTGGGCCTGTGGAGAGTTTGGTCCTTGTAAGTTCAAAGTCCTCAGCTATCAATCACAGTTGATCATGGGCTGCTGAGCTAATGATTAGCCACCAGAGAAAATGCAGACCCTGGATTCCGAGGTACTAATTCAGAGCTTACCACACACACTTGCTGCCCGAGCTTCCTGGCAGGCAAAGATGGCTGCTGAAAGTCAACATCCTGGGGTGAAGGAAGGGGCCTGGACTTAGCCCATTTGTTCCAATAGTCAGCTATACCTGAATAAATATTTCCACCAGCTGACTGCAACATTACAGATTACCTCCCCAGCTCAGATTTCTGAGTATTTTTTACTAGAATTCAAAATAATAGTAAATTTATTATTATGTAACAAAGAATTCAAATAGAAATGATTTGATTTATATACAAAACTGCTTAAAATATTATTATTAAATGCATAAAATAGTCAAAATATCAACTATACCAACTTTATTTTTGCGGGTTTTTCACACATTTTAAAAAACACTCAAATCAATACAGTGAAAGTGTTAATATCTTGGTATAACATAACCTTGGCTGTCACTCCTGGAGTCCCCACAAGTCTCAGAAAATGGGATGGGTGTCTGTAAGGTAGACAATCAACAGAGCTTGATTTCCTGAACTCCCGTCAGCTAGGCGATACCCACGTCCATCTGTTAGATATATACCTTGTTACTTTAAGGAACTGTTCCTTTGTCAAATGTTGATGAATCCACTGTACATTCATTCAGTTGTCACTGGTTATACTGACTGAACTGCAGAGTGGTCCCCACCGCTCCTCCTCCTCCTCTTAGAAACTGCATCACTGTGTAGTAAATTCAAGAACTGTCCTATGTTTTGGCTGCCTTTCTGCATCACGTTACACAGCCCCACCCTCGGCCATGGTATAGGATGAGACAGTCCCTACTGAAGGGCAGCCTGAGCTTAGTTTGGCCAGTGAAAGGTGAATAGGGCTGATGCACAGCACTATCGTAATGCTACCACAAAAAAGGAGGGATTGAATCCCAGGTGGAGACCAGACTAGAAAGGCAAAGCCATGGAGCAGAGCCATAGTCAACCTAGAGCCAAACGGTAGCACAAATGGGATATAAAGATTTTTGTCATCAACATAAGCCACCAAAATTTTGGGGGTGGCCTGGCTATATTATAAACAAGCATAAATGTAGTTAATATATATTCACTGTCATGGTCTTGGGCTTCTGTGATTTTCCTCCTAGTAAGGAGCTGGACAGTCTTGGGCTTTGTGTTTCACAAAGCTCAGTTCTCTCATTACTAGGACTTTTTATTTAACCTACATAAAAAAAATACAGGCTTCTGGTAATGGAAAACTAGGCCACTAGGACCAACTCTACCACTGATTGTAAGTATCTCAGCTGAAAAGAGCGTCAGCTGACAGGGAAGTGAAGCACTGTGGACCTCAAAAACCCAGAAGAGAATGGAAACCAAGGGAAAGGACCCTGGCAAAGGAGACCCCCATTTCTCCCAGGCATAGCAACAGGCTCAAAAACAGAAGCTTAGGGGCTCCAAAGCTGAGCGGATCTTCTGATTGCCTTAACAGCTTCAGGGAGCAAACATTTGGGCTCAGGGCCCAACAAGTGTTATAGAAGTGGGCCTAGTAAACCTCCAGGTTGCAAACCAAAGCCACGATCCAAGTGAAAAGATGAACTAAGAAAGACAATAGGCAAGCAGAACAGAATACAAAAATATAAGCATGAGATTTACTAGACTATTAACTATTATCAAATATCAGGCTACAAAATAATGTTTAATATACTTAAGGATGTAAACATCTCATAACATAACAAAGTGGAGCTCTAGAACCAAAGACTAAAAATAGAACTTAGATGCCGTTAAACAGCAAATTGAAGGGTCAATCAGTAAAATACAAAATAAATTAGAAAATATTCAGAATAAAGCATGATAAAATATTTCAAGAAAATACTGAACAATGACATGACACATGAGTGATTAAAAAAAAACAGGTTTAAGACAAAGCAATGCTAGGCAACAAGACAAAAGCAGGAGGTAGCATCAAGTTACAAAGTAACAGTGATAAAAACCAAGTGGCACGGCACAAAGCAGATGGGTGACCAGCGGAATAGAACTGAGGAGGCAGAGACAACCCCAAACACTCCTAGCCATCTGATCTTTGACAAAGGGGCCAAAACTGTAACACTGGAGAAAAGCCTCTCTAGCAGGTGGTGCTGAGAATGCAGAAGAATGAAACCAGGTTCACATCTGCCACCATGCACCAAAACCAAATCAAAATGGATCAAAGACCTAGACATTAAACAGAAACACTGAACCTGCTGGAAGATAAAATAGGTAAACCTGGTGAAGTCTCCGGCATAGATTGGTGAGGATTTTCTTAAAAGAACACCTGTTGTACAAGAAATAATATCGAGAATAAACAAATAAGGTTATGTCAAATTTAGAAACTTCTGCACAGCAAAGAAAACAATCACTAGCGTGAAGAGAGAATCGATGGAATGTGAGAAAATGTTTTGCCAGCTACTCCTCAGGCAGAGGAATAATATCTACACTATGCAAAGAATTGAAAAAATTAAAAGACCCAATTTTAAAAAAGGACAGTTGAAATGAACAGACAG
>PVKB01001114.1:436952-447690 GCA_004027205.1 Ctenodactylus gundi
AAAAAAAAAAAAAAAAAAAAAAAAAAAAAAAAAAAAAAAAAAAAAAAAAAAAAAAGCCAACAAGTGCTGGAATGGATGTGGGCAAAAAGGAGCCTTTCTGTATTGCTG
This sequence comes from Ctenodactylus gundi, assembly GCA_004027205.1. Taxonomy (NCBI): domain Eukaryota; kingdom Metazoa; phylum Chordata; class Mammalia; order Rodentia; family Ctenodactylidae; genus Ctenodactylus; species Ctenodactylus gundi. Next base: position 437,061 of record PVKB01001114.1, read on the forward strand.
GTGGGCACCACAATTATGGAAAGCAGTATGGATATTCCTCAAAAAAATGAAAATAGATATTCCATTTGAGCCAGCCATACCTATTCTGGGGATCTTCCCAAAAGAGTTAAAGTCACCACACAACAGTGACACATGCATACCCATGTTTATAGCAGTACAACCCATCAGAGCTAAATCTTGGAAGCAGCTAATATGTCCATCAACAGATGAATGGATAAAGAAGATGTGGTGTATATTTGCACAGCAGAGTACCGCTCTAGATAAATAAAGATAAATTTGAGTTATTTGTAGGAAAATATATGCACCTTGAGGTCATTATGCTTACTGAAATGAATCAGACACAGAAGCTTAAATATCACATGGTCAAAGTATAAATAAGTAAAAGAACCAAATAAGAGAGCACAGGAAATAGGAGCTGGATTTGTACAAAGGGAGAGGGAATGTGAAATGGGGTGAGAAGATGGGAAGCAGGCAAGGGAAGAAAGTGTGGAGGCTGTGAGATGCATGTGCCTCAGTTCCTCCAGTTGACTGTAACGCTTGTGTACTGCAAATACATTACTAATAAAAAGAACAATTATAGGGGAGGGGATAAAAAACACGTTTAAAGTTTATAAGAAGAGTTCTAGAGAACAAGGAAGGAATATGATGAATCAGGGACAATGGCATAGCTCAGTGATTAGAGCACTTGCCCAGGAAGCACAAGGCCCTGGGTTCAATCCCCAGCACTATATAATAGCTGGAGCAGTGGCACATACATGTAATCTCAGCATTCAAGAGGCTGAAGCAGGAGGGTTGCCATGAGTTCTAGGCCAGCCTGGGCTACACAGTGAATTCAGGGTCAGCCTGGACTACAGAGCAAGATTTTGTCTTAAAAAAAAAAGAAAAAAAATATGATGAATGAATAATTGAAGAAGTAATGTCTAAGAATTTTCCAAAAGCAACAAAAGACTGATGTCACTGATTCAAGCAGTCATAATACACCAAAGAAGCATCAATTAGACACATCCGACAATGCAGATATATCAGTTTTTAAAAACATACACTCAGGCAGGTAATAGAAAATATGCTGGAAACTAGACAGAAGAAAAATATTTTACTGAAAACAAGTAGACAAAAGCCAAATCAGATTATAATCAACAAAGAAACAATGAGACAAAGGGTCAGTAAATTAGTCTGTAGGCAAAATCCAGCCCATCTACTTCTGTAACTAAGGTTTTATTGGAAGACAACCACACACTCACTTCTATCTTATCTATAACTGCTTTTGTATTGCAACTATAGAGCTGAACAGTTGTGACAGAGATTCTATGACCGATAAACATGTCCTTTATCTGTTACAGGCACCATTAAAAACCAAAAGGAAAGTTCTACTTATTGGTAAAATGTTTAAAAACTTCCTCTTGAGATATGAAAGCATGTAAACATACTTCTTTTTAGCCCTACTTCTGCTTAGTATTGCCCTGGCCAGGAAGTCAAGTAAAAATAATAAAAGGAATAAAGCTTGCTGAGTCAGTCTGGACACTATCGCTCTATGGCCCAGGAGTTAGAGCTTGCTCTCCAGCTTGACACTACTGGGAGGTGGTAGAAACTTGAAGAGGCAAGGCCTTCCGTGACGGCATGCCCGGCGTGCAACTCTGGGACCATGACCTCCTCTTTTCTTTGGCTTCCTGGCCACATGATGAGCAGCTTTGTTCTACCTCATGCTCCTGCCACGACAAGGTAGCTGGACACAGGTCAAAAGCAAGGTGAGCTATCCAGGGCGGACACCTCCACACCTGAGAGGCACAAGAATCCTTTTCTCTTTATAAAGTTGGTTATTTCAAGTATTTATTAGAGTAATGGAAAACTAACTTTTTTCTAAAGAAAGGCAATTATAAAACTATTTTCTTGTAGATGATAATTATATCAATAGAATATTTAAAGCATGAATAGATAAATTATTGAAATTAGTAAGTAGTATTTCACAAGATTTCTAGATGCAGTAACAATAATAAAAACAACTATATTTCCAGGTAAAAGCAGCAAATGGTTAGAAAATGTAAGCACAGAAAAAAACACAAGATACCAATCATACAATCATTAGAACTTTCTAAGTAGCCAACTACAAATCTATAAAACAATGTAAAAGAGTGTTTATCCAAAATAGATGCTTTAAAGACCTAAATAAATGGACAAACATATCATGTTCATAAACTGGAAAACTTAAAACTTGTAGGCATGACAATTAATTAGAATTCAGGGGACTGGATAGTTCCATGAAGTCCAAGGTCTGTGAGCGACAAGATTCAATTATGGAGGAGGCAAAACACATGTGGTCAAATAGCAAGATTTGGCCTACAGGAACTGTAGTCACAAATGATACACTTATGAATCCCAGTGATTTCAGAAAGGATGTTAATTATAATTTCAGCAAATACCATCAGTAAATCTTTTAAATGATGTTTAAAATAGCCATATTCACTATTTAGGGCATCCCAATAACCTCCAATATGACAGCAACAAGTAGAAAGAATGAAAAAAATGCCATGGTTTAATGACTGGCTAATCTCTGAGGAATGTTAATGACTTGGTGATATGGCAAATCAGTGATTTGGTGTTATAACAAACTTCTGAGGAATGTTAGTGATTTGGTGGTATGGTATGTGACACACAGAACGACGAGAAACTTGCTGCCAAAGTGAATAAACAGTTAGCTTACTGAAATAGAATATCCCTGAAGTATTAAGTGAACTCATTTTACATTTGTCTCCCAATAAGTAGGCAACTGCTTCAGAAGTCCTTGACAAAATCAATGACTGCTTTACACAGAGAAGATTCAACTCACGTATGTGTCACTAAAATGTCAAGCTACAAATCCACAGAAATTTCAGCATACGTGAGCTCTGTGATAGAAGTTGCTGTCTTTGATTCCTGGCAAATATCTTCGCCTTCCCAAGATGGTCTGAACGAAGCCATCTCTTTCACAATTCTTCACGGTCTCTCTCATGAAGTGACTAATCCCTGCAAAGAAAAACAAAGAACACACTTTACTAAATACAGAACACATTTCACTAAATCAAAAGCTATCCTTCATTTCACAAACTGGCTTCAATACAAACTGAAATATGCCAAAATCCCAGCCCTAGTTCTTAACACTGGAATCAGATAAAAAATATGCATATTAATACAAACTTTCATTTCCTTTTTTCTACAAAGAAATTTCAAAAATGACAAAATCAAGCTCTTTTTTATATCAACAATAACAAAAATATGATACTAAATATTAAAGTTTGTCTCTTGTTTGTCTTATAGTGAACATAATTGCATATTTTACTAAAATTATTTATATTATTTTAAAGTCAAGGTTTATTTTTATCATTGCCATAAAATACAGTGCAAATACTACAGCTGAGGAATTTGTCGAAAAGAAGTCTAAAGTGTATTTAAAAGTTAAAAATAATTCCAAGGCAGCGACTTAAGGTATTTTTACTCCAAGATCTTGAAAGTATCACATACTATTTTTAACGGTTTTCTATTCTTGGATATCATCTTCTTTAATCTTTGATCTTGCCTTGTTGAGGCTTAAAACATAGCAATAGTACCTCACTGCTATGTACAAAATGACCTATGCAAGCCCCTACTGATGGTAATGCATGCAGCAAGAGGATTCCTAAAAGGTCAGGGCCACCCTGGCTTCCCTATGAGTCCAGAGCAAGAACTTAGCACAGACACTTCTGCGCTCCCTAGGTAGCACCCGTCTCTGTCACCGAGCCCTCACTGTGCCTGTGGCTCTCCAGCACAAATCCTTTGCTCCAGGTGCGCCTGTCACGGTCCTGTCTCTACGCTCCCACATCCGACTCCCATTCTCTCTGACTCTCTACCACTACCAGGTAACAAAGACCAGGCTGATCTACACTCATGTGCACAGCTGTTGCTTTCTCCCAGCCAGGCTCATTTTAAGTAGGAAGTGCAAATGTCTCCAACTGGACACTCTCATTTGAAGCTCTGCAATGTGTGGCTGTCATAGGAAAGACACCAGGGGAGATGACAGGGGAGGGGAAGAGAAGGAGTCCCTGTGGAGGGAAGCTGCTGGTGAGGGCTAACTCCATTGCAGAGATCCTGACAGCAATCAGGGCTCCTAGCTCTCCACTAAGAACTATGCTAATGGTGCTGGATGAGGAGGAGGACGGCAAGCTTTAAGATGCACTCTCCTGCCTCACTCTTCTAGAAGCCTTCAAATATTTAATTTTCACAGCTACTTGAAAAGAATCCTGAGGTATAATTTGCATACAGTAAAAGATAGGCCCTCAAGGGAACCAGCTGTCGCATTCTCACAGATACAGGAGTCCCGCCCTACTATGACAAGAGGGCTACCACAAGCTCCCTGGGCTGTAGCCCCTTAGGGGCCTCCCGCACTCACTTGTCTGCTTAATAACATTATATCTATGTTTCATGTTCTTAATTTTCACAAAACTGGATTATACAGTATGCTTCATTTGTGTCTGCCTTCTTTTGCTAAAAACATTCCCAGGAATCATCGATATTGTAGAGAATATCAACGCTTGACACCTTTTCTTTGATGAGCATTATTACACTGCACAGACACTCGCAAACTCACCTATCCTTTTTCTTGTCAGTTTCCATTTGGCCTGTTTGCGGTATTTGGCTGTAGAGACAAGGCTTACTCCAGCCTGTTCTGAAAGCGCCTGATTCCTTCCTGCTGCCAAGGCCTCAGCAGCTTTCTCGGCAAGATCCTTCTACCACTGCCAGCTGACCATGAACAGACTGCGGCATCTAACTTTGAGCTAAAATCTTAGGTTGTGCATGTAGGACACTGTCTCAGCAACAGGAAATAACTAATGCAGTATGTTTACCTTTATATGAAAGAGTCACACTGTTTTTCATAGTGGTCTTATGGCTGTCGAAACCCACCAAACTAAAAAGATGAGGGGTTTTTATTTTTAGCCATTCTATCCACCCTTCCATTTTTATTAATATGTATTTATGATACACAGTGCTTCACTAACTTAAGATACTTGTGCATATCGCATCAACTTCACCTTCCCTTCCGGTCCCCCCTTTCTTACCCACCCCCTCTGTGATGTCCCCTGCCCTTTCCACACATCCCAACATCTGCTGCCCAACATCTCACCTGTTTGACTCCTTTACTCATTTCTACTTTGGGTTTCTCATATTAGAGTGTGATTCACTTCACTGAGCATAATGGTCTCAAGTTTCCTACAAATGACTCAAATGACTATCTTCATGGCAGATAAGTACACCATTGTATACACACACACAATTTTTTTGTTCCAGCATCCTCCTTGACTTAGCTATCAAGAGTAGTGCTGCATGGGTATGCACGTATCTCTGTTATATAGTGCTTCTAACTCTTCTGGAAAGATAGCCATTCTGGTTTTTTTTTTTTAATGGTCTTTCTTTGTTGTTTTAATGTGCTTTTCCTTGATGACTAATGATGACAACAGTTAAGGTGGTTTTTCACATACATGGTGAAGTATCTGGTAAATCTGTTGACTTTTATTGTACTATTGTACTATAAACACTGTTATAAGAGTTCTCTATTTAAAAATATAAGGTTCACTTTTTTCCCCTGCACCAGTATCCACTTGCTCTGCCATTACCTGTGAAAAGACCATCCTTCCTCCATTGAATCTTCATGGCAACTTTGCTGCAAATCAATTAACTACATGTTCATGGGCTCATTTTCGGACTCTAGTGTGTTTAGTTTTTCTCTACATCTAACTTAGGCCCATTTTCATTATTGTGGTTTTGTAGTAAGTTTTGAAATCAGAAAATGGAGGTGCTCAACACTGAACTTTTCTCCTAAAACATCAGATAGTAATTCCAGGCAAATAGCTTGTCAAAGTATACACAAAAGTCTAATGGAATTTTGATTGGGATTGCATTGAATCTATAACAATTTATAAAATACTGTCATCCTAACAGTTACGTCCCTTCCATCAAATTAACATTATACCCTCTATATTTATTTGAGTGTTTGTTTCTCATAAGACTGCTTTGAAATTTTCAACATATAAGTTTGCTAAATGTATGCCCACAAAAATTTTAATGATACTACTAATTATTTCTTGCTAGTATATAGAAACCATGACTGATTTTACAGACTGAGCTTATAATAGGACCTTGCTACATTTAGTTCTTTGTTTTGATATTTTAATAGGATTCATGAACCTGGTTCTGTGTATAATACCAGGTTATATATGATTAAACCCAATTTATTTTAAATATTTATACTTTTTCTTGCAATATTATTTAGTTCAGAACCAAGGACAGTAGGGTCAGAACTAATTAAAAAATAAAGGAACTTCCTGGGTGATAAAGTTCTATGCCCTAATGATGATGCCGATTACATGACCACATACATTTGTCAAAATTCACAGAACTATATACTTTAAAAGAATGCCTTTTATTATATGCAAATTATATTTTAATAAATTATTGAGCTCTAACTGCTCTATTGCAACAGTTTTCTCCCAGAGTTGTTGTCTATCTCTGTCCCTAGTTTTACTTTTAAAAAATCTTAGTAAGACATTATATCACATATGGTTAATGTTATTTATCTGTAACAATGCCTGATTTAAAAAAAAAAACTTCTGAATAACGAGATTTTAATAGAAACACAAATCCAAATGAATCTGCTATAGTAATATGGGTGACAAAGAATGGCACCTAGAAGGCGCTCGGCTCTCATGTTACCTGTGTATCTGGACTTGAAGGAGTCAATGTAGCAAGCGGCATCATTCTCTTCAATGCCCATCTGCTCTCCTAAAGACTTAGCTCCCATTCCATAAATGATTCCATAGCAAATCTGAAAGGGGGTCATCGCACTTAGTCGATACAGCAAAGGTTGTAACTACATGAAGTATGAATACAGAATAAAGTTCATTTGTGTCAAGCTTTGGTAAACTTTTATATCGAGTAAAAGAAATGATTAGATCTGCTTTGGTGCATTAGACACACACGCTGAGACCCAAAGAGCGTCTGTGCTGGCTTTAGAAAGAGAGCACAGGAGGAAGGAGAGAGTATGGGTGGGTTAGAGAGATGGAGAGAGAGAGAGAGATTTAAGAAAATGGTCCAGTGATCTAAAAGAAAAGATTTATTTCCATTTGCCGTTTACCTAGCAGTTATTAGAGCAACTCTGACCCCTCAGAGTACCTCATTAACTTATACATGAAGAAGGCAATAGAAGTCTGGGAAGAAAGCGTTGCAAACATTCCTCTCCCTGACCATGGATAGGATGGTAAGAGCAAAAATTTGTTAACAAGGGGAAGACTTCACTGGAAATAAATATCTTCAAATCAGAAAATAACCAAATGCACAATTTATCCATGTTAAATACAAAGAACCCTGAGCAAATTTTGGAAACAGTAGAAGAAAATGGTCTAGATGGACCACTACAAAAATTCTAATTTAATATTAACCATTGCTTAGGTTCAAACCTAGTTCTCCCAATCACAAGATGTATGGTCATGCCCTGGCCACCTAACCTCTCTGTATCTTAGTTTCTTCATCCACAAAATGAGTTTAGTAACATCTATACCATGAGATGAAAGCAGAAATTACTGGATATGTATGTTTACAAAACTGCCTTGCATAACATTAAATAAAACCTAAAAAGATAAGCTGGATAAAAATAATTAATAGAATTCCCTGAACATTTAAGTTTAATAGGTAAACTGGACAGAGGTTTCCCAACACCTTTTGGTTTTACTCTTTTGAGAGGTGTTTTTTTTTTAACCTGTTTTGCTGTTTTTACTTCCTTAATACTACATTTTGCTATAATTGCTAATGTTTTATTTTTAACTCATATTACTTTGTGCTATCTATGATCTCAACAAGATTCAAAAATTAGATGATTCAATGCAAGATAAAGAAAGGATAATTGCTGTAGAATATACTCAGTTAAATAATGCAAATTTTATTAGAAGCAACAAGTGCCAGTGGATAAATGTGTATATTAGGTCAAAATGTCCAAGTTCTGATATTCTGAAAACAGGACTCTACAACTTATGAACCTATGCAAATTACTAGCTTTCTGTGCCTCAGTTTCTTCCTGTATAAAACAGTGACTGATTATGACATGTAGGGATATTTCTTACTTTAACAATGACTGGATTCTTGCTAAATGCAGGGGCCCAGGGACAATTAAATAAAGAGTAGATAGAGCTGGCTTTCACGATGATAGAAGGAACAACTGCTGCTGTTACAAAAGCAATGGTGAAAGGAAATGTTTTATACTCAACAAGCCAGTTAGACACAACAGCAGCAAGTAACTATAAGTGTACACATAAAAAATGAACAGCACAGGGCCTAAGAGCAGGGACAGTCTGCCTCTACCTAAGCCAATAATCCTGTTCTCTGGGAAGTGGATTTCCCACAGAGCATGTGGTCAGGAAGCACCAGTGTTAATCCAGACCAGGAATAGTATAAATTGATCTTTTCTCTGTTTAAAGTCATATGAATTGACTTCAAAGATAGCAATTTTAGCATGAAGTTTCAAAGTCTTTGAAACATTAAACAGCTGTAAATTACCAATAATTCTCAGTTCAATAATATTCACTTTTTCAACAATAGCTTACAAAGCACCTTCCATACAATACACTTCAGCTTAATGATGTTGAGAACTATAAGCAAGCATCACCACCACTACAATGGTATCTACCACTTTTAAATAAGCATCCTGAGTACCAACCATTGTGATGAGCTACTTTATGCTCTTAAATACACACAGCTTTCCTGATACAAAGTGGTCTCGGACCCTAGTCTAAGCTGATTTTGTTGCCGCTACAGAGGGAAGTAAAATAAAGACCACAAGACAGGTTCTGATGGATGTGGTTTGAAAGACCCAAAGACATTGTTCAACTGGAAATAACTGAGATAATTTAAACATTTTTAGAGCTACTGAATTCTTTTTTCTATTAGGCATGTTCACTAAGGTTACCTGCTTTGCTTGTCGCCTCAGGTCATCCCCGACAGACTCTGGCCCAATCATCTTCCATTCTGCTGCAATGCTCCTGAAAACATCAGCTCCAGAGTTTAAAACTTGGATGAGACGACGATCATGAGATAAATGAGCCAAGATCCTCAGTTCAAGCTGAGAGTAATCAGCAGCTAATATTAAGCCACCTGAAGTGGAAATGAAACAAACCAATGCAAAGCCCTATGTAATATAATCCAACTTCTATATAATTGAGCAGTTTGACAAAAATAAGTTCTACTTTAAAACTTACAGATAAGTTCAAAAGACAAAACTGTGCTTTCAATATGATGCAATTCAATTATATTTTTTCTATTTAGCTTTTGCTTTTATGTATCATGTACAAAGATGCTGAATATTCAATGGATGGAATATTCAAGAATTCTTGTACAAAAATGAAAGACCAGATTAAATACTTACAGGTCTCAAGGAAGGAGAAGAAATAAGACTGTTAGCATAGAAAACCTATGCATTAAAAATACAACAGAAGATTTCCCAAATCAGGGAGATAAGATGGATACACAAGTACAGTAGGCACATAGAATTCCAATTAGACATGATCAGAAAAGAATCTCTCTACAGCATTTATAGTCAAATTGACCAAATTCAAAACAAAGAATAAATATTTAAATCTGTTGGAGGAAAACACTCCATCACTTACAAAGGCAAACCTACCAGAATAACATCAGATTTCTCAAGAGAAAATCTTCAAACCCAAAAGGGCCTATAATGATGTATTTTAAGCTCCGAAAAAAAAATACCTGCCAGTGTATAATGCTTATCTCAAAAAACTATCCATTTAAAATTGAAAGAGATATTAAAAATTTCCAAGATATGTATAAATTAAAGAAATTGAAGCCAGAACTGCAAAAAGTACTGAAGGAAATCCTGAAGGGAACATGACAACCATGGTATCAAAGTAAAAATTAGCTCTCATTGGGAGAGTAGATAAACGAAAATCAGGAATGTATCAAACTGCTGAAGAACAACAAAACGATGAGAAAATTACTATGTACCTTTCAATAGTAACACTTAATATTAAAGTTAACTCTCTATTTAAAAGATATACAACTAATACTCCTATATCCTGCAAAACTCTCCTTCAAAAATAACAAAATAAAGACTTTACATGACAGAGAAAACTTGAAGAAATTCGTGACAACTAAATCAGGACTACAAAAATTCTTAGGGGCCTTCTGAGTAGAGACAAAGAAGCACAACAAAGAAACTAGAGACAGGTACATATTTAACAGTGAGAACAGCTAAACAAGCAGGAACACAGAAAAAAAATCAATATCCAAAGGTCAGGACAATGGCAGGTCTCAATATTTATAGGACTATTATAACTCTAAATGTCAATGGCCTAAACCAGCCAATTAAGAGACAGATTGGCAAACTGGATTTAAAAAACGTAACTCTGAACATTATGTTGCTTACAAAAGACCCATTTTACCCTCAAAGATAAGCACAAGCTGAAAGTGTGGAGTTCCATATTCTATTCAACAGGTGGAGAAAAACAAGCAGGGTAGCAATGCTCATCACTGACAAAGTAGAAGTTAAACTAAAGCTGGTCAAAGGAGATGAAAAAGGCCACTTCATCCTAGTAAAGCAACCAATTCAACAGACAGGGCT
>PVKB01001114.1:447790-490589 GCA_004027205.1 Ctenodactylus gundi
AAAAAAAAAAAAAAAAAAAAAAAAAAAAAAAAAAAAAAAAAAAAAAAAAAAAAAAAAATCAACAAAAACATAGCAGATCTGAATAATACTATGGAAGTGGACTTGATAAGCATCTAAGGCTTTTCACCCAACAACAGAATACACATTCTTCTCAGCTACCCATGAAACATTCTCCAAAACAAACCATATCTAGGCCATAAAACTAGTTTTAAAAAATACAAAAAAAAAAGTTTAAATAATCCCATGTATCCTGTTAGATCACAGTGGAACAAAACTAGAAATATACAACACAAACAACATAAAACACTGAAACAAATGGAGACTTAGTAGTACATTACTGAACAAACATTGGGTCACAGAAGAAATCAGAGAAGAGATTACAAACTTTTTAGAGACAAATGATAATGGAACCACATCACAACACCAACTCTGGAACATAATGATGGCAGTGTTAAGAGAAAATTCACTTCCATACAACCATTCATAAAAAAGAACTGAGCAATCCCAAGTAAATATTTTAACAATGCAACTCGGGGCTCCAGAAAAGCAAGAACAAATCAATTCCAAAACTAACAGAAGGAAAGAAATTATAAAGATCAGATCAGAAATTAATGAGATGGAAACTAAAAGAATACTACTGCAGTGTGGATCTGGAATGTCCCTCAAAAGTTCTCACAAATTTGGATGTTATAGATTGTTTGTGAAACCATATGCTGTTAGGCGATGGGGGCCTGATCTGAAGAGGTGGATTATGGGCATGTGGAGGATTATAGGTGTGTGGTGGAAGACAGTATGTGGTACATTAGAGACTACAGGAGTGGTGGATCAGGGGCTTAAACCTGGAAGGGGTGGAATACTAAGGCTGAACCTAAAAGCAACAGATCACTGGGACTGGACCTGGAAGGATATGTGATACTTTTTCCCTTCCTTCTAGGGACTTGGCTTCTTGTTTGCAATGCTGTGAGTAGTTGCCTCCACCTTTGCCTCTGCCATGGGCTTCCAGTATTGCTGGCTGAATGAACTGTGACCTTCTGAACCCGTGAGCCAAAATAAACTTTTTCTACTCTAATTGTGATAAAGAAAATACAAATAACAAGATAGTACAGTTAGATTCAACCAAGTTTTAAAAACCACTCATGTACATGTACGTGTACATGTACTACTATGGCAGAGATTTTCAGTTAAGATCCATCCATACATATTTAATTTAAATTACTTTAAAATTTCAGAACAAAAGCAGAATGAAGTATCACTGCATTAAGCAAAATGTTATTGTTTTGCTAACAAAAAAACTGATGGATAAATGGGTGAGCAATCAAGTAATTATAATTTGATGCCACAGAGCTAAATAAAAAAAAAAAAAAAACCTGTTTGCTCCTCTGGAGGGGGTGGTTAGAAACAAACTGGATAATACTAAGAGATATTTTTAGCAAACAAATCATAATTGATTTTAAAAAGTATTCTCTCAACATGAAAAAGGTTCAAACTCAATGAGATCAGAATTAAATGTCTAAACCAGATATGGTAGCACAGCCTTTAATCTCAGAACTTTAGGAGCCCAAGAAAGAAGGATGCAAGGTCAAGCTCAGCCTAGGCAACCTAACAGGACCCTGTAACAAAGTAAAAAATATAAAAACAGTAAACACCTGGGGAGAAGCTTAGTGTGAAAACCTTGGGCCCAATTCCCAGCACCACAGAAAAAGAATTAAATGTCTTAACAAAACTTTAAACTATTTTCCATAGGATCTGTGTTTGTAACTTTGGTCAAAGGAAGCAAGGAAGGAAGGAAGAAAGGAAGGAAGGAAGGAAGGAAGGAAGGAAGGGAGGGAGGGAGGGAGGGAGGGAGGGAGGGAGGGAAGGAAGGAAGAAAGGAAGAACTAAAAAGAAAGAAAAATAAAATAAAATAAAAAATTTTTTGAGACAGGGTCTCAATTGGTAGTCCAGGCGGGTCCTGAAGTCACTATGCAGGGCTGGGACTGGAAACATGTTTCTTCAGTGTACTATCACACACAGATTACATTAAAAAATTTCTTTCACTGGAAACAGACATTTTTAAATGCAGAGATGACTTATAACATCATTTTAGTTGTGGAAATATTGTTATAAACTTACAAGGAAAGGACATTTGTTTTTTAAAAGCTGGCAGGTGAATACAATTTATTTATTCACTTATTTTTTGGTACTGGGGATCGATCCCAGGGCCTATGCACTAAGCTACAGTCCCAGTTCATTTTTATTTTTGTTTCAAGCTAGCATGTCACCAAGTTGCTAGGTTGCTCAAGCTGGGCTCAAATTCATCATCCTCCTGCCTCAGCCTCCCAGGCTGCCACTGTGCCACTGGGCCTGGCATGAATCTATTCTTTCAATTACAAATCTTGCAAAATCTAAATAGAGATCAAGTAGTTCCAATAAAAATGTAGTGTCTAAACTAAGATAACTAACATATGCTAGATTTATCTCAATAATAATTCTTATATTTATTACATAGTAAAGTGGCAATATTTTGAATATGCTGAGTTAAATTTTTTAAATGCATTATAATTAATTTTATCTCCCTGTTAATGTTTTAATGGATTTGGAAAATGATGTATGTGGGGACAGAAAATGCTCTATGTCCCTTTCTAGGGATGCCTGTACATCTCATTTTTTGGCCAAAATTAGAGATTCATGATATGTCAAGATCTGAAACTCCTACTGACTACCAGATTAAACTTCTTACTGATAGTTTGCAACTGACTTAACTGGCTAAATCCGTCCGGCAAGATTGTAAGTTCTCAGTGGATCTTCGCTTTGAATAGTTTCCATTACAAATCATAGTGGCTCAAGCCAAAGTATGGTTCCTGGTTTAAATTAAAACCTCAAGATATATGTGTATAGATGATTAGTTTTGGTTGACTGGTTGGTTGCTTTTCGTTTCGGTTTGTTTTTTGTTTGTTTGTTTGTTTGTTTTTGTTTTTGGTTTTGGTTTGGTTTGGTTTTTTTTGACTCGGGGTCTTACTCTGAAGTTCAGGCCAAAGGATGATTCTTGGACCTAAAACACTTAACTACAGTCTCTTTCTTCAGTTGCTTTTGTTAAGTTAGTGCATACTGATGTTATGGTGTAATGGGTTCCACCATGGCATTTTCATATATGCACATAACATATTCTGGTCATCTTCACGCTTTCCATTACCTTGCTTTCCTCATTCTTTCCCTGCTGCCTGAACTTCTGCCTCTTCTAATAGTCTCCCTTCTCCTCTCACATTATCTTCTTTCATCCCCACCCCCCCCCCCCAACACCTTCACCAAGATTCCACACAAATGCTTATGATGCTTGTCTTTCTGAATGTGGCTTGTTTCACTTAACATTACGATCTCAGTTCTATCCATTTTCCTGCACATGACATATGGTCTAAGGGTTGAACAGTACTCCACAGTATTGATGTGCCATATTTTTTTATCCATTTGTGCATTGATGGACACTTAAATTGCTTCCGTGACTTGGCTATTATGAATTGTACTATGGTAAAACCTAGGTATGCACAAAATCTCTATGGCATATTGACTTTAATTCCTTTAAGTATATACCAATGGGTATAAACAACAAACAAAAAAAGAAAAAACACCACCTAGGAATAAACCTAGGAGCTGAAAGACCACCACAATGAAGCTATTGGGAATGAAGAAACTGAAGATGACATTAGATGGAAGATGGGAAACTTCCCACAGGATGAATCAGCAAAGTTAATATTGCCAAAATGACCAACCATACTACTAAAAGCAGCCCACACATTCAATATAATCCCATCAAAATATCAACAATATTCTTCACGATAAGAGAAAAAAAAATCCCAAAAGTCATATGGAAACATGAAAGATCAGAATAGCAAGGCAGTCCTAAAAAAAGGAACAATGCTGGAGCAACAGCCAATTTACAAATATACTACAAAGCCATAGTAAAAAACAAACAAACAAAACAAAACAAACAAACAAACAAACAAAATGTAGACCAATGGAACGGAACATAAGACACAAATAAATAAACCTCACATATGCAGCCATCTGACTCTCAGCAAAAGTGCCAAAACATATGCTAAGGAAAAGACAGCTTCTTTAACAAAAAGGGCTAGAGAAAATGGATATCCATATGCAGAAGGTTGGAGATGGACTCATATCTCTCTTCCTGTAAAAAAAAAAAAAAAATTCAAAGGGACAAAAACCTAAATATGAGATCTGAAACTGAAAATGAGAGAAGAAAACATAGAAGAAACACTTCAAGAGCAGGGCACTGGCAACAACCTCCTGGACACACTCTAATTAGGAAATAATAGTAAGAATTGATAAAATAAAATGGTATCATATTAAAAGGCTCCTGCACAGAAGAAGAAATAATTAACAGAGGGGAGGGCCTACAGCTAGTCATCCAATAGAGGATTACTACCCAAAATATATGAAGCACTCGGAAACTTAATATCAAAAGAACTAAATAAATCCATCAATAAATGGGCAAATGACTAGATACTTCTCAAACAACCAATAATTATACTTTAAAATGTTCAGCTGGAGGAATGGCCCAGCAGTTAAAGCTCTTGCCTAGCAAGTGCTAAGTCAGGCACTAAGTACCCAAGTGCAATTCCCCAGCACCACATAAGCCAGGTGTGCTGGGGAACACCCGTAATCCCAACAAACAGGAGGCTGAGGCAGGAGGATTGCCTTGACTCCAAGGCCAGCCTGGGTTACATAGTGAGTTTAAGACCAGCCTGGGTTACAGAGCTGACACCCTCTATCTCAAAAAACAAACAAGCAAACAAACAAACAATAAATAAGTAAATAATAAAATGTTCAAAATCTTTAGCCATAGGGAAATGCAAATCAAAACTAAACTGGGATTCCATCTTCTCCTAGACTGAAGAGCTACATCATTAAGAGCACAAACTAGAAACACAGTAAGAGCTATCATATCCTTTGGGATTCAATGAGGCTGCTCAAGTTCCAGAATGAAGAAAGTCTTAAAAATATGACTATCTTAAAAATACGCCTACTCAGACTTTCCAAATTACAAGCGTGTCTCACTCTATTCCTACTGGGCAGCACAACTGTGAAGTCCAGCCATGCTCTTCCCCTCACCGAACAAGGAGAAACCCGCAGCACCTCATCCTCCGTAGAGAAATCACCACACACCACCCAGGCCGTCTGGCTCCCTTGGATTAGATCAATTTCATATACTGATACTTAAAAAGCAAACCTGAAAATTGCCAACTAGGTTGACTTAGAGTTTACCCTTGGAATATTAAGCTGTTGGCAGAATTCAAAATAAACTCAGAGGGCTCATGGCCCTCGCCTGGGCTTGACTGCTGGCAAAAGATAAAGAACAGGGATGATTTGGGAGTTAGACCACAACCTCCAAATGTTTTGATGACAAACAAGCTCAAAACAGGAAGACAGAGGAGGGTTCAGCCCGAACGAGGGTCAAGCACCAGGACACAGGTGTGGACAGAAAGGGAGCTAAGACACAGGACCAAAACAAGTCAGAAAGAGAAATTAAAGTGTGCTAGTAGGAAGTCAAAGGAAGAGAGGAACGCTGAAGGGGAGAGCAAGGTGAAAGCGGGTGGAGACTGACAAACTGCACAGGACGCTGCCTCAACAAACATGGCCTCCGCAGAGGGCGGAGCTGCGCCACCCCATGGAAAGGTGATGGAGGGAAAAATGTGAAGACAATCAATGATATGAATGATTGCTATGAGCCTGGGCAAAAAGATAAAAGGAAGACGAGGACTGCAGAGAAGAAAGATGGAGAGATGGACACATGCCTCTGAGCTCTGCTCTCAAGTCAGGCTTTTTCAGAGCTTTGAAAAGCATTCCCCTTGCAAGAAGCTCAAAATCCACTGGTAGCCACCTTACCTGGAAAAGGCACGAAGGCGTGTCTCATGCTTACTGAAAATGGCATCCCTCTGTCTGAGGCTTTCTCCATCTGTGCCTGGTGCCCAGGATTCAGGACACAACTCTTAATTTGTCCTCTGTGGTGCAAACAACATCATCAGCTAGGCATGAAGCATCTCAAACACATGAAAAGTCTGATTATCAGTAAAGTCAGCACTTCCATTTAAGAAGCTTAAAAATAATCTAACCTGAAACTCACTTTAAAATTTAACATAGATACTAGACATCTTTTAGGAAATATTCAGTTAAACATTAAAATACATCTGTAATAAGCCAGGCATGGTGACTCACACCTATAATCCCAGCACTCAGGAGGCTGAGGCAGAAGGATCACCTGGTGTTTGAGGCCAGCCTGGGCTAAGTAGTGAGTTCAGGACAGCCTGGATTACAGAGAGCCTATCTTAAAAAACAAAGTCTTTGTAGTTGCTTCTCCCACAAACTGCTTTTGAGACAACTACACTGTCCACTGTCATGTAACTCAACAAATCTCTGGCCATTATCGCACATATGTAACCTGTGCTATTCCTTCCTATCATGCGTATGTGGGAGGGCAGGCCAGGAAGGGAGTTCTTGGCACTGCCCACCTCTTCTGTTCACTATTTAAGCAGGTTCTCAGCTCTTCACCTTAAACTAGCTTTTTCATAGACTTGGAATGTGAAAGGGTAGTGCCTAGGACAGAAATGAGTATGTCTGGAGCTTGAAACTAAGCTGGCCCCACTGCTCTGCACAATAGGCTGGTTTTGAGCCATTCACACTCCCAAACACTTGGTGCACATGCACAGAAGCAGAGACTACCTACCTGGCCGCGGGAAGCCGGCCTTTGCCCAGGGCTTGGGAAGAGGGGCTGTCCTCTACTAGTGTTGGCATTTTGATTTCAAAATCCCTTGGCACACTTTGAATATTTGGTTCTGTAAAAGTTATTCGTCCTAAAATCAAACAGAATAAAGACATTAAAATTAGGGGGGAAATCTGATGTTCATATGCTCAGCATTCGCATTTCTGAATTATGTATGTTGTACCGATGTTACATTGAATTTATATTTAAATAATTTTTACCATGTTCATGTGTCAGACAATAATAAGTATAAAGCTATTCCAAGATAGATAAACAGATGAATCAACTATAATACTATGTTCTACATCAACCTGCCTCTTAAGAAAACAATCTAATGAAGAACCATCCCTATGACAAGAACGAGTACCAACATCAGCACAACAAGCTCACGATCATATCAAGGGGCAAAACACTGGGTTTAGTCGTGGCACATGGCAAAAGCAGGAGGACGGGAAGTGGAAGCCCAACGTGGGCAATTTAGCGAATTACTTAAAAAATTTAAAATGTCTCAAAATAAAAATAGAAAGGTAATCCCTCACCCACGCTCCTGCAATAACCCTTCACTGATGCTCCAATAAGTAACCCCAATAAACTCATTGGTTCATCAAATTAAGCTCTGGTGCCACTGTTACTTTGATCCATCAGCTGTGCCCTCTCTGGAGTAAATCCTCCCTAAGCAAAGTTATTTATACAATATATGGCTCAAAATAAAAAATAAAAATGGACTGGAGAGATAGCTCAGTGGAAAGACTCAGGGTTCAATTCCCAGTATGGAAAAAAAAAAGGATTAAAGACAGATCAAGTAGGCCTTGAGGAAGTGACCGTCACAGTCTGCCAGCCGGGGGTGCACCAGACAGGGAGGAGAGCCTGTAGTATGAGAGCAACCAAGGGCTGCGAGGGACACGTGGGCCAAAGAAGTGAGCTGCTGTGACAAGGGGAGCGGCAGCACCTAGGCCTCACTTCCTCGCATCACCTGGCGGGGGTTTGTCATCAACGCTATTATTTAAGAAAATCAATTACAGTACTGACATGGCTGGAGATAAGGGAGTCAGGTGGCTGATGAATTTTGTGATAAACAGAAAGGTTTTATTTTAAATATTGAAAGGGTCTTCATTTTTCCTCAAAGTATTTTATTTTGTTTTCAGATATTGGGCGAGTTTCTTTAAAGTATATAAATAATCCAAAAATTTGGGGATAATTAATTTTATCATTGCCATTTTGATAACATGTAATAACACTAAACCCCCATTCTATGACATACTAACTATGGCAGGTTCTTTAGCTGCATTTAGAATAGAGTACGTGGCTCAGGGTTGAGCCCTTGCCTTGAATGCACAAGTCACTGGGTTAGTGGGCAGCATCACAAGTAAACAAAAAAAGAAACAATTAAACTGTGGTTATCAGGGGTTGAGAAGGGGCTGTGGATAAATGGAGGATGAACTTGTTCAGTGCATGCTGAATGCACTTGTTCAAGTATCACATTAAAACAATATGTGTAATTACATGTTAAAAATAAGCATTTAAAATATATAAGTGTTAGTAATAAGATGAAGTATTTTTGTTTTATATAAACTTCTATCTTAACACATTTGAGTAGTAAAGTGAGTCAGGTGCAGAAGATTAAATATGTTCAATATTGTGTGGTTTTTCTGATTTGCGAAACCCAGAATACAAGCATTCTATAGAACCAAATGGGTGTGATAGCGGGAGTTAGGGGGGATGGGGAAGGTGTGGGAGGACCGAAAATGGGAAGGGATTGTAAAGGTGATGTGATATATATGTGCACAAAGTACTCAAGTTCATTGTAAATGTTGTGCATTTGTGTGTGTGTGTGTGTGTGTGTGTGTGTGTGCTGAATGGAGGAAACAACAAACAAAAATAATGAGGCAGTGTAAACAAACTACCACCACAGCTGATAGGCCCCCTCCCCTTCCTAGGAGCTGCTACTATGCTAAGCACTCAGCGCAAGTAGTCTGCTTCATTCTCGGGATGACGACCAAGTGAGGCACGGCTGCTAGTTTCTTCAATACAGGACAAAATTTAGGCACTGAGACACCTGGGAGCTTAAGTTTCACAACACCAGGAGCCAAATCTTGGTTTCTCATTTCAAAACTCTCTATGACCAACCCACAAGGCTCCCTCTATCCTGAGTTACAACTGAGCTTCCTCCGGCTATGCACTGTATTTAGTAAATATTTAGTTTTGTTCATCTAGATAAAGAAACTCTTCTTCTTTATCAGATTCCTCTCACATCTATGGCAGGCGACTTCCCTGCCTAGGTAAAAGAAGACATTCACTTCTACAGGTTCCAGAGGCCTGGGAGACCCACCTGGCAGGGAATCTCAGAGGAAAGGGAAAGGGCTGGGACTGAAGTTCCCTAAGATCCATGACTCAAAGACTGAATTCCTGAGTACATTCTCATGCAAAGTGCCAGCTCAGGCATCCAGCTATTCTAGAGGAGCATTGAAAGCAGGAACTGTATTTTACTAATATGAAAACGTGCCTCAGTATCCAGTTGGTGTATAGCTATGCTTCAGATATAATTATGAGTTTTACAAATGTGTGGAATGCCACTAAACCCAAAGACCAAGCCCTGCATTCTTCAGTCATCATAAGCAAATGTTAAGTATGAAAACCTTTTCCTTTGGAATGGGACATTATCTACATTTCTTATCACCTGTGGCAGTGTGTGACTGTGATACAGGATAGATTCTTTCCATTCCAAGAAAAGAATTCAGGCGCTTTTCTCGCTGCAGGGGAAAGACCACTTTGGTAATAGCATTCGTGATTCTTCGCCATTCCAGTATCAAGCCTGGTAAGGGATGTAAGGCCTTTAACTTATTTAAAACATCCTGCCAAAGAAAAATAATGAGGTCAGATTGGACTTGCAGCAAACTATAACATCTTTTAGGTAAAAAATAATAAAACTAATAATACAGTTCCAAAATCAAGCTTCATAATTCCTATGCCCCAAAATCAAAAATCATTATTTTTTAAGAAAACACTGATCAACTATGATCAAAACTAGACAAAACTAAGAAATGTAAATACAGTGGTGTGAGCACTATCAATTCAGAACAACACATCAATGAAACATCAGTGTAGTGAAGTAACTGGCCCCCACAAGCTTCCAAGAATCACCTCTTCTCATTAGGCATTTCCTCCTCCCCTCCAGTAGACTGAAACGTCCCAGGCATCCCCTTGCTCTGGCTCTTACATGGTTTACACAGCAAGGAAATCATGAGACATTTATTTTTCCCCCACTATTTTTATTAATATACAAATGTAATACATAGCATTTACAATGAATTTGGGTGTTTCATACACATATGTATCATATCAACTGTACAATCTCTTCCCATTTTGTACCCTCCCACCCTCTTATCTCTTCCCCCAACTCCAGCTATCACTTCATGTGGTTCCAAAGAATGTCTGTGTTCTGGGTTTTCCCAGTCAGAGAAACCATACAGTGTTTAAACATATTAATCTTCCACACCTAAGTCATTTCACTTAAGTCACCACTCTAACTCAGCTTCCTATTCCTCTAATGGGTTTACAGTAGTTAAATCTTGATGCCTCTTCTCTGAATCCAACCAATCCCTTTAATGGGATATTTACCAAAAGTTTTTTTTTCTGTATTTTGCTGTATCTTTGTTGTTGTTCTTAAACCTGGCCTCACCCACCAGTTCACATAAGTGAATTGCTACAATAAAACAAAGTTAAAGCATTGCTACATTAAATGAACTTAAATCTATACCACATAGATATACTTAAAGTGACATATATGAAGGTAAATTTAGTTATTTCAGAATTTTTTAACTTTCATAACTTATTTACTCATATTTCACTGATTACTAAAATAATTTTTTCTCAGCTCATTCTCCTCTAGCTGTTATCGCTTTTCCTCTGGGGTCATTGGTGTCACTGGCCTTTCACTTTCTAAGTTTCCTTTAAGTATTCTCTGCAATACTGGCTCAGTGGCTGCAAATTCCTTTAAGCTTTCTCTGTCATGGAAAGTTTTAAGTTCTCCCTCTAAATTAAAGGATAATTTTGCTGGATATAGCAGTCTTAGTTGGCATGTGTTCTTTTAGTGCTTGGATGACACTGCTCCATGATCTCCTTGCTTTTAGAGTTTGGACTGAGAAGTCTGCAGTTATCCTGATGGGCTTATCTTTGTAAGTCACCTTCTGCTTTTCTCTTACCGCTTTTAGTATTTTTCTCTTTGTGTTGGGTTTCTAGAATTTTAATTATGATGTGTCATGATGAGGAGCTCTTCAGATCAAAGTTGTTTGGTGTTCTATATGCTTGCAATAGTTCCAGGTTCATTTCTTAGATTTGAGAAATTTTCTTCCATTATTTCATTAAACATGTCCTTTAAGCCTTTTGTTTTGTCCTCAGTCTTCTCCTGGATTCCCATAATTCTGAGGTTGTTTCTCCTTGAATCATCTATCAGCCGTAGTAATGACCCACTTTCTTTATTTACTTTGTGTTCTTCATGTCCTGTATATTGCAGCTCAGTCACTTTATTTTCTAGGTCTGACAGACTATTCTGAAGTTGTTTAAAGTGGTTGCCTATTATTTCCTGCATGTTTTTCATTTCCTGAATATCTGCATTCAATTTTTCTATATCTCTATTGTGTTCTTCTCTAATTCCTTGTATTGTCTTCATTATCTTCTGGTATATTTCTTTTCTGGTCTCCTCTAGTTGCTTTTCAAGGCTTGGGTTTTGCTTTGCCATGTGTTGGTGTAGCTCTTGCACTGTTTTATTTCCTGCTTTAATTCCTGTTTTAATTCACTGAATTTCTGGACCCAGAAGTTACCATCATTTTTGCCATTTTCCTTTTTGGATTCTGCAATTTCAGTATCCCTGGTATCATCTTCTGAGGTGTCAGGTCTTTTTGTAGGAGATTTGTTACCCCATTTCCCCATGGTTCTGCTATCTCTGGCTGTCTATGATGCACAGGAAAGAAGGGTTTGGTGAAGGCCCAGTCCTAGATGCCTCTGGAATCCTCTGGCCCAAGGGACAGACAGGGCGATGGAATTCCCGGTCCTAGATGCCTCTGGAAGCCTCTGGGGCTCAGGATTGGCAGGGTGATGTAATTTCCTGGAAGCCTCTGGAAGCCTCTGGGTCACGGGATGGATAGGCAATGGACTTCCGGGTCCTAGATGCCTCTGGCATGCAGGTCAGCAGGGAACCGGAAGCCTCTGCTGCCTGCTGGAGGAATGGGGTGATGATCCCCCTTTTGAGGTGTCTTGTCATTCCTCCCCCCACTCTGTCCACTCAGCACAGCTCTCCATCTGTCCTGGCCTCCCTCCCCCAGAGCTGGGCTCTCCACCCTCAAAGCAGAGGCACCCTGAGCCGTTCAGGGGATCAGCAGCCTTTTCCCCTCTTTTCTCCTCTCTCTGTAGCTTGTGCCGGTTTCTTCCTAAGCACTGTTCAAGGGTGGCCCCAAAGCTCTGGTGTGCTCTTCTGAGCTTTCTTTTAATTTAAATGGTTCAGTCTTGGGCTTTTTCTTTTTTCCTTCTATTTAAAATGGCTCATGCTGACGTCACTGGCCTGTAACAGCTGCTGAGCCCTGTCTCTGATTTGGAATCCCGGGGCCTTTTCTAGGGGGAGCGCACCCTGCGTTTGTAGTACACACACCTGCGGGTTGGTGTTACAGAGGCCGCGGCCACCAGCTGCCGACAATTTCCACTTCTCTGGATCTGTGCTGACCTCGGGCTGAGGTTCTGGCCTTCAGACGTTTCTCCGTCTGTGGTCTGTGGATGCCGGCAGCTCGAGGCCGCGCCGAGTCCACTGCTTCTTTCCTGCTCTTTTGATGTGACTTCAGGATTTCTGACCCGCCCACAGCCTCCTCTCCTTTGCTGGGGTGCTCTGGCCTCTCCCAGCTCCGTCAGATGTTCAGGTCCCTGCGAGCTTTCTTCTGTCCGCAGCTGCCTGCGGCTCCAGCCGTTTGCAGCCAGCTACGGGGGCTTCCTGAGCCGCAGGGATGATTTTTTTCTTTCTCTGGTTTCAATAATCCTTCAGAATTTCTGGCCTCCCCCTTTCCACCTTTCAGTGTCCTCTCTTTCCTGGCTACACCAAACACATTTTTCTAACTAAATTCTTGACTTTTTAAGTGAGTCAATGAGAAGACATTGTGCAGCACTGTTATTCAGCCACCATCTTGACCGGAAGTCCGATACATTTATTTTTAAAAGTTTACTGTTTCTGTGCTATGGACTTCAAGGGACTTTTAAGAAATCAAAACTTGTGGGGGTGACAGAACCAAAAAATTAGAGAAAAGCTGAGCTTGAGAATGGAGCTGTGGACAGACACCTTGCAAGGGCAGACAAGTCAGTCCAGGCCATAAGGGCGAAGATGCTACAGGATGGCTGCTTGGACAGCTCTCCCCAGCTGCCGGGGCTGCATTTTATATCCTTATTTTTCCATTCAAACTTCAGGAAAACAAAGTTGAGACCAACATTATGTTGTTCGTTTATTCTGTTGCTGAGGACTGACTCCAAAGCCTCAGGACTGCTAAGCACATGGTAATTCACTCAGCTACTCCCCAGCCTACAATGCTATTTTACATTTAGTATTTTTCACTTAAAATAGAGCAACTTTGCTCAGTAACAATCTTTCATATATACTAGTTCTAAAGAATTTTAAATTTAAAGGAATTTTAAAATTTCAACAAAGTGCTCATTTAATGTTAAACATTTTATTTTTTTACTGTTGTTCTCATGAACTAGATTTCCTTATCAAATACTTAGAATGTCATTTTACGTATATTTGTATCTATTTGATTAAGATCATTTCTTGGGAGTATCACCAGGTAATGACAGCATACATGTTTAATCCTCTTACGAGACTCAGTTAGACAGCCCTCCACCGCACCATAACAACTGGCCCTCGAAGGCCTTTTGTTGGTCTTTTGTAGTGCCTGGGATTGAACCCACAGCCTCTATCATGCGAGGCAAGCACATTTCCCCCGAGCTACACCTCCAGCTCTGCTCTGTGATGTTTTAGAACTCATGTTATTAGACAACCTTCTCCAGAAGTCCTTCTGGTTAGCAGAAGCCTTTATCTTTTTATCATGTTTTAAAAATAAAACCTAACTTTTTGCAAGAAAGAAAAAGAAACTTTAGTAAAAATGGAAACTGAATCTCACTCTTCCTTCTTTCCCACTGACACATAATATTTTCATGAACTATCATTAGAAAATTTCCTTCGGCAATAGAAGATTAGATTCTTAAAAGGAAAATGTGTTACTTTGGCCTAAAACAGAAAAAGAAATATTTTATTTCTTCCTACACTACAGAAAACCAGATTCGTATAACTATAAAAATTATATAATAATGGAAGTCTAAGAGTAGTGGATAGCAATCATTAAATAATGTTTCTAGGTTTTAGTTCATAATGCGTTTGCTCTGTTTTACCAGTAAGAACATGGCTGCTAACTTAAGTTATGGTCCTGACCTTCCATGCTGAGGTGAGCCCAGAGATGGGCGATGACTACCCCACCATCTGACTTGTTTGTTCTAAGTTAAATCGATGGGCTTGATTTCACCAGCATTCTTCCAAGACACCAAAATGCTAAAAGGACTTAAGACTCTGCCCCGTAACTGCCCAGTACCTTGCTAGTGCTGAACTGTCTCCCCAGCCTCGGCTTGGGGCCACCAGCATTCCCTCTTCTGGTGGAACCCAAAGTTTTCTTGTTATTTTGAATTTTCATCTCTCCATTTGGTGGCAACTTCAATTCCAAAAATAAAACCTGCAAGAAATTAACATTTTAGTCAAGAATGAAATTGTCATTCAGGAAGTATTTTTAAAAAGTTACCTGAGAAAACAATCTCTACAGTTTAACATGGGCTAGAGTAACATTTCTTCTAATAATTTGGAATTATCATATTTGCTAAATGACTGCAGTAAAACTTTCTGAGGGAAGCTATCCTTTTTTTAATTTGGGTACTATCAGATAATAACAATATACAACTTTTAAACAGGAATGTATATATGTATACACTGTTCTGAGCAACTGACAAAAAGGCTACTGACATTGAGACTTGGGTCATCTGAGGCCTTGGTGCTTCTCTGAATGCTGCTTGAAGTGACAACCAGCATCCCTGCTCAGACATTCCACCCTCATTTAGGTCAGTGCAGGAGTCTGGGTGCCTGCTGCATGATCACAAAATGCTAAGAGTCTAAAAGCCACCATCATAACACTGACCTTAGAAGTCCCTGTGTGTGAAAAGAGGAGCAGTTGATCCAAAGTGGCAACAGTGAAGGACAGAGTGCTGCTCAGCACTCACTAAAGAAACCAGCCTCTCCAGGGAGGAATGTGGGCTCTGGGGTACAGAGCAGAGCCCATGGAAACCTAGCCCTCAGTAACCCAAATTAGGGCGGTCACACCTCAGGCAACTCACAATATCATTTATTATAGCTATCATTTCACTTAGATATCTTCAGTAGGTTTTAATGAACCTGTATTATTTTCAAGTAATCATTCTAAAACTTAAAATAGCTCACATAAGTGCTAGAATTTTTTCCACAATTTGGGCAGGGAGCAGAGGGAAAAGCATGCCTGTGCCGCCCCAGCATAACAGTGATGGCAGAAACAAAGACCTGGCTCCAGTTCACAGGTGTGGTGGTAACTGGGGTTTGGGAGTGAAAGGTACTGGGGATTACTATGGACACTGGTAAGTATTTAGCCCCAGAATTTTGCTATATGAACATAAACATATGCAAGTAGAGAAATTAGGGATGCTATATTAAGCAAATCAAATTACAGGATACCCAGTTAAGTTTTAATTACATGAGGCAGTTATACTAAAGTAGCATTTGCTATTTATGTAACATTCAAATTTAAAACTGGGTGGCCTACATTTTACCAGGAAATCCTAGTCAGATACCAAAGAGTATATGAATAGCAGAGTAGAAGGAAAAAAAAAAAAAAACAAGTAACTGACTAGGCAAAATAGAACACTATTAAAGGGAGACTGTTGTGTAAGGCTCAAGTTACATATTTAGAAGGCTTGCTCTCCATGCCCAGCACAGAGGACAGGCTCAGGCCCTTCTCAGTGAGCTACATCACCATCTTGTCACTTTTTTGTTTGTTTGTTTGTTTTAACAGGATCTAAGTTGCTAAGTTTCCTGGGCTGGACTGGGTTTGAATTTGCAATCTTCTTGTCTCAGCCTCCCAGGTTTTTCTCATAATCTCTTAGGTCTTCATATTAAAATAGAAGTTACTATAGAGATAATTTATATATGAAATATCTATTTTAGAGAATTTTTTTCTTCAAAACCAATTGTAAAAACGGTTTATAAAAATTATCTCTATAAGTAACATCCACAAAGACCTAAGAAAGAGCCAGTAACATCAAAGGCCAAAAGATCTAACTTGGAGTTTGGTTCAGGTCTTTGGTTCACATGTTCCAGAATCTGTCCAAATCACAGGAATCTAATTTCAGAGTTTGCACCAATCCCGCTTGTGTTGAAGCCCAAAGACTCCATATTTTTTATAAGTTCCCTATGTACTTAATGTGTAGTCAGCTAAAAGAAAAAACACACAATCAAATACCAAAATTTGCCACCAAATTCAACACAGATATACCACATAATTAAGAACAACAAAGTTCCCCATTTCCCACAAAATAAATAACTCTGTGTTTTTAAAAGGGGCATTTTATAGGGATTTATAACACTTACAGAGCACTTTCTTTGTGATAATCACTACTCTAATATTTTACATTTATCATTTATACCTGTAACAACCTTCCAAGGTATTTCCAATATAGCCCTCTTTGTACTAATGAAGAAACTGAGTCACAAAGAGCTGATACATTAAAAGTTACAGAACTGTCTCACAAGTGGAGGGGGAGAACTCAAACTCAGAAATCCGGCACTGCGACCTATGATCTTCCCAACAAGCCACATTATTGAGCCACATCTAAAATCCAAGGAGCGCAAAAGACGGTAAGTGTGTTTGGAATCCCTCTACAACAACCCAACTATCCTTTGCAGGGAAGGAGTGGGGTGAAAAGGCAGACCAGAACACCTACCTATAAACTAAGAGTACACTTTGCCAACCTTTAGTCACACAACAAGAATCTCAAGTGGTTAAAGAAAGGTCACTAAAGCTCCTTTGTCATTTATAGCTTGGAAAAATATCCAATTTCCTATCCTAAACAAACACAGTAGGGGAAGGAAGAGATGAAGATTTATGGAAGGACTAAATTTATGGGGTGGCACCTATATTGTCATGGGACAACCACTATAAATCACTTGTTCAACAAATCTCTAGTGAGTCACTCAGCTAACCCAGGCATTCTCCTTGACTGTATACTTTAGAAGTCTCCTTGTCAACCTTCTATCTTATAAATACAGACACAACTTATTAATTAGATGCTAGAACATTCTATTCTTACAATCTAGTTAACTTTTACTCTACTGATCTTTGGCATTTAGGTAAACAAATTTAAGAAACAGATACATGCATATCATTTCTAACTAAAAAGAAATTCCTTTCTAACTTCTCTCTCCCAATACCACCTCAGCAATGTCATCTGCACTGGTGAAGGAAAAACTGTGGCCGGCGAGTTGATAGGCCTGCGTCTCGAGTGCATCCAGCTTGGCTTGCATGATGTGCTTCTGACTTTCACACTCTGCAGTACTAAAGCCTATTCCATTTAGTTCGAGCAAGGCCAAGCAGTACTGAGAGGGCATTTCCACTTCATAGAAAATATCTGAAAGAAAAAAGAAAACTGTTAGTACCCTACCTAAGTAACTAGGCCATGAGCCTTACCTAAACTACAGATAGCTGGTCTAGAACAATCATCCAGAGATGCCATCCACCACACTGCCCCTCAGGATCCAGTCTCCTGAACAGGTCCTCAAACCAACAGTGAAAGGCGGCAAAAACTAGGTAGCTTAAGCACTAGACTATAATCCTGGTCTCTGTGGAACAGAAGAGCTAGCAGTCTTGTGAACAGTCTGGATTCTCAGAGATTACTTTTCTCTCTCTCAAAACAATGCTTCTGCTTCTACTCTTGGCCAGAGCAAGATGCCAGTTTTATTTGCTGAGCAAAATGCAAAGGGAATTCCCTGAAGTTATTTCCAATATTCCTAGTGCCAGAGAATACATGTTTGCATAAAGAATTAAATATAAATGTTTTATATTTTTCCCATGCTCTTAACAGAGAGTAAAGAAATTAATTCCTAACATAGCAAGGAAGGATGGCCCAATCCTATCACCCCAGCCCTTTAGGAGGCCAAAGCAAGATGTTCACTAGTTTCAGACCAGTTTGGAAAACTTAGAAACTAAGCAAGAGCATATCTATAAATAAATAAATACAAACATATATACATACATAGTTAGGGCTGTGATGCAGCTCAACGCAAAGACCCTAGGCTCAATTCCCAGTACCAGGAATAGGGAAAAAAAATCCCAAAATTAAAATCTTAATTTTTCTATCTGCTGGCAATCTTCAACAGAATGGATATCTTAAGCCAGTTTTCTCAGTATATTATTTGAAAAATTAATGCAAGGATGTTCTATAAAAAGAATGGAGTTGAGAGATACAACATGCCACAATCTCCAGCATTTATATACTCTTTGAAGATACTTATGACTACTAACATGTTAAAGGTGCTAAGGAGACTTCTCAAGGAAAACTAATTTTATTTTAATGGGAAGTTCCAGAACTATTTAGTTCATTTAATATAAAACTTAATGATAAATATCCTGAAAAGTAAGCATCCATAGAATGCACTATAGGAATGATCATCCTGAATTAGTAAGGAAAAAAAATCCATATAAAAGACTTCAGATTCAGAGCAGTTCCAGCCACCCTGCCCAGCTCTACACATATATACATGTTGGCGTATTGCTGTTCTCAATTAGCAGCAGTCATCTCCAGAGACACACAACCACCAAAGCCAAAAAGACAAACAGAAGCTACTGGCCTCTAGTACGGCCTAGTCAGAGCCTGGCTTTAGACATCCTAAGCCAGATCAGAAATCATGAGATGGAGGATCACTGAAATGAACTTGAGTCAGAACACGGCAGTCAGAAAAGCACAACGTCAGAGTGACAAGCAGTCAGTCTGCATCCACAGGCAGTAGCAAAGAGAAGGGCTATAGTGGATATAAAGTCCTGTAGCCAAAAGTTAAGGAGTTAGAGATCCTGAAAATAGCAACAAGAAGAACTGATTCTCAGACTCCTGATCTAAAACAAAACTCTCAGGAATGGTCAAGGTGGTCCTTGGATGTGGTGTAGTTTTAACGAGCAGTGGAAGACCAAAACTTTTCTAAAGGAAAGCTTCCCCAAATTAGTCCTGCACGGCTCCATTGCGTAAATCCTGTATTCACAAAGAATATGAAACATACAAGACAGTAGAAAAGCACGAACAGAATTCAGAACAACCAACAACAGACTTAGATCCTCAAGAGTTGTAAGCACATCCTTTTTATAATACAGTGTGGTTATAAATAAAACATTTACCAATATAAAAAATGAACAAAAACCATGTAAAACAGTAGGAAAGTAGGAATATATAAACAACCACAATGAATAAATACACTTCAATAATCAAAATAAATAGATAAACTTGTAAAAAAGATAGGTAAGTTTGACACGTAAACTATCCTTGTTTGTAAGTCATACTTATAGATAAGGGACTGGAAAGGTTAAAGGACTTGGCAAAAGATACGGGAGACAAACATGAATCAAAAGAAAGCTCACATGGCCATAATGGTATCAGAAAAAGGCCAAGAAGAAAACGTATTATTAACTAATAAAGATAATACGAATGTAATAGAAGGCTTAGCTCACCAAATATATAAATTAATTTTAAACATGCACTCACCTAATAAAGTAGTCTCAAAATATTTTTTTTTAAATTTAAATTAACAGGGGCTTCTGGGCAACATGGTAGCAGAGCAGACCACTGCTCAATGGCTCCTCACAGGCACATTCAAAAAGCTGGGATATCTTTAAAAACTCCCGCCCAACTTAGCTAGAAAAGGGACAAGAGCTCCAGAAATCGAAAGGAAGCCAAAAGGATGTTGGGAACCCTCTAGAAGCGTCAGAAGCTGAAGATTGTGTCAGGTGGTGAAGCAGCCCAGGCTGCTTGGGAAAAGCATGAGCTGCTGGCATCCATAGATGCAGGTAAGCCTGAAGCGGGGAGCCCCAAGAATTAACAACAGCTGAAGCCTCAGTCCAAAGTAAGGCCAGATCCAGAAGCTGTAGGAACTGAAAGCAGCTGATAGCCCTAGAAACTATCCTGCGAGTAGTGCAAACTGCAAAAATACTGTGAGTTTCCCTTGAAAACACCTCCAAGAGCTTAGCAAACCAGCTCAGGAGACACAGCACGCCGCAGCTAGGAAGAGATGCAGAAAGGAGCCATTGTGAAAAGAGCATGGGTCTGAAATACTTAGGTAAAGAAAGCCACAGGTGGGCCACACATCAGGGATTTGAAGGACACTCTTAATCAGAGCATAGAAAGGAACTGGCACAAAAGCCGTTGCAGAGACGTCCTACCAACAAAGAAAAGCCCAGGATATGCTGGAATTAACAAAGAAGAATATTCTCAGAACTATAGGGAGAAATGAGTGCCAATGCTCCTTTAACTCCTTCATGAAATCAAGTCAGTGACTGCACAACTCCTACCTGGAAGCAAGCATTGATCCCCAAATCAGATCAAGATCCAA
This sequence comes from Ctenodactylus gundi, assembly GCA_004027205.1. Classification (NCBI taxonomy): domain Eukaryota; kingdom Metazoa; phylum Chordata; class Mammalia; order Rodentia; family Ctenodactylidae; genus Ctenodactylus; species Ctenodactylus gundi. The sequence continues at coordinate 468,238 of PVKB01001114.1, forward strand.
CAAAGAAAGAAAATTACAGGTCAATTACTTTAATGAATATAGATAGAAAGATCCTCAAAAAGGTACTTGTAAACAGAATGCAACAAATTTGTTAAAAAGATCTGATACACCAGGACCAAGTTGGCTTCATCCCAGGAATGCAAGGCCAGTTCAACATATGCAAATCATTTAAACTAATACACTACATTAACAACAGCAAGGACAAATAGCATATGATCATATCAACATATGGAGAAAAGCCTCTGACAAAATATAACATCTCTTCCTGATCAAAACTGATGAAAATTGGTATAGAAGGATGCTACCTCAGGCTGACAAAAGTAATTTATGAGTCTTACAGCCAACATCATCCTAGATGAGGAAAAACTGAAAGCATTTCTCGTCAAATCAAAACCAAGACAAAAAAAAAAAAAAAAAAAAAAAAAAAAAAAAAAAAAAAAAAAAAAAAAAAAAAAAAAAAAAAAAAAAAAAAAAAAAAGAAGAACAAGACAAAGGTGTCCACTTTGACTACTTCTATTCAACATAATGTTCAAAACTTAGCTACAGCAACCAGGCAAGAGAATGCAATAAAAGGAATATGCACAGGAAAGGAAGAAATCAAACTATCTTTATTTACAGATGACATGATCCTTTACACAGAGGACCCCAAAAATTCTACCAGAAGACTATTAGATCTAATAAACAAATTCAGCCAAGTTGCAGCATATAAAACCAATACACAGATATCAACAGCATTCCTCTTCAGCAAATTCTATTCACAGTTGCCTCAAAGAAAATTAAATACCTAAAAATCAACCTAACTAAGCAAATGAAAGACCTCATATTGAAAACTATAGTACTTTGGAAAAAGAAATCAAAGAGAATTTTAGAAAATGGAAAGACAGCCCCTTTTCCTGCATAAACAGAACCAACATTGTCAAAATGGCCATTCTGACCATTGGAGAGATTATGTCAACTTGAGGCAATTAGGAACCACACCTGGATTGGGGTTTAGGAACCACACCTAAATTAGGCAATTAAGAACCAGCCTGGATTTCAGGGTGAGTGATCTGTGGGCCAGCTAATGAGGGAAGAGCACCCACCCAGGTGTGGGAGGCCCAACTGGGAATTCAAACTGCATAAAAGGAAGGAAGAAGAAAGATTGTGACAGCTTTTTCCTCTGGGGAGAGACTGGATTTGATGGGACTTGGCTGTTTGTGATGTCATGAGGAGTTGCCTCAACCTCTGCCTCTGCCATGTACTTCCACTGCTGCCAGCTGCCTCAGAGTAGACTGTGACCTTCTGAAACTGTAAACTAAAATACAATCTTCCCTCCCCTAAAGTTACAGTTGTTGGGTATTAAGTCTGAGCAACGAAAAAGTAGCTAAGACAGTCATACTACCAAAATGGATACACAGATTCAATGCAACCCCAACCAAAATATGAACAGCCATTTTCACAGAAATAGAAAGAATGATCCAAATATTTATAGGGAACCAGAGGAGACCCAGAATAGCCAAAACAATCTTAAACAATAAATCAAACGCTGGAGGCATAACAATTCAACATATCAAATTATGTTACACAGCAACAGTGATAAAAACCACATGGTATGGGCAAAAACTGGACAGATAAATCAATGGAACAGAACTGAGGATGCACAGACCTCCCAGTACCGTCAGCCATCTGTTCTTTGACAAGGTGGCCAAAAATATAGTGGAGTAAACATAGCCTCCTCAATAAATGGCGCTGGGAAAATTGATTACCAGCAGGCAGAATAACAGTACAACCACATCTTTCATGATGTACCAAAATAAAATTATAATAGATCAAAGACCTTGACATTAAAATGAAAACGCTGAAGCTACTGGAAGAAAAAAACAGGCAAACCCTTGAAGACATACTCAAAGGCAAGAACTTCTCAATAAAACACCCAAGGCACTTGACACAACATTACAAATCAACAAATGGGATTATATCAAATATTAAAGTTTCAGTACAGAAAAAGAAATAATCAACAGAGTGGAGAGGGCACCAATGAGATGAGAATTTTTTTTTTGCCTGCTACTCCTTGGACTATTATCAAGACTATTCAAAGAATTGAAACAAATTAGATCCCCCAAAATAAAAGATCCAATCAAAAAGGGGAAACTAAAATGAACTATTCTTGGAAGAAGAGGTCTGAATGGCCAATAGATATGTGAAAAAAAAAATGTTCAGCATTTTTAGCCATCATAGAAACACAAATGAAAACAACACTCAGTTTCCATCTAACTCCAGTAGAACTCAAAACAATAAATGCTGGCAAGGTTTTAGGGGAAAAGGAATCCTCCTACATTGCTGGTGTGACTGTAAACTGGCATAACACTATGGAAAATAGATATCGCTTTTGATCAAGCTATACCTCTTCTGGGGATCCTCCCAAAAGAATTAAAGTCATTATACAATAGTGATATATGCATAGCCATGTTTACAGCAGCACAATTTATAACAGCAAAATCTTGGAATAAGCCAATATACCCAAAAACAGATGAATAGATAAAGAAGATGTGATATATTTATGCAATGGAGTACTACTCTGCCATTAAAAAAATCAAGTTATTTTTAGGAAACCAGATGCAGCTTGAGACCATCATGCTTAGTAAAATGAGTCAGACACAGAGAGTTAAATATTGCATGGTTTCTCTAATATAAGGAAACCAAACCATAAAAATGTAAGAGAGATGGAAGAAAGTAAGAAGACAGACTCTGTGGAGTTGGAAAGGGGATATGGGAGTACTGAGGGGCTCGGAAGGGGAAAGGGATATGATATATGAATTAAAATTTTTTAAAAAGGAAAGAAAATCAAATTATAAGGAAAATTAGATATAGGTGATTTAAACAACAATCTTTGTTTAACAGACATATAAAATTCTACATCCAGAATTAGAGTGCACATTCTTTTATGCACATATAAAACATACAACAGGTTAGGTTTTAGGTCACAAAGCAATTCCTCACAAATCCCAAGGAACAGGCAGTATGCAACCATGCAGCCTAATCACAAGACAAAAGAAAGGCAATATAAAAATACAGAATAAAGTTTTTAAATAGTTGAAAATTAAAAAACAATCTTCTAAATAATTCTCACATCAGGAAACATTATAATAGAAGACTAAAAGTTTTTTCTTTTTTTCCTCCATTTTATTGATATGTATAAGTGCAAAATTTAAGGTTTACAATGAAGTTGAGCATTTTGTGCACATACGTATCTTGTCAAGGTTACAAGGACTTTTCCACTCTTCTTCTGTCCTTCCCCTTATGCACCCTTCCCTCCTACCCCACCCTACCCTCCTGGTTCACTTCGTTTTTCATTTTAAGTTCCATGAGATAGTTGTGATCTGGGTTTCTAACAATAGCTAAAATATGGAAGTCACCAAAATACCCATCAACAGACCAATGGATACACAAACTGTGGCATTTATACACAATGGAATACTATGCATCTATAAAGTCCAACAGCGTGGAGGCTTTTGCAGGCAAATGGAAGAAACTTGAGAACATCATGCTTAGTGAAGTGAGTCAGAAGCAGAAGGTGAAACATCAAATGGTCTCTCTGATATGAGAAACCCAGATCACGACAAAAGTATTTAGAACAGTGAGAACCATACACATCAAAACTTGGAGGATACAACTAAAGTGTATTTTCTAGAATATTTATAGCCTTAACACTGAGATTAAGGGAAAAAGGGGGTGAAAACGTAGTAAGTTTAATGTCTACTTTATGAACTTTAAAATTTTATAAAGTCAGAGGAAGTAGAAGAGAGATAATACATATGTTGAAAGAACCAAGGATATAGAAAACAAAATCAGTGAGAACTAACAAAGGCAAATAATAGTTCTTTGAAAAGACTGAAAAACTGAAAACAATTCTAGTGAGATTAAATAAATAACATGGAAAAAGAGGAAATACATAATGTGGAAACATAAAAAATAATTATTAATAGCTTTATGCCAATAAATATAACTTTCTTTCTTTCTTTCGAGACATGGTCTTGTTCTGTAGCAAAGGCTGGTCCTAAACTCACTGTTAAGCCCAGACTAGCCTTGGACTCAGAGCAATCCTCTTATCTCAGCCTCCTGAGAGCTGGGATTACAGGCATGGGCCACCATGCCCAGCTTTATGTGGTACTGGAGAATCAAACTCAGGTACTTAGGACTTGCCAGGCAAGTGCTTTAACCACTGAGCCATGCCTCCAGCCTGAAACAGATTTTTTTAAAATATATAACTTAGCAAAACATAATAATCCCACAGTTATTTTAAAAACTGAAGTTGTAGTTTAGAATCTTTTCACAAACAAATAGTTTATAGGTAAATTCTACTAAAGTTTCAAAGAATGCATCATTCCAATTATATGTAAACTCCTATAGAATAATAAAAGGTTAAATTCACAACTCATTTCCTGAAACTAGAATAACTTTACCAGAAGTAAAGACAGAAAAGGGAAAATTACAATCTTTTTACAACCAATGAATTAGCAAAGTTGAGACAATATGAATCTGGCTGGTGCTATCACACAATGCCTTTTTTTGTTTTGTTTTGTTTTTGTTTTTTGAGACAGAGTCTCACTCCATAGCCCAAGCTGCTCCTGAACTCACTATGAAGCCCAGACTGGCCTTGAACTCTATGCAATTTTCCTGCCTCAGCCCCCCAAATGCTGGTATTATAGGGATGTGCCACTGCTATGGTTTGTATCCTGAGCGGTCCCCAAAAGCCTCATGTATTTGGAACTGTGTGTTACTGAATGGTAGAACCTGACTGGAAGGGGCAGATGCTTGGAATTTGACCTGGAAAAACTGTGTCAACTTGTGATTCAAGTCACCCGGGGCAGAGATTTCAGGTGTTTGTTACTGACTTGTCAGCCAGGAGTAGGGGAAGAGCACAGGGAGGAGCCCTGAGGAACAGGGATTGGGGGCGGGGCGGGGGGGGGTGTAGTGGGGGTGGGAAGCTGGCAGCTTGAAGTAATTAAAGGAAAGAAGAAACACTCTCACAACTTCTTGCTGAGAAAGCTCTAGCCTTTGCCTGAGTCTCCAGATTCACCTGGCTTTGGTTTGCAGTGGGGTGAGCAGCTCTTCAGCCTGTGCCAAGCGCCTTCACTGTTACCAGCTGCCCCATGAATGGGCTGTGTGTCAGAGACCTTCTGACACTGTGAGCTAAAACTCTATCTTTCCTTTGTGGATGTTGGGCATTTGTCAGAGCAACAAGAAAGTAACTAAGAGCCACCCTGCCTTGATTATGTGGGTTGGCTCAGGGCCATGTGATTGCCAGGTAGGCATTAAAACTCTTCTAGCCCAAACAATGCTATTTAGTAAACCCATGGCAGAGCAACGTGACACCCAAGAGGATAATTCCCCTCAACGCTTTCACAAGATAGCATCTAGGAACCTCAGAGAGACATTCCAGGACACAACAATGACTGGACACAAATGCAGGACCCAGCAGCATGCAGGCCAGTACTCCTGTGCGTGGGCTGCCGATGCTGGCTTAAGACAAATTGAAGTTGAATACTACAGTGCCTGTATGACAGCTGCGCTGGTGTCCTATAAGCAGAGCAACTTCTATGCACATATTTAGGGCAGGTCTTTTATTCTAACCCCTGGTGCCGGGGACAACATTATCATTGGCTAGAGGGCTTTGGGTGGATATAAAAATAATAAGTGATGTGATGATAAGTATTCACTATGCCTCACTTAATCTTTGTAGATAATAACCAGACAGCAGCACAGTCAAAGTTCACAGGAAACAAGTGAGAGCCCAGATCCAAACCTTGGTCTGTCCAATTTCATCAATTTTTAGTTTCTAGAATCTGCTGATGAATCAATGAATTCATGCCATAACCTCATGACGGCGTCAACTTTGTCTCCCTTTACCGTCTTTTTCCCCCAGTGGGAATGGAGATTGAACTTAGTCATTGTACATCATTTTTGTTGTTGTGCTTGTTTTTTAAAGTTGCCGACCGAGGCTGAACAGCTCAATGTTTTCCTAAACTTCCTGCCTCAGCCTCTGAAGGTGCTGGGATTACACGCCTGTGCCACCAGACCTGGCTCCCTTTCTGGTCTTTCCCATAGAATTTGTTATGCTTGCTGAATGAACTGGAGTTGCTCATTCTGGGCCAGTGGGCCTCTCACAACTCATGTCATTTCTCATGAGAGAAAAGGAAAACCAGATGAACATCCTTTAGTGAATGAACAACGGTTGCTATAAAAAAAACAAGGAGAGAGAGTTTACTTTTTTAAACCTACAAAAGATAACTTCTGGCATGAATAAAAATCATCCATTAAGTTCAAATGTATAATTAGCAACAACTAAATACTGTGCCACTAATTCTCTTCATTACAATAGAGCCGGGGTGGGCAGGCTATAGCCAATTAGCACCAGATACGTGCTTTTTGTAAATAAGTTATTGGGAGATGAGCACAGCCATTTGTTTTGGTTATTACCTGTGTGGCTTCTCTAGCAATATGATGGCAGAGTGGAGCAGCTCTGATTTATAGAGGCAGTCTGATCTACAAATCAGAAATATGTGCTATCTAGGCTTTCAAAGAGCAAATAGTTTATTGACCCTTGTACTATACCATTCAAAGGTAGGGTTTGCATAAAAGGTGTAATTTACTTACTTGTAATAAAGAATGACTAAACAGACACCTATACCCCACACCCACACCCACAGTCTGTAATACAGAAGTGCTGGGAACTTTATTTTTACCGTGAAGGTTTTCCTTCTGCAACAAAGAGTTGAGTTGACTCATGCAGTTGAAGATGAGAATGGATTCCACAGATGCTCTGTACCGCCCAGATTGCTCAGTGCTCACGTTTAGTCCCAGGCTTTGAATTCCTTGGCCGGTCTCAATTCCTTCTAGGAGCGGAAGTCCACAAGGAAGATAACTGGCAACTATGCCATGAAGAGTCGGCTCTGTGGAATCTGGATCTAGTAACCAGCAAGCCACCTGAACAAGAGCAAGCAAATTATTTCCTTGATGTTTTCTAAGACCTTTCTGAATGGTTAGGCAAAGAGGGAAAAACTGTTCATCTGTCATCTCTTCCATTTTCACTTAAGACATATTCTGTGGTTTTCCCAGAAAAGGTAAAGGAATACACAATTATATCAGGACTCATTACTGCTACAAACAATAGCAGAAGGCTTCAAAGAATGAAAACTGTAACTCTGTAACTTTTCCACCACTGCAAGGGTCCAGGCTGGCCCAGGTCTGGGAGAGGTTTAGACACTAAGTGCCTCTCAGTCAGATGATTCCATGTCCTTGAGAATGAAGGGAAGAACGAAAGCAGATTTGACCTACGCAACTATAACAATGATGGGCTGGCATGGCTTTAAGGCTACTCAGTTCTTAGTTTTAGATTTACTCAGTTCTTTCAACATCAGGAATGAGGCATAAATGTTTTACCATTATAAATTCATATCCAGAGTCTTAGGAAGCCTTGAGATTTTCCCTTCAGGATGAGGGTTTGTCACCAGGACCATCTAAATTGTCCCTTGATTGTTATTTTTAAGTGTCCCCATGAGACTAGAAGATCTATAATTTCTAATTCTAGACCTAGTGAATAATGAACTAATTTGTTATACAGAAATCTAAACCTGATTAATATTTCTGAAAATTAAACTATATTACTCACTTTCTTTGTAGGTTAAAAGTCAAGTTTTATGGAGCTCTTTTACATAGAGAGTCTGGTATACAAAAGTTGGCTAATGTTTCTTATAAAAAGATCTTATAAACATCAAAATTCTATCAAATTATATCAAAATGTGATTAATAAAATCAATTATGAAACATTTCAAGTAGCTTAAGTAATTTAAGAAGATGCCATAGACTTTATAATAGGTTTACATTACCTATATTCCTGTTTCAGATTCTAGATCATCAAAATTAACTGACAATGTTTTATCTAATAAAATTTAAGTTAAAATATTTGCCAAAAAACAAATCTAAACTTAAGAAACTGCAGCTGAGATTGTTGCCTAGCATAAGACTTGAGTTCAATCCCAGCACCACCTTAAAGAAAAAGGAAACTAAGAAAATCAACCTATTGACTATACTGGCAATAACTATCAATGTAATTTCTCAACTCTAAATTAATAGGCTTCATATGTAATATAACTATTGTTAAGAAGTAGGAAAAATGTATCTTCAAAGAGTATATTATAAATAAATATCTTCTGAAAATTTATAGTGTTAAGTGTATATTATAATAACTTACATTAGCACTATCTTAATAATTCAGTTATAATTGTGAAGAATGCATCACACTTTGTGGTGACACACGAACAATCTCAAGGACTAGCAATATGATTTACCACTATCCTACCTAACCACATCATTTTTCATATCTTGTGTTCATGCACTATTGTTATTTTCTGTCTCCACCCATATAAATATTAGAAAAACCCTGCCTTCACCTGCAAAAATTTAATAATTCTCATTTCACTGTCAATTTATTGTGGGAAAAATTTTAGGCCCGTGATCAAAATTAATCTTTTTTAAACTTGCAGAAGAAAAGACTCAGCCTTTAGAGCTTGGAATTTGTGACAGCACTGTTTTTATCTACACAGGGGTATGTGGTGCTCAATATTATATTCAGGGAAGATGAGACTACTGGAGGAAGGAATGACTTCTCTAAAAGATCTAAACTCCATTACTGAAGCCAAATAAGTATCAAATAATTTAGAATTACTTTCTCAACCTAATTGTTATCATAATGTATTGTAAGTACATACTAGAAAAAGAATAAGAACCCTAAAGCTTAACAGCTTTTAAGTATATAAAAACTAAAAATGCCAAAGACCTTAGGGTCTTCATAACTTTGTTCCAAGGAGATGCCACAAGACTGAAGGAGAATTTTATAGCTCTGGATGAAATCATACACGACAACAGATCGTTGCTTATTAGAATCCTTTTGCAAGCATGATCGAAGATGCCTCATTCTGTCTTTCACACTCAGGGTTGGATCCAGAGAAGGTGGCACCAAACTGGCACTAATTTCTAGGGGAGAAAAAAAAGTCATAATGAAAAAAATTACTAGGAAGTGCTTCTTAAAACATTCATTCTGGTACAGGAATGTAGCTCAGTGGTAGAGCACTTACCTACCAGCTACAAAGCCTTGTGCTCAATCCCTAACAAATATGTGCATACCATACTAGCTCTGTCTAAATATTTGATTCTAAAAATAAATCATGAGTAATATCAGGAAATTATTCTCAACAAACAAGATTATTGCCCTAATGGATGTTTCATTGATTATTTGGTGAATTAACCAAATGTTGACTACTTACCAGCATGTGTTTGTTCCTTCTGCAATGAAAGATAATATGCATCTCTTCCACCCCAGCATATGGCCAATCCAACCACCAAGATGTCATCAGAACCTTGAACTTGAATTCCATCATCTCCAACAGGTATTTGTGGAGGTAAACAAACTAGTCAAAAGTAAAACAGTCAAAAAATGCTCAAAATAAAGATATTAAACAAGTTTGTTAAAACATTGACAATAAAAAACATATCTGATAGGCAAAATATACACATCTTAAATATGTATAATTTGGATAACTGTTTAGTTTATACAAGATTATTTCTAGTCTTCCCAACAATGAAAAGACCAGTCAACATAAAAAGCTACTAAAGATTTCCTAAAATCGATCTACAATAATGACTGAAGAGTTTCAGCTAAATAAAAAAAAAAACCCTCCATTTCAAATTTCTGTATCTCAAAAAGAAAAAAGGAGTAAAGAACATATTTGTACATTACACAAACTTTATAGCAAACTCAGCACTTCTTGATTAATGAAAGTAATAGCACTTAATAAAAACCAAGGTGTCACAACATTAAAGTATCATAAAAGAATGTGTGCATATTCAAAATATGTATAATTTTAATTTTTAAAATTTATATTCCAGCTAACAGCATACAGCTCTTTACTGACTGGCAATAATTAGTAATTTAGATGGGGAAAAAAACACAAATCCACAAAAAGGACACTTGTTAAAGGAATACTTAATAAATTTTAAATAGATTTGCATCTAACATCTAATGCAGAAAAATCTTAATCACAGTCAATGCTGTAGTTTGGATCTTGATACTGTGGATTACTTATGGATACTCTGTTCTGTTGGGAGGTGGGGCCTGGTGGGAGGGGGCTTAACACTGTAGTTGACCCAGAAGGACCAATCATTGGACCTGGAAGGGTAGCTCAGACCTTCCTTCCTCGCTTTGCTTCCTATCTGAAATGCCATGAACAACAAAGCCTCCGCCATGTGCTCCCACCATTGCCAGAGCCCCTGAATGAACTGAGACCTTCTGAAATTATGAGCTAAAATAAATTATTTCTTCCTTAAGCTGTGTATGTTGGGTATTTTGTCAAAGCAATGAGAAAGTAAGATAGTCCACTAGTGATTTTATATATAATTTTTTTAATTAAGAATTCTTACCGTGCTTAAACTTTCCACCAATAGTAACAGTTTTAGAAGATGCTGAATTCCTCATCTTTTCACAAGCTAGTGAGATAGAAAATCGCTTTTTGCCTTGCCACTCCTTAATGAATGTTTGGAAAAGACTTTGGTCACTTGCTACATCAATTATTACCAAACTTTCTGAACTGCTTTCTGAGTCTGAAGTCAACGGCAATCCATCCTGCGACAACTGTAATGAAAAACTTGTATCTCTAATAGGACTATCATCTTTAAAACCATTTGTACTCTCTGCACATAAGCCATGGTTTTTAATATCTGAAGATGATCCAAATAAACAACCTTCACCAAGCTGTGAAACATTACAAGTTTTCTGAAGTTTTCCAGATGTTTCAAGAATTTCTGGAAATGTGAGTCTAGAAGCAGATGCTGGAATGGGTGTCGGAGGAATGAGACCATTATCATCAACTACAGAATAATCTTTATGAGGTAAGGAGGATGAGGTCTCACCATGGATGGCACTGTTCTTTAGGGCCTCCACCTTGTTTTTCACTTCAATATTTGGGGAAAGTGAGATTCCTTGTACTTCATATGCCTCCGGATTTGAAATCACTTCCAATCTCTCATTTAACTTGATTGTTTTTCCTTTCAAATTAGGTAAGTTGACAGTTGTTAATTTTGTTTTTTCATTTTCTAGAGGACTGGATACTTTATCTAAAATCTGTTGCAGTCCTGGACTTAACTCAAAGGATGTCTCTGACCATATGAATGAATTATTTTGCCTTGTTCCAGCTAATTTGGACTTTTGAGAACTTTCATCTTGATCTCCTGCAATTACTTTTCCTAGTGAGAGTCCATGACCTATCAGCACTGCATCACTTTGTTCTAATGCTCTAAAAGATATTGCAGTATTACATTTCTCTTGGAGAGCAACGACATCTACTTTATCCAAAGCTTCAACCATTTGAACAGAATCCATTTCTGAAAACATAATAGATTCATCCTTGGAACAAGCTACCTGCTGTTGAACAACTGGATGTTCATTCACATTTGATTTTTTCATTGGATCTTCCTGTAGACACAGGAAATCACTTACATGGGCTGATGTTCTTTCAGAAGGAAGGGGTTCTTTTGCCTGTACATCAGGCAGTTGTTCTTTTACTAGGGAGTCTTCACTGAAACTGTCGAACAGTAGACTACCACTCATATCCAAGCTCGTTTCTGGACCTGGAGGACATTCTCCATATGTATCGAAGGGAGTCCTTTTTTGAGGAGCTAGAGGTAGGCCTGGCTTCACAGTTTCTTGTGTTTGATAACCTTGAAGAAAACTATTTAATTGGGAGTCAGTAACAGAAAATTCATTCCCTTTACAGTTAGGGCCATTTTCCAATAGTATCGGAGAAAGAAAAACTTGGCTTTCTGTAGTCACTATCTCAGTCCCAAGTTCAGGGCTTTGTGTCACAGAAACTGTAGTCTTTAGGCTCAAATGATCTGCAGTACTCACTCCTGGAGAATGCTGACCATCAGGAATCACCAGAAACTGAAAAGAGCCCAGTGAGTTCTGTTTGTTTAAGTTCATCTGTATCACCCCTGCTGCCAGGTTGGCATCCTTCCCTCCTGGTTTGGCATGTTCAGCTGTCATCTGTTGAATTACTTTCTCTGACTGAGTATCGAGGTAGAAACTGTCCTCAAAATTGCAGGGAACTGAATCTAAGCCACATATATGATTATTTTCATTTTTGTTTGGTGCACAAGTACCTGTTTTCTCTTGTATTCTAAAAGAATTTTGAAAATTCTCATGCTGGCATCCTGTTATATCAAATGTTCCAGTTGGATGAAATATCCCAGCAGGCATTTCATTTCTTATATCAGCTCCTAACACTTGAAAATCATTTGGCTTCTTCTGCTCATCATTAGACTTCGTACTTTCACAATTGCCAGTAGTAACCCATGAGTCTTGGCGGGTACTGCTGCTGACTGTCCCACAGGACAGTTGTCTCTCTATGGCTTTCTTCTGTGCGATGTAAGTGTTTGTCAGCCTATCACACCGCTCGTCCAGGCACTGGTTTGCTAGATGAATGTGACACTGTTTCATGGAAATATTTTGATCTTTCGAATCATTCGGTATGAGCACTTCATTTATTTTTTCTGTCTCAACAATAGCGAATCCTGTTCCATTTTTACTAATCCCATCAGTGGCATGACAAGCCATATTCGTACTCACAGATTCTGTCAGAAAATGTTCATTAGCTACTCCTCTTGTCTTTACACAACTTTGCCTTGCTTGTAACAGAGAGGATGTTTTGTTGTATTTTTCCTCAGTACTAAGAGATACATTATTGGCAAGTAGCTTTGGACTTTTCAATTCCATATTCTTTGCATCTAAGGTAAATGAGTTACAAAGAAGAGGACTAGGCATATCCTGTGCTTCTAAATCAGCACTCCACACTTCACAGTCTTTCACAGGACTGCTGTCCCTCGATTGTTTTTGATGCTTTCTATATTTCCAAGATCGAAAACTTGTGCTCATCTGATCTGAACTGAAATTCAAAGCTGCTTTTTTTGTTTTCTTTGATGACAGCATCTGAGCAGTGATCCTAGTGCTTGTTTTTCCTTCCCCCACAGAGATTTTCAGCTTCCTTTTTTTTATACCTAAAAAAGCCCGCTTTCTTGCTCTAAAAATGGAACAGCTCTGACTCCCATCCTGGGGCCTAACATAAGAGTCACTAGGCCTTGCCTGACTTTCGTTCTCCGATGCCAATCTTTCACGAGAACTGGTCATTTGGGGTATAAATCTGTGTTCTTTTACTACTGACTCACTACTGGTTGATGAGTGTGCACAAGAGATTAATGGAGAATGTGGCTCCCAATTCACCCCCATTTCAACCAAGTCTTGCTGCAGAATCATTCTGGCTTCTTCCACTATCGAGGCTGCTGCTTCCCCTGCAGTTAGGCATTTCCCACCAGTGACCCAAATTGTTCGCATATTCCGACGTTCTTCCACTGCTTCCTCTTCCTCATCCACTGCCTTTCGGGCACTACACAGAGAAGTAACAAATGAAGGACATTGTTGTACTGATTCATTCTTTCATTTATACAGCAAAGATCTGTTAAACATTCAAGCAGAGCTCTACTAGGAACTGAAGAAATTGCTCAAAACAAGAGAGAGCTAATACCTATTCTCAAGGTACTCATCGTCCAGTGAGAAAATCAGAATATAAAAAAATTGTTTTGAGATTCCTTAACATGGCCTCACACACCAGTTCACATAAGAATTACAACAATATAATTCATAATGCTAGAAAATATGAGAAAGAAAAAGAGAGAAGTTAAATTTCAAATGCTTTAGGTGAATACTAAAAGGTAAATATTTGTATATTCAAAAGACATTCAGGTTATAAATGCATCAATCAGTTTTCTTAGGATAAACTTACATCAAAAACCAAATAAGTGAATTCCTACAATAAATGAACTTAAGTCTATATTGAATTACCATATTAAATGAACTAAATCTATATCACATGAATATATTGCACTTAAAGAAATAGATATGATAAATATAATAGATATAAACATAGTTATTTCATATTTTTAGCTTTCATAATTTATTTACTCACATTTCACTAATTACTAACATTTTGCCAGATTTGGTTTATCATTTTATCTACCTATCTATCCATAAATTCATGCACACATATTTTTAAAAGATTTTATACCAATTCCCCATGTTTAATAATTATTTTTTGCAAACTAATATACTATTACAAATAATAATTATGTGGGGATGCAGTAGTTAAATCTTGATGCCTCTTCTCTGAATCCAACCAATCCCTTTATTGGGATATTTACCAAAAGTTTTTTTTTTTTTTTCAAGGAATAGGAAGCTGAGTTAGAGTGGTGACTTAAGTGAAATGATTTAGGTGCAGAAGATTAATATGTTAAGTACTGTGTAGTTTCTCTGACTTGGAAAATCACTACAGAACCACATGAAGTGATAGCCGGAGTTGGGGGAAGGGATAGAGAGTCAGAGGGTCAAAAATGGGAAGGGATTGTAAAGTTAATATGATACATATGTGCACGAAATACCCAAATTCATTGTAAACACTATGTATTACACATATATATTAATAAAAATAGTGGGAAAAACATAATTATGTGGGGAAATTTCACAGTTTTTATGAAACAGCCAGTACTGTTTTAGAAGTATACCAATGAAATGATTCAAATACCAATCTTTTTTTGGTTACACTTTCTCTGTAGATGTTTCCTTTTCTCATGTTTTCTGGTGCTGCTTGTCTCTCTGCCTCTCTCAAAGATTCCCTCAAGTATTTTCTGCAGTGTGGGGCTAGTGTTCGCATATTTCTTTAGGGATTCTTGGTCACAAAAATTTTTACTTCTCCTTCAATTTTCAGGGATAATTTGCTGGATACAACAGCCTGGGTTGACATTTCCTGTCTTTTAAAGCTTGAAATATTTTGCTCAAGGCTCTCCTACCTTTTAAAGTTTGCATTGAGAAATCTGTGGTAATTTGATTGGGTTTGCCTTGGTAAAATAACGTCTGTTTTTCTCTTGTTGCTTTTAGTATTTTCTCTTTGTGTTGTATTTCTGATATGTTGTGATGAGTCTTGTTGCTGGTTGAGGTTATTTGGTGTTCTATAAGCTTTTCATATCTGAAAATTAATTTCTTTTTCCAGATGTGGGAAATTTTCTTGCAGGATTTCAGTGAATAAATTCTTTACACCTTTAGTGCTGTCTTCTGGTCTTTCTTCCACACCTATAATTCTGAGATTGGTTCTCTTTGAATCATCCATCAGCTATTATATCCAGCTACTTTGCTCATTTCTAATTTTGGAAATGTGCATAATTATGGCATTTGTTTCCTTAGCCTTGTCTTCTTCAAAGTCTGAAATTCTGTCCTCACAATGTTTTGAGTTAACTTCCCCTGCTTTCAAATGTATTTTTCATATCCTTAAATTTCAGCTAGATTTCTTCTCAAAATTTCCACTTCTCTATTAAAAATACTTCTCCATATCTTTCATTTCCTTGTTTACTTCAGCCAACTTTTTATTTGTGGCTTCTATACACTCAGTAAGGACCACTATTTTGTTAGTAAGTTCCTCTTTAAGCCCACTGATCAATGCTTGCATTTCTTTGAGAATATCTTGTTTGAACTGGTTGCTCAACTCATGTATTTGTTTTTTGACTTCCTTCCCTATGAGTTCCACTATTTCAGGGTCCATGACTTTAGTTTCTGGGGGCTCAAGCTTGTCTGTGGGTGTCCTGTTGTCTTGTCTTCTTCCCATGTTTCTGTTGAGGTTTTTTTGAGTAAATATGAGGGTATGGGGGGAGCCAAAATTCCCCCAAGTTTTATTCAGGGAGTAGGCACAGTGAAGGAGGACCTAACAGCCCTGAGATGTCATGATTACCCTCAGCAACCCCATCAAAGCTCTCTCACATGTCCTGGCTTCCAACCCCCAAGGGTGGGGCTCTCCACCCTCTGAGATGCTTCGACTACACCCTGCTGTTCAGAAGTTCCAAGGCTTTTTTCTCTTCTTCACAACTGTCTCTTGTGCCAGTTTTTTCCTAGGCACTGTTTAAGAGTGACTCGTAAAACCCTGATGAACACTCTTCTGAGCTATCTTTTATTATAATCAGTTCCGTCTTGAGCTGTTTTTTTTTTTTTAAATGGCTCCTGTTCATGTCATTGCCTGTTATGGCTGCTGAGTGCTGCCTCTGATATAGGGTTCAGGAGGCCTTCTCTGGGGGAAGTTTGCAGTGCCTTTGTAGTATGCACTATCCATAGGCTTGTTTTTGGAGGTTGGGACACCAGCTGCTGCCAATTCCCACTTCTCCACCTGTGGATTCTGGCAGCTCAGGGTTGCACCCAGTCAGCTGCTGTTTTCCTCCACTTCCGGTATGTCTTCAGGATTTCTGACCTTCCTGTGGCCTTCTTTCAGTTGTTGGGGCAATCCTTCTCCTAGCAGAGTCACAGGTTCCAGACTACCAGCCAGCTTTCCTCTGTCTGGATGCTGGCAGCTACCAGCTGTTCGCAGCCAGCCTGAAGCAGCTTCCTGAGCTGCCTTTTTCCCCCCACTTCCAATGTTCCTTTGAAATTTCTGCTCTTCTCTTTCAGTTGTTGGGGCACTCCTCCCTCCCCTAGTTACATTGAACAGGCAATTTTTGAGTATACTCTTAATTCTTTAAGTGGTTTCAGGAGGAGACATTGTGAAGCTCTGTTACCCAGCCACCATCTTGAATGGAAGACCCAGTTGTGTGAGTTTTAAATAGCATAAAGAAAGATCTCACTAAAGCAAATTTTTTGAGTAAAAAGTCTTTTAAAAGTGATGGTCACAAAACTTTCATTAAATCCTGCTATACAATATAAACTTTGAAGAAAATATTTGAAGAAACAAAAGTTTGACCAAAAGGAAACAGACACCACAGTAGGACAGTGTATTAGTTTGGGTTCTTTAAAATGCAGAATTTACAGATTTTATAACAAAACTGATCTATTAGGAAGGCTTACAAATCTGATGATAAAGATAGTCTAAGTTGGTTGCTCAACCACAAAGTAGATCTCCCATCTGGGACTGCAGGACAGCTGGTGAGGTGAGAGTCTGCTGTGGATCTTTATTGTTTGAAGAACAATAAGGCCAAGACGGGAGCATGAACACCGTTGACTGAACAGCAGTAATGGCCAGACAGGCACAAGTCGAGACTGGAACAAATTTGTGATGAAGATCTGTGATGTGTAGCAAGTTAGCATCCATAGACAACTATGAAGGCGAGAGCTTTCCCAGAGGAAGAAGCTGTAACAATCTTCCTTCTTCTTTCCTTTTATACCTTTGAAGTTCCAGTTGGACCTCCCACATCTGGGTAGATGCTCTTCCCTCATTGGCTGGCCCACAAATCACTCACACTGGAATCCAGGCTGGCTCTCAATTCCCAATCTAGGTGTGGTTCCCAAACCCTAATCCTAATGGAGGTGTGGTTCCTAATTCCCTCAAGTTGACATAATCTCTTCAATGGTCACAGATAGAGACTTAGAAGAAATAAGTAGCAATAGGTGAATTTTCACACTTTTCACCTGAAGGCATGCTCTAGCCAATACTACACAAACTGGCTGATAGTTTGATAAAAACATAGAGGCTATTGACTGAATTCAGAGCAGAGCTCAGGATCATTACTAGAATTTCAATTGGAGGGGAAATATCTAGAAATGAGATAGCTAACCGAGAACCCCCAAATTTTCCATATACACCATGCCCAGAATGTGCCTCTGAATAAAATGTGTCAGTATGGGCAGACCGGTAACCCTGCCAGAAGACTGAGCACCTGAAGAAACTGCAATCATTGCTTACTACAGAAGACAAAGTGCAGAGGCTGGGTTCAGCCAGACTGATGGATAAAATATTTATAGCTCTCCCAGTAACACAGTAGAGTCTAGTTAAACTTATATGCAACTGGAAGGAAAAGAAAGAATTGGGGCAAACTAAACTCTTTGGAAGATACAACATGTGAAAGACGTTGGCTTCCAACTAAGACGAAGTTACAGGGACCAATTTAGCCTCTTGGGTAAGTAAAACAACTAGAAAAACCAAAATTGGTCATAGAACACATTAAAGTTTGCAATTTACACTCTCATAGTTTATTCTGAAGAAAGCCAGCTATCAAAAGAAATCTAATGGAATGGTCTGTGTGAACAATGACTGAGACATCAAGCCCCAACGTTCCAGCTTGTGTGGGAGTCAGGCTGGAAGAAGGCCCAAGTTATGCCTTCAATGACCACGGATTCAGCAACCACCTCTCTACCGCCTCATCAGAGGCCCTCTGCCAGAGACACCAGCGAAGACACTCCCAGATTTATTACTTTCAGAAATCCTGAGGCAATACAGATTTAATGTTGTTTGTAGGTAATTAAAAATAAGAGATAACTAATAAGCAACTACAAACTATTCAACTTCAAAAATAGAAGGCAAGGGCAAGAACCTCAAGGCCTACATTTTAAAAAAAAGATTAAATAAATTACGAGAGCAAAAGGATTTTATCAGACTTCTCAGAAACAACAAGAAAAGGGAAGGAAGCAAGGAATAAATATATTCAAAAAATTCAGTGATATTAAGGATAGGCCAAGAATTTCATATGCAGCCAAGCTATGTTTAAATATTTAACGTCAGAGAACAACTGTTTTAAACATACAGGAACTGGAGGAAATATGTACTCTAAGCCTTCTTCTACGAGCCTTAGTAGATGAATTTCAGCCAACTGAGAAGTGACTAGGAAGGGGAGCGGTGGCACATGCCTCTTATGTCTGTTCCATGGGAAGCTGAGGCAGGAGGATCGCAAACTCAAGCCCAGCTGGGCAATTCAGTAGTTTCACAAGACTCTGTCTCAAAATAAAGAAAAAAATTTAAAGGCTGGGAATTAGCTCTGTGCAAAGGTCTTGAGCTCAAACCCCAGAAGCAAAATAGAAGAGAGACCACTAGAAATACTTTGGCAAAAAAAAAAAAAAAAAAAAAAAAAAAAAAAAAAAATAAAAAAAAAAAAAAAAAAAAAAAAAAAAAAAAAAAAGAGGGCAATAATTTTAGCAAATAAAAAATACAGATTGCAGTAGTTTTCCATCCCCATGCTCCACAAAGAGGGATTAATGTACAAATGTTATCTGTGACACAAAGTATTTAAAAATGCAGTTTAAAATGGGAAGAAAAAGGGTGGACGAAAAGAAGGGGAGCTCAATGCTTATTGGTAAGGCAACAGGTAGACATTCTACGACACCATTAAAAATTGATGAACCAAACAAAGTGCAAACATAACTACTAAGTTTAAAGACTACCAAAAAAGTTAAAAGCACAAAATAGCAGAGATACATACATTCCCATGTTTATAGCAGCACAACCAATTATAGCTAAGTCATGGAAGATGCCAAAATATCCATCAATGAGCCAATGGTCTAAAAAAGTGTGATATATACACAACGGAGTACTCTTCCACAAACACAGATAGGTTTAAACAATTTGTAGGTAAATGGATATAACTTGAGACCATTATACTTAGTAAATCAGACTGAGCATATTAAACATCATATAGTTTCACTAATATGAAAAACTCAGAGTATAAGCAAATGAGAAGCAAATGGACGAGATGTTGGGAGTCAGGGGTTGGAGGAAGGCAAAAAAAAAAAAAAGGAAGGCAGGAAGGGAATGTGAAGGTGTTGTAATATATACATAAAATTCAAAAAAATCTCATGTTCAATGTAACTATTGTGTATCACATATATGTACCTTAATAAAACATTTTTAAAAACCTAAAGCAACAAAGCTTCTCCAACAAGCAGAGAAACATAGAAAATATCACAAAATACACATAATTATAAGCTAGGTTGAGAGAATTTAGACTATACACTTCAGTAATACCAGTAATTATGAACAAGATTGAATCATCCATTAAAAGAGACTTTTATTTTGATTCAGAAAGAAAACTCAAATACAACTCAATGTGGTATAAAGAAAACCTATCAGAGACAAAGTGTTTCCAAAGGACTAAAAATAAAGGGAAGGCAAAGGAATTTCTATATAAGTAGAAATGAGAGGGAACCAGTAAAAGATAATCCAGTATCAGATAGAATACATTTTGAGGAGCTCCAGGTCAGATGGCAGCCAAATAGGATCTCCCACTTAGTGGCTCCTTTAAGGTTTTTCCAAAAAATTGAGATATAGTTTTTAAAAATCCAAAAAACCTATCTGTTCAACTTGACTTAAAGAATGACAAGAGCTCCAGGAATTAAAAGGAGGCCAACATGAAAGTTAGAAATCTTGAGGAAGCATCAGAAGCTTAATATGTCAGCTGGGGAAGCCTCCCCAGGCCACCCATGAAGTGCCAAGAGCAGAGGTGAACAGGTGGTAGCCCCATGTGAAAAGTAAGTCTGGGGAGCCAGGGCCACAGAGAGAAGTAGCAGCTGGCCAGCACCAGCTTCTAGGAGAAGAAGCAATCTCACAGGTAGTGCAAACTGCAAATGCACTATGAGCTATCCCTTTTGAAAAGGGACCCTTGTAGCTCAACAGACCAGCTCAGGAGAAGCAGTTCTCAGGAGCACCAGACTAGGAAGTGACATACTTAGAAACCATGTTGGGAAGAGCCCTGGTGTGAGCTGCTGAGAAAAAAGGAAGCCACAGATAGCTCACACAGCAGTGACTCGGGGACTCTCTTAAATAGTGCCTGGAAAGGAGCTAGCATAAGAGACAGGTCATAGAGAAGGGAAAACAGGCAGCTGACCTGAGCAATTCAGGCTGTGTAGCAAGAGTAGGCTGTGAAGGGTAGAGCCCCAACCATGAAGGAGAGAAGCTGAGACAGATGGGAGAGGTTTGCCAAGAGGGATGATTATAAATGTGTGAAAGTCATCTGCTAGGTCTTCCTTGCTGCCTACTCCCAGCACAGAACTCAGTGGGCTTTTGGCTCCCCCTAACCACAATTTTACGCAACCAGAGAAATGACTCAAGTTGGCCAGTGGAGTGGAGTCCCTAAGCAAAGATACACTTCTGCAGATGCAGATGTGGGAAGGGTGGGGCAGGTCTCATCAGGGGACATGAAACAAAAATTGAACAGAGAACCATAGCTGGCCAGTCAACTGCTCTTCTACACTCTCCCTTATCTGTTGGACAATGGACATGTATATCACAGGATAAAGAAATGATTACTTCTCAAAATAACTCAACAGTAAAAATTCTTAGACTCATTTCAATTTCTCCTTTAAAGACAAAGCTTTTTCTATCCTAAATGATTTACAATCTTAGCAATATGGAAAAACAAGGCAATAAGACACTGCAGAAAAACTTAATTCCCCAGAAACTGATATCATGGGCCCTAAAATGATGGGATATTTAGGACAGAAAGTCAAAAAACAGCCAAACCAGGTATTCAATCAGTTCATACAGAACATACTTAAACAAATGCAAGACATGTCTGTCATGTTTTAAAACTTAAAGAGGAACTTAATAAACATAGTAGTCTTAATTGATAAGAAGTTGAATGAGTTAGAATACACAACAAAAAGCTGACTGAACAAAGCACAATGCAAAGTGTGAAGGAATGTCTTGGTACAAAAATAAAAACTTGAAAAGATGTTACGTTGAAATACAGGAAATAAAACATTCAATTGAAAGCATGAGAAGATGGCTGTTGCACTGTAAGGACATATACTATCACACCCTGAAGACAAGGTTCACAAATGTTGCATTCGGAGATAACCTCAAAACTAATGACATCGAGGTAGCTGAAAACAAAAGCTGCTGAACAACTCAAAGACAAACAATCCCAAAATTATGGGTGTGAGAGGAAAAACAAAAGGCTAACACAAAAGGTATAATTTCTTCACTGAAATGAGGGCAGAAGTTTTCCAAATCTAGGAAAAGAAATTAAAATCAAGGTACAAGAAGCATATAGAATGCCAAAACCTTTGATCACAATACAATATAATCAAAATCTCAGAAATTCAAAACATAAGGAGAATATCAAAAGTACTAAGAGAAAAGACTTTATTCTGTTGAGGAAAGTCCATCAGAATAATTGTAGATTTCTCAATGGAGACCTCAACAGACACCTAAAGTGTTCCATCTAACATCAACAAAGCACATATTTTTCTCAGCAGCATATGGGACATCTTCCAAAATAAACCATATCCTTGACCATAAGACATGCTAAAATAAATACAAAAGGACTTAATTCCTTGTATATTATCAGATCATAGAGGAATGAAACTAGAAATCATCAGCAAAAGAAACTACAGAAACCATATGAAGATTAAATAATGTATTATTAAACAAGTAATACATCACTGAAGAAACCGAGAGAAAAAAAAAATTCCTAGGGTCATTTTTCATAGCTATGAATACAGACACCTAAAAAAAGAATAATCTCAA